>JAFJYJ010000119.1:0-600000 GCA_019022615.1 Acacia melanoxylon
GGTGAGCAGGGGGTAAATTGGGAAATAAAAAAGATCTTAACATAATTTATTTTTAATAATATTTGGCCCCGCCATAAACTAACAGATTAACGAAGATGAGACTTTTGCTCTGGTTTACAAGCTCATGTGCATTTTTACACCTTCGAAAAGCATATGTCCTGAGTACGCCTTAGGTAAAAGCTCTTGTGCATTTTTGCATTTTAACTCTAAATTAAATGATGCACCTAAAATATTTTTTGCATCCGTTATATCAAATTAATTAATTTTAGGATGCGATGTTATAGGAAAAATATTTCTAAATGCGGGATTACAAATTAATTAATTAAAGATACGAGTACAAAAAATATTTCGGGATGAGCATGTAATTTAATCTAAATAAATAAAATATATAAAAAAATCAAAAAAATAAATAAATAAATAAAACCTCGTCCCTCTAATCATCAATATAAACTTAATAGGAGAATCAAACTAAGCCATGCACTATTCCCTTCTCACAAATCACTACTTCCTCATGACGTAATGGCTCAGTGTGGCTCGGCATTGGGCTCCGTGCACGGATGTGGTTAGCATTTTATTTTGAATTTTGAAATTCCTCCTCCTCTATCCATCTTCTCTCTCTTTCGGTTTCAATTTAAGGTTTGAATCCTCTCCCTTCCGGTCTCTTTTTTTCCGCATAGATCATTCTTTTCCAATACGGGAGTCTAAGGAACATCAAGAACGTGTGGAAGGTGGAGCAAAAGCATGATGCCGAGCAAAAGAAGTTGGTTGAGCTTCGTAAGCAGATTCAAGGAGAGAGGCAGTACGATGTTTCGTCTTCTTCAGGAGAAGGCTGGCTAGGTCTCGTAGGTGTTTTGAATCTCATTCTATTTCTGATATAGTCGTTTTTCCTGATTCGATTTGATGGGGTTTTGATTTTCCTTTGGCGGCTAGGGTTAGTTTTTATTAGGTGTTGGGAACTTTCATCACAGAATGGGACGAGGGAAGGGCGGTCTGTGATGAGATGCTTCAACTAAGAGATGCATAGATGTATGGTGGTGCTTATCACGAAGTATTTTGGAGAAACGAGGCCCAACAATTGGTGGTTCGTGAAGGGGACGGAGCTCGGCCGGCATCGTCATGGTGGTGCTTATGGCCATAGCCTTCATATTGGAAAAGCCTGGTCCGAAACTCCGCCATCAGATTCTGGCTCGGCTCTGCGTCGTCGTTCTCGGGTACTCCATATCCACTCCTTTACTCCCGTTCCCATTCATGCATTTCGTTTCGCAATTTTGATTCTTCATTTCTTTTCTATTTACCATTGGTGGCAAATTTATCAACAATCATATTTTCGTTAGATGTTAGCCGTCGGATGAGATCGGTAAGGTGGTGTTTGGGGGTCGGTGTCGGACGAAGAAGTTGAGAATTTAAACAAACGGTGAGATCTTTGTGCCGTGCTTATCTACTTTGAATTAAGTTCGTATTATCGATAGAATTGTAGTGCGCCTCATTCGCCATGTTTCCTCTCTCAATTTATAATTTTCTCTCGATCTGCAAACTTAATCTTGATTGAAAGAGCTAACATGCCTAGGATTGAAACACTTCCATTTGTTCCTTTATTTTATTCTTATTATTTTTTATCGCAACTTTCGTTTAAGTTATCTTGATGGTAGTCGTGAGTACTAAAACTAAAACAAGTAGGCAATGAATGCAAAATCAATTATTGAATCACACCAATAGTCAAACTAATAGTTTTCCGCTTATCAATCATGTGGTGTGCATTAATTTTTACTTTGTGTGTATTTATTTTGTGGCATCTGAATTGGTTTACAACGACTTTTCTTTTTATCGCATAGCGTCCGCGTGATTGGTTGCGATATCTAAAGGTACGTGTTCTTTGTAAGTTACCTCGATAAGTTGCTTATGCTCTTATCGACTCATGGGGATCTGCGTATGTTTGATTTCTTCATGTTGTTTCATTTATACATTATTTTTATGGTTGAGTTGTTGCTATCTATGGTTGAATTTTAATTTATTAGAATCATTGATTTATTCTTATAATAGAAGCATCAATGGTTTTTCTGCAAACTTGAAGAGGAAGAAGCGAGACAAGCTTGCAAGTAGGAAGGATAATTGTTTAACGATCTTCTATGTTTTCTCGTCATTTAACATTAAAAGATTACTTATTTCTTCATTGTATGGTGTTTTTGTTGGTGCGAGAGAATCCAAATGTGGTGTCTATGTTCTTGAACGAAGCGTGACTACACAACACATTCTTGGGAGTTTCTTGGACTAGAGTCTTCTCAAGGGGTAGTTAATAGTGGTTTTGCTTGGGTAAAGGCTAAATATGCTGAAGATACAATCATTGCTAACCTTGACACAGGTTTTTAACTTAACCTTGTATTCAATATTTAATCTTATTCTTTGTCTTTCTTTGAAGAATCCAAATCGTTTATGGTTTTAGTCGTGTAATGTTTTTCCTGGTTATTTTGTTGCTTGCTTAGAATTATACTTCTGGTTTTGTAATAAAACACAATTCCTTAGAGCCAGTGATGCTATGATCCTATAATCTTATTTATCTCTGCATCAAAAAGATTAATTCCAATTAAACAGTTACAATTAAAAATTAAAAAACCATTCTTATGCTATGATCAATGATTAAGGAGGCCAGGAAGAAGAAGTTGATGAAGAGGAGGAGCTATGTGTTTAGGCGTAGAGGAACTTCATTAATTAATGGGTATGCTTTCGACTACGATGATGATAATGCGGGCTTTTGTTTGTGATAAATCATTAAAATGATGGGAATCTGAATGTAAAGAAATGTGTTAAAAGTATGGAGAGAGAGACACACAAAGAAAGGAAAAGGCATAAATCAAGAAAATGAAAGGTTTGTAATCTTGCTCCCATCTTCCCTTTATTTGTCCTCTCCCTTATTCCCATTCCTTCTGTTTTCATTTCGAGAATGGTAGATCAATTAAAGAACACGTTATGACAGTTTCCTTTTTTATATTTACTGCAGGCTACTTTGGTTTCGGCAAATAGCTTATGGACTATCTATAGAGGAAACCGTTGGCACGAATAAATCACACACATACACTTTTAGTTTCTTCTAAAATGCTTTTCGCAATTCTTATTAAATTGCATATGAACTTTTTAGTGTTAGAAATGATCAAACTAATCCCATTTGCACACACATATGTAATTCATGTGCGGGTATAGGATTTCTTAGCATTCATTGCATTAACTGGATTTTTCTCCATAATTTTAAATATATAACTAAATAACTTTTTGTCTTATTCAACGCTTACTATGGTTTTCTAAGATCTGTTTTGGAAAGTAGTGCTCGGGATATGAGGTTTACTTTTTACTTATTTTTGAACTGTGCCTTGTAGTGCTGCTTTACATATAAGGTAATTCTTGTGAGATTTGTGTTTAGTTATTGTTAATGGAAAATGGATGGTTCAAAGAGCTTAGTCCATGAAGTTAAAGGTTATTGTTACTTTTTAGACATCATTTCCACTTTATTATTGTCAGGTTATAATTAGACTGTAAAAAGGTGTATTATTCATGCTTTTTAGAGCTGTACACACTCATACATTTAGGATTGCTTTACTTCATTATGTTATATGAAGAACCAGAATTTACAAATGCAAGCATATTGTTCGCTCAACAATCTTTTTTTAATGCTCTATTTTTGCCTCTTCATTCTGATTCTTGTGATGAATTGAGCCATGTGAATTATCTCCGAAGGCCTCGATTGGTGCAAGAAAAAGTAGCTTTCAGCCCAAAAAAAAAAAAAATGCTCAATTGCATCTTGGCAGCCATGGAAATTATTTAGAAAGGATTAAACAAATATTCTCTTCTATAATCTTTGTTGTATTAGATGTATATTTAGGTGATGTATAACCTTTTTTCAAAATAACGATAAATATCATTGGTAATTAGATAGAAAAAAATTACTTTGATTATTTCTTTCGGGAATAATTAGGTGGAATGGAAGAAAAGAACAGGGGATATGGTTGGGGTGTGAGAAGAGAAGAGGAAAACGAGATATGTTTTCACTTACTATCTTTTTCATGTTTTTGCAAGTCAATTATAATTGCTAAGCCTTTGACTTGAAGTTGATGGATTGGGCAACTTTCATCATAAAAACCACACTTGATTCTTTGTCGGTTTGGTATTCATTAGCTCGACATGATGAGCTCAAACAAAAGTCCCGTCCTTAAACATCATATATGCGGTATATTAATAGTCAACCATGGATTGAAAATGAACTAATAGACTTCCATGCTTACTAAGAGAAGCATGGATTGGTTTAAGATATATGTTCCATATGATGGTCATGGAAGTAGGAGGACAACAAAAAGTTGTGTATAATGGAGATATTTATAAATATAAATACATGATCTTTAATCATAGTTACGTTGTGTGTGATGTATTCTTTAGTTAATGTTCATGTAGTAAGTTCGGTTGTATTTTTATTTTAACGTTGGACAATGTTTTTCTTCACTTTGTTTGTTGAAACAAATTATCTTTACGTTGAAATTAATGCTCCAGTGCAGGGAGAGTGATTGCTATTATGTATATGCTATGTCTAATGGTATTTTTAAGGAGCTATTTTTCGGGTAAAAAATAGTAATGATGTTTAAAATTTCACCGGGTAAAAAATTAGTGGGCTATATTTATAGTTGAAGAATTAATTTAATTTTAAGTTCCCTCAACAACTTATTAGTCAAAAAAATAAAAGGATTCTTAATGTTGGCGTTAATAGCTTAGATATGAAAACACTTTGTTCATCCAATGGTTATAGACCAATGTGAGAGGCAACGTAGCAAAGTGTGGGGATTTTGTTGATCCCGAGGTCTTTTTGGTTCATAATCTCCATTCATATTAAAAGTTGGTCATTGAAGAGATTTGTTGTATTGTGATGTAATGCTTTTTTGAACTAAAATGTAATTTTTAATTTGTTTGAATAACATGGTTTTTGCTCAAGTGTTTGAATTAGATTGAAATGACTATAAATGATTATTTAAGATTTGGAGGAAATGGAGTTCTATAATGGAAGTCAAATTATATTAATGTAATGCGTCGGGGAAAAGTTGAAATTATACTTAAATAATTCTAATCAATTGCTTATCTTCAAAAGCGATTATATTTGAACAATTATAATCTATTTATGCATATTTGTTTCTGGGCAACCTATATAGGTTATATTATGTTGCTTTATTGTTCTTCATGTCAATTTATTAATTATTTTCTCTCATAATTATCTTGAATATAATATCTTCAACTCATGTTAGTATGATGGATTCATTTTAATAAAAAAAATAAGTTTTTTCCTTAATAACATTCTAAACGCGCGTAGGGAGTAAAAAGGTCATTGTCAAATTATAGGATGAAAATGATCAAAATACAATTTGTTGAACTATACATAGATTATTTATTGAGTCTTGTCTTTGTTTTGAGAATCGGTTAAAAGGAGGTGGTCATGGAATAGACGCTTCAGGGGGGAGATGCAAAACTAAATGCTGCTTTGCTGGATATGCGAAAATATAGGTGAAGTGCCATTATTTAGAATTTGGGATGCTACTTTGATGATGGATTAATAATCATTAATTTTCATTGCATCCCGTTCTTATCCCGAATGTTCTTTATTATCTATCTTTGTATAGATATGCTTTTGCATTATTGTAGGTTTTCATAATTAGGTTTATTACTCTCGTGTTTGTTTGTATTCTTAGAACTATAGATAATTCGTCTTCATTCTTAATCAATTAGTTAAAGCTTGCTTTGTTATCTCCTATCGAAGTGGCTTTTCTGGCTTGTTTTCTAATATTTCATAAAGACATGTATAGCTTTTATGTACTATCGCTTAAGCACACAAGACATGTGTAGATATCAAGAGCTATTTCTTTGATAGACATGTGTGTTTGTGGTCCTGTGTTCTTTTGAGTTGAAGTTTTAAGAAAATTTATTGTATTTAAAATATAATATTGTATATCTATATAACTATATACAGTTATGGAAAATAAATTAAGTAATTTGGTTTAAGAGATATAGGCGGCAATATTGTATCAAAATTATATGTTGCTTTATCAAAAATTTAACGGTATTGCGGAGTTTTGAAGATTCTTATATAAAGCGGGAATAATCATAAAAAGCATACAACTACCAATGTAGTTTATAGGGAGATCTTTAAATGTTTAGCAAAATATGTGAGATATTGTCAGTTCATATTACATATAGGAATGTTTTTTGTACTTGATGGCTAGCATTTTGATGTCTTTTTTTTTTTTTTTTTTTTTTTTTTTTTTTTTTTTTTTTTGCTTTTGAGTTGATGATGAAGTTGCTAAACATATAAGAGTACAACTGCGATGTGGTAGATTTGAAATTCAATTATTTTCTGTGTCCGCTTTTGTGTTTTTATTGATTTCACAATGATTTGGATGAGTGGAAGGTGAGGATGTCTTTGCGTCATTGAATTGTTGCACTCGTGCATCGCACGGAGTTGGCCCGGTGTTGTTTCCCCGAGAAAATTCAATTGTATTTAATGGTAGATGAAATAGCGGCTAAAGGGATTCTCCTATGAGGCTTAAGACATAATCTTTTTGGTGAGCTTTCTTTCATTCCTTCTTCATCCTTTATCTTATCTACTAGATTATTTGATGTGATATTGACATTGTTGTTACTAAAGAAATTTTTGTTTCATAGAGTGGTTGGTAGATATGTAGAAGCATAGAAGATTTTACGTATCAAATCTTTGGATCATGTCTTTTTTTATGGGTTAATTGTATATTCCCTTATTTTCTCTCTCTTGATTTTCTCCTTTTATGGAAAGTTTGTTGGCGTTTTCTATTAATGGCTTGGCTAAAAGGGTTTTCGTGACCAATAAATTTATAACTTTAGTTTTATTGAGAGTTAATTGCCATAATGGAGTTAATCATTGATTGTATATGACATCGTGTAGAAACGGTCCAAAATCAATATCATAAATTATAAGATTTTGATTAACAGTCTAATATTTGTCATGTGGTAGCTATTGTAGGTTACTTTTCATTGGTTACGGCGATGGTCAATTTCAAAAATATATTATTTTTAAATGTTGGATGTGGTTTGAATGATGGTTGTTGTTCCATATTTAGTAGGTTAGATTATTAGGTAGCAACAAATCATGTCTCCTTGATTTTTAATTAACGAGTTAACCATTGATTGTATATTACATTGTGCTTAAATGGTAAAACTATATCCTACATTATAGGATTTGGGTATAGATACCGTGGGATAATTTGATTTATATTAATGATTTTTTTATGAAAAGAGTTTATTGAGATTTTATTTTTTTTTTTTTTTTTTTTTTTTTTCTGACTTAGGCCCGAATGGTTTCCCCCGTTTTCTTTTTCATTTTCAACCCTTTTCTAATTCTTAGAGGATTGACTTCTTTTAATGTTTGCCTATATTGTTTTGATGCATTACCGGTGTGCTTTGGTAAATTTCTTTTGCGGGGGAAAAAGAAAGAAAGAAGAGAACAATGGTGAAAGGGGGGAGAAGTGAGAAGCTACCTCTTGGAATTTTCCTGCTTTGTTTAGATGATTAGTTTTTGGTAAAAATCAAGATACTAAATTATAGGAATTGAGCGTAGTTATGGGAGCGGATTGTGGGATTATTTAAATTGTATTATTATTATATATTAACCGCATATGTCCTAATTTTTATCCTCTAATTTGATTATGATACATTACACATATTTAAATTATAGAAGTGATAACAATATATCCTATTTTATAGGATTTGGGTGTGGATATGGGGAATTATTATATTTAATTTAATTATTGAATTATTTAAATTATATTTACACATGAGTAAACCTAATTTTCAAGTAATCTCATCAAATTACAAATTGTAGTCACCTTCCTATAGCATCTCTATATACGTCACTTTTTCTTGGCTAATTGACTATAGCATACTTTTGTGGATGATATATATATTTGGAAAAAGCGATTGGGAGGCATTTAAGCTATTTGTAGTTCCTATATTAATGGGTTGGTAGTGAATATCAAATATTAAAAGGGTATTTAAATGCGATTTCTACCTGAACACCAATTAATAATTAAGTATAACCACGGTACAATTTAATTTAAGCTAATTGATTGATGCCCATGTGACTCATGCTTCCATATGATAATGATGCATCATTTGAAGAAAGCGTAATTAATGTAGCTAATAAACATTATGATAAACATGTATGGTCAAGGTGAAGAGAATTGTAGGAAATGAAAATATGAAATGTAATAAATGCATCTCACCGCAAGGTGGAGAAGCTACGGAAATGAAATAATGAAATGCAATAATGCATTCCTCCCGTAAAGCACGGGGAGTACTGTCTTGAATCTTTTGAGGGAAAGTAAAGTCTTTTTGAATTCATCGAGGGGGTGTTAAGGGAGTACCAAGTTGATAAATTTTTTAGAAATGATTACGAGCAAATGTGACATGTTAGTTCATGTTACATATATAAATGTTTATGTACTATGATGGATAGTATTTTGATGTATTTTTTTTTTTTAAAAACTTTGAGCTGGTAAAGTTACTAAACATATGAAAAAGTACAACGATGCGGTTGTGGTTCATGTTGTGTTTTAAGTAGTGATACAATTTTTAGAGTGGAGATACGGGTTGCTCCATGAAAGCTAAATTCGATTGGTAGCAAAAGCTTGATGATCTCATCCATATGGTATTTGTTGTTTACATGTGCAAACAGTGCTAGATGACATTCTATCTCTCGGTGGCTATTTTTTGCAAGTCTAGAGCTATGCATGTGGTAGTTAAGAAATTCAAAAAGAAATCTTATTGTTCCTTTGTAGATGGATTCTCAGTTGGTTTTAATTTTTGTTTTTGTTTCCAAGTCTTTGTTTTTAAGCAGCGGTCAAGAATGTTAGATTAGGCTTACTTTTGTTTTTTTGTTTGGCCTAGTGACAACCATTATCTGACGCATCTTTGGTCGTGGCTGAAATAGCTTCTGTTTCGCTTTAAAACATAAAAGAGTTCTTTAGGCAATATTATAAATCTGGTGATGTGGTTGTGATCAATATCGTAGTTTGGGTAGTATATAAACTTATATTTTATGTTGATATATTTTAAATCAAATTATTCTTTATGTTAAATACATGTTTTATTGATTCTTGTCGTTTGAATGAGTGAAAAGGTTTTGAGGTGTTTTAATGTTATGAAATTATTAAATCATGGCGAAAATTTCTTTGTTGAGAAAAAAGCAACGTAAAAGCCTTTTAATAAAAAAGCATATAATGTGTTGCAGCTTGTAGGCAGCCTGATTTTTTATCAAAAAGTTTGAAAGTGTTTATCATATCGTCAAATTTTTCAACATAGCCTACTATTTCGAAAACCGTCAAACAATATTAGAAAACTCTGGTTCAGTTTTCTAAATCTTTTTTTATCAAAGTTTGACTTTGACATAATTTCTTGCTCTAGTAACAAGTATCTTTCAAAAAAAAAAACATAATTTCTTGCACGTTTTTCCATCGAATAAATCACCCTAATTACATATAAATATTAGAATATAAATAAAATTTAAAGAAAACAAAGAAAATGGAAGTTGGCTCATCTACTTCATTATTGTAATATTATATTTAACACACACAATTACTTTTGTTAGTTAATAAGGTATTTTTATTATTAAAAGAAATTGTTTTTTTCAATATAATTTACCATATTGATAATTTAAAATTTTCTTCTGCATCAGTTTGATTAAGTTTAGTTTCGATTTATTCAGTTTGATCAAATTTACTTCGGCCTTCGGTAATTCAGTGAACGATTCTAATAACCTTGGATTAGATATTTAATGCTACCTAAGATTGAATCATTTTGAATTATAACACATTTACTAGATGATCGCACCATTCATCATGATTTCTTTTCCTTTATTGTTATCGATAATACATTTTTGCCGACCACCCTGCATTATAATCCAATGACCCATAAATGCGATTTAAACCATTCAAAAGACTCTGCATTATCATCACTCATCAGTCATCAAAAGTCAGTGAGTGGGGCAGCCATAGCCATCATATCGTAAGAACTCTAGCAAAGCTCTATTAATCTGCCTTGTTTTTCCTCTAACCATAGATCACACTTTTCAACTACTTCTCATCTTCCACATTTCTCTCTGCAACTCTTCCCCTGCCCTAATGGCCGAAACTGAAGATCAAACCCGTCAACAAGACCCCTCATGGCCGGAACTCTTGGGCAGCGACGACTGGGAAGGTTTGCTTCACCCTCTCAACCTTAACCTCCGCAACCTCATTCTCCGCTCCGGCGACCTCATTCAGGCCACCTACGACTCCTTCAACAACGCCCTAACTCTCGCTTCTGCGGCTCCAGCCGCTACGGAAAGTCCTTCTTCCGCAAGGTCATGTTCGACCGGCCGGACGACTATACCGTCGCGTCTTTTCTTTACGCCACCGCGAGGTCAGCGTTCGGAGGCTTTTCTTCTTAAGTCCTTGTCTAGGGAGTCCTGGGATCGTGAGTCTGTGGATCGGCTATATCGCCGTCACCTCCGACGAGGTCAGTGCCGCGTTGGGCCGCCGCGAAATCATTGTCTGGCATGGGACGACTCGGAATTACGAGTGGGTTAATGTCTTGGGGGTTAAACCTGACTCTGCAAATGTTAAACCCTCGAACCCTCGAAGAACTCCAAATCGACCCTGAAAATGAAGGTTCTTCTAGCGGCAGCGATGACGACGATGAAAAAGGGAAAATCCCGAAAGTAATGAGGGGTTGACTAACGATCTACGTCTCCGACGACCCAAAATCGTCGTTTACCAAAACAAGCGTCAGAACTCAAATACAGAGCAAAGTTAAACACTTGTTGAATCTTTACAAAGATGAAAACCCAAGTGTGATTTTAGTTGTTGGTCACAGTCTAGGAGCAAGCTTATCGATTCTCTGCGGGTTTGACCTGGTCGAAAATGGAGTCACCGACGTCCCTGTATGTGCTTTCGTGTTCGGGTCACCTCAGGTAGAAACAGAGCATTTAACGAGAGGTTCAAGGAAATTTCCGAATTTGAAGGTTTTGCACATAAAGATCGATCCAATCCCACTACCCAGGAAGGTTACTGGGCTACGTGTACACAGGAACAGAGTTGGAGATTGATACAAGGAAATCGCCATTCTTGAAGGAGTCGAAGAATCGGTGACTGGCATAATTGCAGGCGATGCTTCATGTGGTGGCGGGGTGGAACGGAAGTGAGGGTGAGTTTGAGATGAAGGTGAAGAGAAACTTGGCTCTGGTGAACAAATCGTGTGAGTTCTTGAAGGAAGAGTGCAGAATTCCGGGGTCGTGGTGGGTGGAGAAGAACAAGGGCATGGCTCGGCGGCACGATGGAAGTGGGTTTTGGACTTGCCGGAGGAGGAGGACCTCCCTGTTCCGGAAGATTCAGATTTGGATTAGCGGTGGATTGACGGTAAACTACTTTTCGAATATAATTTATTATATAAAAGTAATTATGTGAAATATTACAACGTGAGGTGCCAAAAGCATCAATCCTTTTCAAAGATGGGGATGACTTTGATATTGTACCTAAAGAATATTTTATATCTTAATTTGAGTATTAAAGTGAGGGTTGGAATGTTTGTGTACTTTTTGATCTTCTTTGAAGTCTATTAGTATTTGATTATTATTAGCAAAGCAGTGGAGAATTCATTTTATATGTATTTGGTTGAATGACGACAGTGGAAGTGAATTAATTTATACGGTTTTTTGTGTTTTATATTTCTTGTTTTGTTTGGCTATAAATGGACGTGATTTAGGAAAGACAGTGAATGACGTTAAAGTGGCACCCTTATGATTCTGACGTAGGAGGCCATGATGGATTTGTATCAGCTTTTATATTTCTAGATTAGACAGTTTTTAGGATTTCATGTTGGGGTGGGTATTGTTATTTATAATAAATGTTAGCTTTTTTTTAAAGAGAAAATGAAAAAAAAATTTACATCTTAAACTTTAAAATTCTGTTGTCCATAAGATTAATAATAATAGTAATGTAATTGGCAACTCATTTTAATAAAAAATCACTTATTTAAATTTTGAGGTTCAAGTATTTTTTTTTATATAAAGATTTTCCCTTTCTTGCTGCCTTTTTATCCTCTCTCTCAATTTTTTTTTTTTTTTTTTTTATACAACTCTCTCTCAATTATTTCCTGGTAATCCTTTCTTGTCATCATGGTCATCAAACTCAATAGTAAAATTGGTTTTATTGGGAGCACATGAGGTGCTTTTCATCTAACTTATACGTATTAAGTATTAAATCCCCTCTAATTAGAGGGATGAGGCATTTTATTTATTTATTTATATTTAAATTATATCTTTAACTTTTTTAAATTTTTTTGCTGCAGTATACTTAAATTAATTAGTTTTGATCTGCGGTATTACGAGGAATGTAACATTTACGAATGCGGGACAGGAAGCCTAATTAATTTGTTTATTGGAGTGCGAAAAAATTTAAGCAGCGCAATTTTAAATGCTAAATAAATAAAATAATTAATTTATGATATTGGGTCGCGAAAAATTTGGAAAGTAGCATATAATTTAAATCTAAATAAATAAAATAATTAACTTATGATCGGGTGCGAAAAAAATTGGCGTATAATTTAAATTTAAATAAAAAAATAAATATAAAAAAATATGCTCCCTCTAATAGAAAGATGAACATATAAGATATATGCACCTAATATGAACCAGTTTCATTACCCTTGTAATCTCATTGTCAGTATCTTTAAAAAAATCGCAATGGTAAAACGGAGTGCTTTGGCTGCTATTACGCACTTACGCTTTGCACTTGTACTTTATTATTATCCCCTCTCATTTTTTCTTTAATTTTTTCAATAGTTTTATTCCGGTGGGGGTCAATTATTATTTATTAGTGATTCTGGGATTCCAAGTTTCAACCCCACAAAGTGAATATGGTCTCGGTTTATTTGGGCTTTTACGCCCACATTTTGAGTCTATTTTCGTGCGGTCTTGGGCCCCTTTTTAGTGTTATTTTTCTCTTCTTGCAATGGCCGCTGTAGCTTTTTTTTTTTTTTTTTTTTTTTTTTTTTAAGGATTTCCTCTTTTTAAAAATAGAATTTTTTTGACGAGGGGATTGAGTGGTAGTGGCGAGCTTGTATCGACTTAAGTAGATGCCGAGGTTATGCGTTGTGCGAAAAAAGCTTCGTTGGGAGGCTCATCAATGGCCAGGGTGCGCGGCGGGTTAACTTCAGGATTAGTCGGGGCGAAAGTACCGGATATTAGATGGCAGCAAAAAAAGGATTTTTTGTATTTCTTAACTAGTGTGATTCCAGCTGTCGAATTTGAGTTACAACACTATTAAGACGCAAAGTGTTTCCATCAATAAGCGATTTATTAGAACTTTGCCGTTGTTTTGTTAATTGGGCGTATGCCCTTTTTTTTTTTTTTTTTTTTTTTTTTTTTTACACATTTTTTAGCTTTTCAAGAGATCATCTGGTTTATAACTTCTTTTTTTATTCCTCATTCTGGATTCATCCATTTATCAACTTTCCTTCTACGAGCTAACTATTTATACCACTTGTATTTCCCTTTCACTTTCACTCCCTTTTATCCCCCCAAAAAAAAAAAAAACCTAAAAAGATGTCATCTTTGCTCGGCTTTTGTGTTAATTGAAAAATAAAATAAAGTGTGATTTCAATACTCAGTGAAGTTAGTACTCCCTCATCTTTAAATATAAAATAGATTTGACTTTTTTAAAGGTTAATAAAGTTAAATAAAATTCTTGTCGAGATATTGTCATCCTTAGATTGTACATGATTTATATGTTAGATAGAATAGTTTGAAGAAAAATGATAAATATAAATATTTTAAAGTAATTTAATTAAATTTTTTAATATTTTTTTAAAAAAAAACTCCATTTTATAGTTAGAACACAACCACAACAACACGTATTAATTTAGTTAACAAAATCCAATCAAGTTCACGGATTCGTCAAGTAACAATCAAGTCGTACTTATGGTCATTCCTTAATATATATTTATATCAATTAGCAATTAACAAGTAGTCAATAAGTTTATTAGGTTGGATTAATAAACCGTACTATAAAAATTTAGATAGTCACGTCGACCATGTCATTCAATAAAAATGCTTATTCCTCAATATTTATATTATTTATATCAATAAAAATTCTTAATTAATAAAATTGAATTAGTTAAACATGAATAGATCAGAAATCAGATCACAATAAATGGTTATAGGGGATTCTCAGCCTTCTAATTTTCTAAGTGATTTTGTGGAAAGTGCTTTTTTTTAGAACCTGTTTTTTTTTTAAAAAGTTATTCCCAAAAAAAGCCTTTTAAGTGTTTTTTTTTTATAAAAGTTCTTTTCAAAAAGAGGCTTTTTTCTCATTGTGAGTTTGGAGCACTTTCAAAAACCAGGTTTTGCATCAAGCCATAGTTTTATGGGGATCAGGATTGGCGCTTGGAGTGCATTAGGTTCGATCCTCTAAATCGGCCAGGACTCGCTTTAGAAGCGTCTCGTAAGTCACGATAAGTCTTCATGGCCAGAATCGTCTTGACTGAGTGAGGGATGTCGACATACAAACTTTTAAGTATCAAAAAAAAAAAAACAGTGAAATAGGCAAACACACATTTAACAGTGAAATAAGTTACTTAATTATCCATAATCTATTTTGCAAGAAAACCATGATTTGAGGGTTGAAAATCATAGTTTTCTATAAAGCTATTATTCTCATTTTTCATAAGCTATTCTCAAAATTTATTCTCTAACTAACTTTTCACTTTTTCTCCAAAATTTATTATTCAAAAGTTAATCCAAATACACTCTGAAAAGTGTTTTTTTCAAGGTGTTATTTTTTCATAAATTGCTTTTTTAGAAAGGGTTTTGAAAAGTACTTTTCTAAAAAAGTGCTTTTTCAGAAAAAGCGCTTTTCTAGATAAGTGATTTCCCCCAGAAAAAGAGTTTTTTTTAAAAAAAAGTGTTTTTAAGGTGCTTTTTTGAGAAGTGCTTTTCGTGAAAAGAACTTGTTCTAATAAGTACTTTTTCATAGATGCTTTTTCCTTAAATTGCTTTTCTAACAACTTGTAGTGCGAGTTAATTTGTAAGCAGGGTGTATGTTGGGGAAAAAACAAGGAACCAAAAAAAAATAAAAAATAGCACCAAGCAGTGTGCCTCGGTTCAACTTTCAATCAAGTTAAAATGACCAAATAAAATAATAAAAATCTGTTTGTTTTTTAAAATCATATTATCACACAAAGACGTTATTACTCTTTTTTTAAGGGGAAAAACTCATAAAGCTACTTTGAAAGAGCATAAAAACGAAGACGCATTCAAACCACATATTTTGGATTCTTGTACCATTTAATGGGGATATATATATATATATATATATATATATATATATATTGATAGAGTCAACTCTAGATTCTTAATAAACATGTGTGGAATAACTGTAGGAATATGTTATAAACTTTGGCCAAAACAAAAAAGGAATATGTTGGACCTTCGGAGCTTTGGTGTTTGCTACGTGGAATGATCTAATTATCTGACACTTCTTCAACGGTTGAGAATTTTTGCGCACGAAAAATCAAGGTTGAGAATTGGGATGTCAATAATATTAAATATTTCCTTCGGTCTAATTATAGAAAAAATTTGTAGTGTGAATTATTTATAAAATGTTTACATAATTAGGATCAGAAATATTAACTAATAATTACCAATAAAAAAAATTGACTGGGAGTTGTTTGTTTGAAAATTGTATTTTTTTCCTCCAGCTGAAATCGGCAATACTATTAGCCATAAGTGTATGGAATTGGCTTTGGTCCGCAGTGTCTAAACGTTTGCTTCCCTCTGTTACACAAAAACGCCGTTTTGGTGCAAAAGAGGCTTGATTGTCTCTTTATTATTTTTTTTTTAAAAGAAAAAATTTAAGGTATAGAATGACATTAAAAATGTCTTGAATCTTGGTGATATTGAAAAATACTTTATGATCTTAAAAAAATATTTCGAAGTCTTTGTTGATAATAAAAAAATATTTGAAAATACCAACTAGTATTGAAAAAATATTTCATGATTTTAAATTATTTTAGGATCTTAAAAAAATATTTCAGTGTTGGTGATATTAAAATGATACTTTATGATCTTGAAAAATTATTTCATGGTCATGACTGATACTAAAAAAATATTTCAGGATATTTTTTCAGCATCCTAAAATAACTTTTCAGGATCATGTAGTATTTTTTTCAGTACCGTTTAGTATTCTGAAGTACCTTTTTAGTGTCATTCTGTACCTTGAAATATATATATATATATATATATATATATATATATATATATTAAAAAGAGGTACATCTAGCCTCCTTTGTACCAAAACGGCACCGTTTGGAGCAAAAGGAGGGGTAGATCTTTGAATAACTGGCTTGGGTAGTGGACATTTAGGCACAGCGGACCAAAGCCAATTCCACAAGTGTACAAAAGATGTCACGACTCACGAACAATATAACACGCAAGCGTGTGTATATAATTATGATATATTCTCTTTAGCTTTATTATAAGGCACTACTAAGTAATTGTATTTGGTCGTTTTATAAGACACTTGACATTTGTTTTCAAAGCATCTAATTATTTTTTAAATGTATCATAATTAATAAGGATAATGAGTGAGAGTAATAATTAATATAATATTAGAGTTTAGTGTAATTAGTAGGAGTAATATTGAAAGTTCTTTTAAATTTTATGGCGAAACTTTATTGATTTTAAGCATTTTTATTGGTTTATGAAAATTGTTAGTTGATACCTAAAGACAAGAAGAATATATGAATTGGAAGTACATATTTATAATTGAAATATGATAAAGACATGATTGACTAGTAATAATGAATAAGTGTATATTTTATATAAAAATATAAAATTAAATCATATTTTTATTCTGGTAGTATTATTAATAGATCCAACATGTAAAGGAATGTGCTCTTTTTCCTTTCAAGAGCCAACTGGATAATAGGTAAAAAGGGTGAACGGAACGATTATCTTTTTATTTTTAGTATTATTTGTTCTCAATGTCTTACAGAATGATTATCTTTTTATTTTTACTATTATTTGTTCTCAATGTCTCCTTTTTCCCTTTTACAAAGATTAGTATTTTAAAATTTCATTTCAATAAAAACTACTTTAATACTCCCTCCGGTCCTAATTATAGGAGAAAATTATAGAGTTGGTTTTGGTCACAATTATAAGAAAGTTAAAGTTTTAACTTTTTCATTTTTTTCCTATGGTACCCCTATGTATATTCAATAATCAAAGTTGAGATTGAAAATAATGTTTTACATCCAGGGACCAATAGAATAGAGGTAAATAATCATCACCACAAATTCACATGAAATTTGAGTTGGCGAAATAAATATCTGTGTGGCGAGTGAAGTGTGAGGAACAAGTACGTGAGGTGTCGGGTAGCAGGTATGGGTGTGAGATCTTTGCGTGAATGGAGGAGGGAGATATTTGGAGGAGGATAGGGGTATTTTAGGAAAATACATATAATTAACTAATTAACTATATCCTTAATCCCCAAATTCTGTAATTTCTTTCCTATAAATTAGGAGGAGTATATTGCAATCTGTAAAGATCATATTGTCACGGTAATCTTGTCTCCAAATCTGAAAATTTCAATTGGTCATAATTAAAGACCAATTATAGAGCTAATTTAAGAGTCAAGATAGTCACTATCAAAAAATAGTCAAGATACATTTCAAGAAATTTTTAGTTAACTTTTATTTCATGTGGGTTTCAGTTACATTATACAATAATATCCAAAATTGTCTAAAATTATATAAAATTGTTTGAGATAATTTAGACAATAATATCAAAATAAAAAGGGATAAGGAGCAATTTTACACATGTGATTCTAGGAAGGCCTTGTGTGAGATTTATTTGGAGGGAAAATATCTGCATGTAATTATGTTTTAGGGCTTGTCATGTAGCCAGATTAATCATCAATTGTCACAAAACGGATGGAAATGAGCGATGGCTTGGGTGAAATTACAGCTTTTTACTCCTGGTGTAGGTGAAATTCTGTTTCTTTTTGCGTAGTTTTAAATATTTTTAAAAAAATAAAATACCCACGTTAATTACGGGCCATTGCCGTACCGACTAGCGGTGGGGACCGGGTATTTTAGTTTTTTTTTAAAAAATTAAACCATGGGGCGAAAATGCCGTAATTTCACCTGGTGTTTATTTCATCCAATTAAGATTGACCGTTAGTTGACTAACGGCTGCCACACGCCCAAAACATAATTGCGTGTGTATTTCCCAAATGGAATCTCGTGCATTGAAATAAGCCCGGGGGTAAATCACATGCGTAAAATTTGTTCTTTTACCCTAATAAAAATAGGTTATGGATCGAGCCGAACTCATACATACATACACATATAGACTATAGAGAGCCGTTGATGGGGCTCTGGAGTCCATAAAAAGCGTAAATCCACAAATATTTGAATTAAAAAAAAGGGTTAAGGGACAATTTTATCGAAAGGATTTTATGGGTTAATTTTGCCTTGAAAGTGTAAAAAAATGAGTAATTTGTCCACATATCATCCACGTCATTTTTGTTAAAGCCAGTACATTTACATATAAAGTTATGTATTATTTACTTTATCTTTTTTCAAAATTTAGATTTAAAATTTACCGAAAAAATTTCATCGTAAGATGATATGATAACACTTGGACTATGAATATAGTATATTTGTCAAAACTAATTAAAATTATTGAGCAAAATTGTTATATTTTTTATTCAGTTAAATCAATTTTGCTTTAAAAGATCTTGCCAAGAAAGCAATTTTAACGTAAAGTTTAAAAACGTAGATGTTTGCGCCTCCGTTAAAAACCCTAACAGTATTAGTTGACCATTAGAGTTTTTAACGGGCAACATTGCTTACGTTTTTTAAACAAAATCGCTAAACTTGATATTACGCGAAGTTTAAAAATGTAGCAATGTTATACATTAAAAACACTAACATTGGGCGGTCTAAGGCGAATGTTTTAAACTAGTAGCTGTCATATAGAAATCTTTGCGGCCAAAATTCTTTCACCCAAGGATCTTTAATGAAAATTGATCTTAACACTTTTAGTTCCAGACCAAAATCACCCTCCTAAAACTTTCGGGGCCCGAATACCGCTCAACCCAAAAATAAATGAAAAGAATTCAGAGTGATGACGTGTCCGAGATCTTCCTTGGCCTTTTCACTCCCTCCCTCTCCTTCCTTCGTTTCCACCATATTTTGTAGCGATCCCTCGCTTACTTTCTATGCACATACGCTTCGCCTCTCTTCTTCTCCCTCTCTCTCTCATTCCTCTTTGTCACCCTAATCAAGAATTATCCTCTTTCAGTTTTTCCTCAACCATGAACATCCCAGGTACCTTGACCTGACTCACCTTTCGATCCCTGTTTTTTAGTTTTTTTTTTTTTTTTTTTTTTTTTTTTCTTTTTCCGTTTCGCTGTTTCTGTCGGAATCTTATGCCTCACTGGGGTTCTGATCTACTTCATCTTCTTGTTTTTTCTTCTAAGACTTGTTCACGCCATCAGTTTAGCTTCTTTTATCGGTCGGCTTCTGGTCTTCATTTTGTTTACTGTTTGTAATCTTTCGGGTTTAATAGTGTATACCTCTGATGCATCCCCTAAAATGAGTGTTTTATTCTGGAGTATTGCATTTGAATCTGTTACAAACTGTTTTTCGTCAACGAAGAAAAAAATGGAAGAATTCTTCTCTTATCTTCTTTTTCATGTAGAAAAGCTTGTGGGGTTGGTCAATTTCTGTTCCCGAAGCTTAACCTATTTTTCGGGGATGCATCTTTTAATGAACTGGAAGAAAAAAATGCGATGAAGTCGTTCTTTTTCGAATTATTTGTGAGTTTGCCAAATGACTTTATTTATGTTGTGGGAGCAGTGATGCTGTTGAAGGGAAAATCATAAAGGGTAGGGATTAATTTCTGTATACAAGTAGGTTCTAGTTTCCCTAGATGCATCTTTTTGAGAAGAAAGTAGAAGAGCATAATGCACTGAAATCTTACTAGTGATTTTTAATGAATCCTTGGCTTCCTAAATGTTTATTACATTCATATAACTCATTTGACATTGAACTTGGTGCGATAACTAATATGAATGATAAAGTAGCAAGTCATATCTTTACATATTTTTTGTTGGACAGGTGATCATAAATTTTCTGTGAAAGACCGGATTACTACCATGTAGATTCATTATTGTTGGTTTGATAGCAATCGGTAATCCGTTCTGAAGGTGTTATCAACTTGCTGATTTGGGGGCTTTGGTCTCAGTAATTAAGTTGGTTACCTTTACAAGATGCCATATTATGTACAGAGACTTTTATAGGCTATGCAAATCGTCTTTCTCACCAGATGGACCAGTGTCAGACGAAGCCATTGAGAAAGTTCATGAGAAGTTAGGTATGCGCATTTTTGCCTTGGTGGTTTTGCTCATTAATGCATATATTTGTTGTCAACTCCATTGCTTTGTTTTCTGAGCTTCCTTGATGCATAACGTCTATCAGTGTGTTTGGCACACTGTCTCAGAAGCTGAAATGGATGTTTGCAAATGATAAAAATTGTTGCTTTGGAACGTGTGCCCGAGTCACCTAACTGAAAAACATAAACACGCTCTGTAATTACTCCCATGAACTAATTGATTTGGCACCACTTACCTAAGGCTGCTGCTTGCTATAATATGCCTAAAACTATACTTCCTTTATATGGTCTGATTTCTTGATAATAAACAGAAATGTGAACACGTCATAGGCTAAAAATAGCTCTGGACTAGTAAAAAATTTGGATAATTTCTTGTCCTTATAATGTGTGAAAAGTCAATACAACATCAAAATTTCTCCTTCTCTATTCTTCTTCATCACTTTCAATCTTGTCTTTGTGCTTTTTCTAAACAACTTTTTAGGGATTCATCTTTCGGAGAAGTGATAGAATCAATAATGGTTTTTGGAGTTGAGTAATTGAGGTTTTTGGTTAAGCATGTCATTTATTGGGGTTGTTCCTCTAATTCAAGAAATATCACCTTCTTCCTCCTTTTCTTTTTTAAGAGTAGGAGATGAATCACAGCTTTCTCCTTAAACTTGCAGATGACTTATACTGTGAATATTTTCTTGTAAACCTCATGTATTTCAAATGATTTTTTTTTTGGTGATAAAGGAAATGATTTTATGTTATTGCTCACCAATGTGCTTATGCACAATAACTGAATAATTTATGTGGATATTTCAGCTGACATATCTTGCATAATGGCCATATCTATTATTGCATATTGCCACTTCCTTTTCTTATCACTTTTAGATGTGAGACTTTTGTCAACATTTACTTTCAATGCTCCCCATTCAAATTCTTTTTATGGGTCCCAGGATCTTGTGGTGGTTAGGCTCTTTGGCTTCTTGTTTTTATACCATGTTATTTTTGTGTGGCTTGTACTTGAGATATGGAGAAGGACTGCGGAGTTGAAGGGTTTTCGTTTAAGTAGGAGCAAACAGAATATGCATTGCAATTTTGATAAGAGACAAGTGGAAAATGATGTGGAGGTTAAATTGGGAGAGCAAGTCATCAACAAGTGGTAAAGTTTAGATATTTGGGATCAATTATACAACAAGATGGTGAAATTGATGGAGATGTTAAGCATAGAATCCAAGCTAGGTGGTATAAATGGAGAAAGCTACCGAAGTAATTAGTCTTGTGATAGAAAAGTACCTAATAAAGGTAAAGGGAAGTTTTATCGCCTTGCTATAAGACCAACAGCAATGCTATATGGTAGTGAATGTTGGGCTTTAAAGGAACAACATGAACATAAAGTAGGAGTAGCCAAGATGAGGATGCTGAAATGGATGTGTGGTTACACAAGAAAAGATAAGATTTGTAATGTTTGTATACTTGAATGAGTTGGAGTGGCTCCTATCAAAGGAGAAAATGGTATAACATCGTTTGAGGTGGTTTGGACACCTTCAAAGAGAGCCATTGATTGTGCTGTAGTAAGGAGGGTTGATCAAGCATAGTATGGAGCCCCTAAAAAGAGGTAGAGGAAGACCGAAGCGAACACTTAATGAGGTTATAGAGTAGGATCTATTAGTGGGATAAAGGCTTTGTTGTTGTACTTTGGTGTATACGTTTCATCAAAATAGCTTAAACTACTTGGTTAAGATAACTACAAGCGTGTCAATTTTTCTTATCACTTTTACATGTTGGACTTTTATCAAGACACGCCTCCAACAATTTTGATATTTTATTGAGGAAAATTGCATTTACCTGTCTTTTCTTCTAATTGTGATGTCTTCTTAATTTAAGGGGTGAATCTCAATTGATCCTTGATCTTTTGGCACATTACAATAAGGACCTTGTTATAAAAATTTAGAAACTTAAGCTACATAAAAATATTAAAATACTCTTTTTATCATTCAATATTCGTTTTCGCTCACTATTTTTTCTTCAATTAATCTACTAATGACCCAATTTATTTTTGATGTTGAGATAAATGGAAGCCTCAGTGATAAACAAGAAAGAAAATCACATCAATAAATGTATCTGATAAACCTTGAAACATTGAACCCAAAAGAATGCCCAAGGCAGTGAGATTAGACCCTAACTTGTGCTCAATAGTAGCTGGTGGGTTTGAGTCAAAGGCATGATACCCAAATGGGGCTTAGATAGAGCTTGGCTTTGTTTCCTCACTGCCGGGAAATTCTGTGTTTTGGTAGCTTAATAATGATGCGTGATGTGTTCTATTATACTCTGGATGAAGAAAAGGTTGGAGACGAGAATAATTTATTGTCAATCTGTTTTGGAATTAGTTAGATTTTTTTTCATATTTTAAACCTTTTATCTTTTTTTAATCATAGCACCAGATGTACTAAGTTTAAAAGTCATGGAAAATCTGTTGAAGAAGCTGAAGAGATGGAGAAGAGGTATATTGAATAACTGGAAGGTTATTTTAATAATTCAAGTAGTTGAAGCTTGCAAATATATGCTGGGGGGTTTATTGCACTGGGGCCAATAGAATAGGGGGTCAGTTGCCCCCCATACAAAAATAAAAAATTAGAAGTACAATGCAATTGTAGGACATTATAGGGGTATATAAAAAGTCATTCTCCCTTCTTAGTTTCTCTCATTAACCATGAAGAAGTGATTCTAGAGCTGGATATTTCATCTGTTAGGCATAATGGGTGTTAATATGGGTGCAAGTTTGTCACTTTTAAAATGATGGATTCTGTTTATTTACTCAGCTGAGCATACTACTAGTGTTTCTGTATGTGTTTGTGGGCATGGCCTGTAAATGCACACGTTCGTTTGATTCTCTTTCTATGGATATGATATGTAAATTGTAATTAATAGAATATAAATTCCATAGGTTCATGGGGGCTAAGAGTCTATATAAAGGGGATTAATTGTAAATCAGAAGCTATTTTTTTGGTTGAGTAATCTCAGTGCAATATTCAGTCTCTGCTCCCCAAAAACCCCAAACCACTACCCATCATAGTCTCTTTTTAAGATACCGGCACATGACAGTGACATTCCTGCTCATCATATATTTTTATCTCATGACCTGTTCAAATGATTTGATGTTTGTCTATACCTTATTTTTAAAAATTGTTTTAGCATATTAGTTTTCAGAGTTGTTGCTAGTGCTACATGATAGTTTCCATGCCCAACTGAGATTTTTTATTATAGCTGTTGACATAGTTTTTTATCTTCCCAGAAAAATCAAGCCATCCGACGTAGGTCTTGAACAGGAGGCACAATTAGTTAAGTAATTGGTCTAGTTCAATGCTTGAACGGAATGGGAATCATCAATCATTGCCACCAATTAAGTACTTACATTTGTATGAGGATGATAGCTTCTCTGTATGTATTAACTCTCAATTTTATGTCACACTGTATATGATTCAAAGTTAGCACTTCTTACAAAATGTAGGCTTTAAATTGGCTATAAACACAGATATATGACCTGAAATATGCATTTTTATTTTTGCAGATAGGAATCTTTTGCATGCCACCGTCATCTATGATTCCTCTCCACAACCATCCTGGAATGACAGTGTTGAGCAAGCTTTTATATGGTTCGATGCATGTCAAATCTTATGATTGGATCGATTTATCAGGCTCCATGATCAACTGAAGGTCTGTTCTCTATTTAGTTTTACTCAGTCAAACTTTGTTTCCTATGCGTTTGCCTGGAAATGAGTCAGATATAAATGTGGTGAGCTCCACATTGTCTTAACCTGTCTGAAAGCATTTATAGAGAAGCTAATATTGTTCTGGAACTACATAGTAAATGTAAATCATGGATAAGGAAGTGAAACGCATGTGACTTGTATAATTTTAGCTCTAGCACTTTCTGGAAGAAAAGCCTATCACTATGTTTGACCTGGAGAGGAAATGGAAGAAAAGATGATAAAAAAAGTAGGACCGGATTTTTTTTTTTCTCTAATGAAGAGTTTTGAGCGACATTAAATGATGATAGAAGTTCCAAATCATAGTGTTTGTTTTAGCTTCTATCTGCATTAATATAGCACTAGTATGGAAAAGGAAAGGGGCAGATTCATGCAAAATAAAAGTAAACAGTAGAAAAAGTTAAACAGTTAACATGTGTGTTATGCTACCTCTCTCCGATCCTAAATGTAAGAGCTAGATAAGGGGTTACTTTGATCCTAAATATGAGATCTCAATCCATTTTGCATCCCAAATATATAAATTCTTTCCCTAAGTATACCTATTGATTGCACATAGTAAAGGGGTTTTCCATCAAAGGTAAGTAAGTAAAATGCATATGATTCGAAAGGATATTCTGGGTCAACCAACACACATTTATCACAAATAACTAACTCAATTAGTTTCTTTAGTATCCACAAATTAGTTATCTAACTTTTAAGACTGGAGGGAGTGCTTTCTTTTATTTGTAAGATCTATTAATTCAGGTATAATGCAAATAATATTTAATGCATTAGTAGTACAAGTACTCTGACTGACTTCTTTTTGGACCAGCTATGACTAATGATTATGTTTGGCCTTCATCAGGCTCTCTTGACCTTCTGCCCCTGTATTTGGCTTATTTTCATAACTCAATGATGAAACATAAGAACTTTTTGTCCAAATCTTTACCAGGACAATGCTCAATAAGTAATTGCCTCCTTCATGTCTAGCCTGTTATGAATTTAACAACAATTACTGTACATACAGTATAATATTTTGCCACTTGACGGAGATGAGTTGAGTATGAAATGATAGCATGATTAGTATGGTCACGGACCGGATATTTAACCTGCTCTTTAAATTATTTCTCACTGACCAATCCCAATCTTCATTGAGAATACCTTCACTATCATGCCACTTAGTGCTAATATTGCCACCTTTACACCCAATTATTGAAAATAAGTACAGCCAATATCTTGGGTTGTCAACTTGTTTGTTATTGGGTTGAAAGAGATTATTACTGCCTTTGGGACTGAACAATCACTGAACTTTGCCGATGTTCATAGGAAGTGTTGTCTGTTCTGTTGTATCAGAAAAACCTTGTATAGTTTTTGATGTAGGCTTCAGAAGATGACCAGCTGTAAAACATGAATATGCATTCTGAGTTTGACCTTGTGTGGAGCTTTTAAACCAAGTCTGAGCCCTAGTTAAATACTCCCTATGGTTCTTGATATAAAACATTTGAGGAGTTGATCTTGATCTTAAATATAAGATATATTTTTATATTTGTCAATCATTTTTTTAATTTACCTCTATTAATGCTCTCAACAATAATTGAGAGGGAATGAATTAAGGAAGATGACTAGGGTATTTTAAGAAAAATATATCATATTAATTAACTTAACTAACTTCTTTAATGTAATCAAATAAGGTAAAATATCTTTTGTTAAGGACGGAGTGGTTTAGTTTTGCATGCTAAACACATAAAAAAGGGAAAGCTCTTTAGTGGGTGTGTGGTCCAGATGAAATTTTAATATTGTTCAGCAGCGTTGGTTAAAAAAAAAGAGGAAGTTCAGCAGTCTTCATGGAATGGGCTTGGTATTAATGACTCTGTACATTTCCTCTATCTCTCTTGGTGAAAACTAAGAAAATTGTGGATGCCATGGAATTATATAGAACGAAGTCCATTTACTGCATCCTGGCATGATTTAAAGACTTTCTGAAGGAGGAAGTAGAAAATTTTGATGAATAATGTGGCGGGAAAGATTGTTTTGCATATCCCGTTTTTTCATACCTGCCTTTTTTTTGGCATATATATAATTTTTTATAGATGGTGTCTTTTAAATCATATTTTGACATTTTTAATTGTCTGTTGTTTACGCAAACTGTTGAAAATGAATAATTTGATTTTGGTTTTACTGGATCAAAACCAAACCCTGATTTTCAGCAAGACCTGCAAAGCTTGTAAAAAACAAGGAGATGACAGCCCCTACCCGTGCAACAGTCCTTTATCCTACCAGTGGAGGAAACATTCATAGTTTAGAGCCACTTAACTCCTTGCGCAATCCTCGATATATTGTCTCCGCCTTACTCTTCTGAACATGGAAGACACTGCGCTTACTTCCGGCAATCCCCCCGAAGAGATCTTCCAGGTAACACAAACCTGGCTGGTTTCATTAGTGTTGGTTTTAACTGCAGAATCATGTTCTGTTGATGCATAATATGGAACAATATTCTTTCATTTGCAGGCCAGCTTGAAGTGAATGGAGTTGAATTTTCTGACGTGACTTGGTTGGAAGAGTTTCAACCTCCTGATGACTTTGTGATAAGGAGAGGGCTGTACAGAGGTCCTGTCATTAGAACTTGAAATTTATTCTTGCTTCTCTGTACCTTACACTACAAGAAATTGGCTTTTTTTAAAAATTATTAGGAAGATACGTTAAAGGGAATTTGCACTGGAACGAGTTGTCTAAAGCCATTGCAATAATATATATATGTTTTGTTTATGTCAGTTTAGGCATTTGGTTTGTACATACTAATGACCTTATATAGGCCCTGAGTTACAAGCATCTGACCTCAGCATAATCCGGTGGATTGATTACTCTGTTATGAAGAACTCATGATGAGGAGACAGTGGCGTAGGTTGTTACTGAGAATAGAAACAATATAAATTTTATTTTCTCTTTCATTATCCTCAGCTTAGATTGATTACTCTATGTTATGAACAATTATATCATTAAAGAAAAAGACTACATATTACAAGTTGGGGATTTTCCTTCCTATCCTTTTCATAGCCCTTTTGAACAAAGATGTTGTGTTACTTGTTGGTTATAAGCTGCTTTTTTTTTTTTTTTTTGTTCAAAGTTATAAACTTCTAATATACATTATATTTAGAGAAATACACACATTTTTTTCATTTTTTCACTTTTGGATGTCATATGGGTTTGATTTGGATTTGTTTTTTGGTTTTCCTGAAGCTATTGTGGTTTCTCTGTTTTCGGTTGGCTCTGCTTAGTGGATGTTAAATGTAGGTTGTAAAGAAAATTGTTAAGAATATCTGAATATGTCGCAGTATTGGAGTATATGATTATTTTGTCGTAGTCTAAAGTATTGAAATGATATAGTATGTCAAATTTAAGTTGGTGTGATAAGAAATTAATTATTTTCCAATTTTTTATATAAATCCTTCGTCCCAGGCGGGTTGACTCGTGGCCATGTATGCCAAATCGGCAGTTCGATGACCGGTCCGGGTTTCAGAACCTTGGTCTAGATTCAACAATATTCAACTGGCCAAAAGTTTTTCTAGTAATCAAAGTTTATATTTTTTTTGAATATGTTTCCGTGTAGTAGTCCCTAGCTTTTAGTGGATGATAGGATCCTCCATGTCATTATCAGTTGAATTGTTTTCTCATAAATCAGTCGATCAAACTTTATGAGTTAGATTTCAGGAGCTCATTACAAACCAGGCTCGCCTTCATATAGAGATAGACTCACTAACAAGACTTTATATGAATTATGAATCAGATTTTTAACAAATTGACCTGTCTTTGTTAATTAGGAGTTAAAAAGAGTTGAGAAAGATGTTTTGTATTTTAAGGGAATATGTTATATCTTTTGAAATTCGTGCGCATTTGACATTCTAAAGGTTTTAATATAAATATCTTTTTATGAAATAATAATAATTGTACCATGCCAACTTTCTCTGGTCATACCAAATATATTTTTATTTTACGCAACAAATGGATTACTATTAAATGTCAAAATGTTTTCTTATTCTTGTTTTTTTGGGCATACCCTTGGTTTTTATTATAAAGCATATTTTAGAAGGAAAGAATGATGCTTATTATAAGTTACCAAGTAAGTATCAATCATTTTTTTTTCCATATAAGCTTTGCTTAAAGTTTAATTTAATTATGTATAAAAAAAGTTTGATTTAGTTTTTACTTTTATGGCTCATTTGGGATGCAGTTAACAGTTTTAAATATAGATAATTTATTTTTTATTTTCAAACAAAATTAGTAACTCAACCATCTTTTCTTAATTTCGATGAGGTGGCCGTTGGAACTTGGAAGTGCTTTATAATTGAGAGGAAAGTGTGCATATTAATAATATTATGCTATGATATTTAAAATATTATAAAATTTAAGATGATAGTATTAAGGAAAAATGACAGAAAAATATCATTTAAACTTTAAAATCCGGTTAACAACGTGATTCCAATAGGATTAACAAGAATAATATAGCAATTAACAATTTGTTTTGTTGGAAAATCACTTATTTAAGATTTTGAAATTTAAGTGATATTTTTTTAGGATTTTTCCTAATATTAATGATAAAGCAATCCAACAGTGTTATCATGATTGGGAATATTAATTAATTTATTAAATATGAACTATAGAACCTCTTATTATTGGAGTACTACTCCTTTTCATTTATTGTTTATAAGTGGGAGTGCAATATTTATTGAGTCAATATATATCAGCTGAACATGGTTTTAATTAACATGCTTTATATTTTAAAAAATTATTTCTAACAATAATACTACACCCAGGAAAAAATTATTCAAATTAAAATATAAGACATCAAAATTTCCTGAATAAAAACATTCATTTTCAATTTTTCATTAAGGACGCGAGTGGTGCCAGAATAAACATATATATTTATTTTGCGGGAATCTAATGACAACATTTTCAGACACAAGTGGATATGACAGCCTTCATTATGAAAATACAAAATAGAGATCTAAGATCTCAATATATTCTGTTACCCCCACAATAATCTGAATATTCTTATATTTTTATCATATAAAATAAAAATAATATATATATATATATATATATATATATATATATATATATATATATATATATATATATATATATATTACGACTGAAATTTTGTATACAGCTCATTACTATACAAGGCCATTTTGATGCCAATGCCACGAGTTCATATAAGGGAATTTTATTTTTGAAACTGACCAATTAATGAAAATCAGTTTAATTATTATTACTAATATTACAATAAAGCTTAAGTTAAAAATATACACTTCAATAGAAATGGTACATCTTGAGCCATCTAAAGCTAGCTATCCGAGTTTAAATCCTGACTTAAGAAAAGAAATGGAAAAAGTAATATTCTAGCGTTTCATTTAGGTTCCTTGTAAATTAAGGTAATATCTTACGTTAGTTGTGAAACAAATAAAGCAACATTATCTGTTATCCTTAACATGCAATTGTTTATTATTCCGTCGGTCCTAATTATAGAATGATGTTAATTTTTATTTTTTATTAAATTATTCCTATTGATAATTTCTCAATAATAATTAAACATAATAATAATTTAATAATACAACATATATATACATGAAGTAAGTAATCTTTGCAACTTCATTAATGTCGCATACACCTCAATTCTACTATTTTTTGTGATAGGCGAAAGAGTACGATCTTAGGATTGTGTGAGAGGCTTGGAGAAGTCAATGATCCCGGGCTCGGAGAAGTCGTGTGGTCGAGAGAGGTGTATGCATAGGGGCTATTGATTCAAAAATGTTTTCCTGATGCCACTTTTAAAGATGTATAATTTTTCTTAAAACTTTAGAGGTGCATAATTTGTTATCAGCCCATTTCTACGCACTTTTTGATTTTGTACGTATTGAAGTCACTCTCTCTCTCTCTCTCTATATATATATGTATATGTATATACATATGTACGCACACACATACACATGCATATAGATATTCTCCGGACTGTGAGAGCTCGAGAGGGTACGATGTTAGGGCGTGAGGAGAAATTTCGGAGGTTGACGATATCGGATTGGAGGCGTCGTGTGAGATCGGGAGGTATAAGCGCATGGAGCTATTGATTAAACAATCTTTTCTTAAAGCCATTTCAACTTTTTTAAATAAAGGGCATTTTAGGAAAATAAATATAATTAACTAATTTATTTGCTATTCTTAATCTCCTAAGTTTGGTAAATATGCTTATAATTAGGACCAGGAGGGAGTACTTCTTGTCATCAAGTTTTCTCAGGTTCATTTTTTTAATAGAAAAATAATACGCATATATACAAAATCATAATCATGATATTATATAAAAATAAGGACCAAAAGTGGTACTGCTATATTATAAGCATACTTTTCTCTCTTAAATGTGAAATTTTTAACCTTTCCTATGTTTTAGAACTCCTGCAGGGTATTAATTAATTACTCATGATATCAAAAGTTGAATCATATATGGAAATTTGAGATCAGTAATAGCGTGAGACGCACAATTACTCATTTTTTAAATGTTTAACCTTGAAAATCTACGTGAGAAAAACAAAGTCTCGAGCTTAGTAATACTTTCAGTGTCAATTATAAGATTTAGTTGAGCTTTTTTGGAGAAATTAAGGAAAATTAATTAAATTCTTTAGAGTATTTGCATTTGTATTTTTTTCTTCAAACTAATTAGTTTGACTAATAAACTAATATATAATTTAATAATATACAACATATGAAATGATTAAGTAACTTATTTAGCTTCCAATCTCTCCAAAAAAAAGTCAACTAGCTCTTAATTAGGACCGGAGGTAGTAATATTTTTGTTTTGTTTTATTAGGATGAAGGGCTGGTAATAAATTAATCTAATTTAGGAAGTTAATTATTATTATTATTATTTTAACGAAGCAGATAATGATAGTGAATATAGAAGTAGTAGAAGCCAGAAATAATGGAGAGAGACTCCGGAGAATAAGGGCATGTGATCTATCATTAGGGATCTTTCACTCTTCATCCTTTCTCACACTTTGTCATTAATTATTCTCTCTCTGTACGTTTTCTGAGTGTGTTGGCAAAAGAGTCGCCGCCATTCCCGCCGTGGTCACCACCACCACCATAACATCATCGCATAAACGCCCTTTCTAGTTCCTTTGAGATCTAACTAAATAAGTATCCGTCTCATAATTTACGAGGATATGAGTTCAAATATAAGACATCATTTGTAAATACTTTTTCGATGCTTAATATATAGTTTAGTTGGAGAGTCAGTGGCGGACTTGAGATAAATATTTGGGAAATTTAAATATACCGTTAACTAATTAAAAAAATATATATTTGGAGGGTAGAATGTATCACCGTGCTTAATTAAAAAAATATTTGACGGGGTCAAATATATAATAAAAATGAGTAGCATGCCTTTTTACATTATATTATTACTTTTTTAAAAAACAAAAATTGAACAAATTTTCTATTTTTTTGGGGGGGGGGGGGGGGCATGCCCTAGGGTAACAAAAGAAGGTCCGTCCCCTTGAGGAGAGTTTCACGTTGATTAAATATAAGGCGTAATTTTTTATATTTGTTAATTTTCCATAATTTAATGTCAACAATAATCAAAAAGGAGAAAGGGAATGATAAAATTAAGGAAGATGACTGAGTGTTTTAGAAAAAACACATATTTATTAATTAACTTGACAAAACTTTCTTATCCCCAATAAAATTAGGTAAACATATATGTCTATTATTAAGAACCGAATGGAGTAATTTATATAAGTATTTTTCTTATATCAAGATGACTCACAAAAGGGTTAGACACGAGACACGCCTTTAGGCTCAAATAACATTTAAAGCAGTATTTACATATCGGCACCATCAACGAGATACTCACATCAACAACAAGATTTCAACTTAAGATTTTGAGCTGCTGTAGACAAAATTAGCATGGACTAGTTATTTTGCGTACTTTACCTCAAGGCATTGAGAGTAAACATATGATAAACCATGTTTGCTTATATACATACACAAGCTCTGAGAATCAAATTTTTAACCGGCTGCTTAAGATGGACTCAAATTTTCTTTTATGGTATATTTGGATCGAGAAAAAAGTGAGGAAAAATAGAGAAAAAGGGGAATACTAAGTGAAAATTTCCATAAATGGTAAAAATATTTATACTATTTTTGGGAGTTTCCCCCTAGTTTTACTTTCCCTAATTTTCACTTCATCCAAACATAGAGTTAATGTATGAAGAATCAATGCAAGGGCTACGTACTCAGGATCATATGCTCTACAATAACACTAGAGAATCTGATTGCCAAAACGAAAATTCATTCATGTGTACATAGAGGTCAATATAATGGGATCTCTAACTATTTGTATGTGCAATTTCAGATTAATCAGTCTTTCTTGCTTCGTTGAATATTTCATCCCACTTTGTTGTGTTTGATTAATTGAGGGTGATGTGAGAGGAATATTTGACCACATATATTCTTTGTACTAAAGGTTGGCTTCCTTAATAATTCTCTATTATACCTAATTATTTAATGCTAGGATTATTTATTGCCAAAAATATTTTTAAAGAATATATATTGTAGAATTAATAATTCATCCATAGTTTAATTCCCCTTTGAAAGGTTGACGAGCTTCTATTCATCCAAGTTTAATTAATTATCTATATACGTTGATTTTTTTCCTCTTATTTATTGACTGATTCAACATTTTTCAGAGTTCCACTTAAATATTTCAATTCCTCCGCATACCTTTTGCCCTTTTCATTGTATCTTCCTTTTTTAAAAACCTAACCTCCCATTTGTAATTGTTAATATATGGTTTCATAATACAATATACTATTCATCAACGTAAATTTAAAATATCTTACTTTTTATTTTTAGATTAATAGTCAACTAATTCAACACAATTATTTCCTTCTCCACCATCACTACGTTTTTAGAAGTGAAATTAATCTAGCTAGATTTATAATTTATACTTGTCATTCTTCATATTGAAAAATTCAGATATTTTGTACTTGACTATATATAGAACTAATTGACGTGTATGTGTATTCTCATCCCTTGTTATTATATTTCATTTACATAATTATTATACGTTCAATTTCATCAAAGAATGGAACTTAAAGAACTAAAATTATTTCAGCCTCCATTTTGTCAGCCCAATAGAACAATTCTTCAGAACTTAATTCCATGAAGTGATTTAGCCAAATGCTGCTTACTAACAGTTACTTATACCACATTGTGTGTGGAAGAGAGAAAGAAAACAACAACACTATATATATATATAGTTCATGTACATCTAATAATAATCTAACTCTTCATGAAGATATGGTGGCTGATTCATGAATCTGCAATAATAAAAAATTATATATACTAATAACGATCTTTGAAAGATATTATATACCATTAATTTAGTATATTATTACTACTCGTACGTAGTTCCAATTCTATAATTCAGGTAAAATTAAATTATGTTTAGGATAATAAATCTTATATACATGTGTGTGTGAACTATGGACCTTTGGCAAGCGGCAAAAGATAAAATCAAGCTTGATTATAAATAATAATTAAATAAAGGTGTAATATATAGGAGGCAAGATTCTTTGGTTGTGTGCAAGTGTTGTTAAAAAATATAGACGTACGTGTCAACTCACCCATACAAAAGACGACAAACACCAACGTTTTACGTAGAACTTTCATACAATTCTCTATTCATAAATTTCTCCTATATCCCTAATTCCCATAAGCCAATCACTTTCTTTAATCCTTCGAATATTTGTCTTCATTTAAATCCCTCACATATTTAAATCTAGTGCTCTCTCACTCAAATCCATAAGTCAAATTTGGGTGTCATTTAGCCCAGCCCAACCCTTCAAAAATGATTCCTCTCTGAGGACTCGATAACCCGTCAATTAAGATTAAATTAACATAATGTACAGTACATTAAATTCTATAATCTCTATGATGTCATATACGAAAGGTTCAATTCTATCTCTAATATATATATATATATATATATATATATATATATATATATATATATATATATAGGCCACAGAAATTAAATCCTTTTACAATAAGGAAAACGATGCCCTCAAAATGAGACAGCGTGAGGGAATATCAAATATAAGAGACAATTATAACTACTGTCTTATTAATTTACCCCACACACTTTTTCACTTCCTGACTTCTACCTTTTGACATTTTAACCTTACTTCTACACACACACACACAAACAACCTTCCTATTTATAAGTCTAAATTATCAAATTCTCATATACCAAAGGAAAATTATTTAACTCAATAAATATAGATTAAATCTCGTTAAGTTTTTAATTTTAGCGCCGTTTATGAATATGTATTTTTCACCTTTTTCTTCTCTCTATCTTTAATAGGGGTAAAATTGTAACACCCTCATTTATAACTCAATAAAATATGTATTTTTTGTTGTTGTCAAATTGAACTTTATAAATAGAATCAGGATGACATGTGGGTTAATTTACAAACAAGAAGCACCAAGATTCATTATATATCAGATGTTTATAAATATCTTAAGTTAATTAGGAATAAATATGTACATATTTTCATAGTTAATTACTTAGTTTGCATATTTCAGTAAACAAAAAAACCCATTTAGATTGTTTTTCCCCGATTACAACCCATTTAGATTGTGTCTGAAATATATACACACAATACATGATCGATTAATTACGTATTTTTCTTTTAATTCCAAATGCATGCATCTCTGTGTGTGTGCGCGTGCCTGAGATCAAGTTCATATATTTCAGTTCATTCAGATGGAAGGCACCGGCCATTGAGGTCTTGTGATGTGATTGAAATTTCTCACGAAAATTAAATAGGAGAATACAATTCTCCTGAAAGCACTTTAATATTCTTCATACTTCAATTCATACCTACCTTCCTTACCTATAAAGTCGTCTTATTTTTTCTTTTTCTTTTTTAATTACTGGAGCATATGAACATATATTAGAGACGAAAAGTATCACATAATATTCCTCAAAGAATAATAAAAAAAAGTGCAAGGTGGTTTGCCAGAAATAGAGTCAAACAAGTGAACAATGAAAAATAATTAATTTCTATCACCATCGATCATTAGCATCAGCCTCTATACAACATAATATCAGGTGAATACAAGCATTTTCTAGTCAGGTATTGTTTGTATAAAAGAAATCGAATAAACATATACTCTATCACATCCTTTTATAAGAGCCCAAAATTTTGAATTGGCTTATTCCCTTTTATATGAGCCTAACAAAGTTGTTTCAACATTTAAATGAGTTTATTTCATTTTTGCTCTTCATTAATTATATAAAGTGTCTAATTAAAAGGTTGGTTACACACATATTTATTTCATTTCTCTCTCTTACTCATGAGGTCGCTTATTATAAGGCGCCGTAACAATTAAGCCGTAAAACGGTTAAAGTCAATAAAGTTAGCATATAATTTAAGTAACTTCCAATATACCCCTACTAATTGCACTAAACTCTAATATTATATTAATTATTATTCTCACCCACTACCCTTATTTATTAGGAGCATACATGGAAAAGAATAATTAATGCTCCTTGAGAACAAGTAAGTGCTTTATAAAAATTTAAATAAACTAGTTGGTGTATAATAAGGACCCGGAGGGAGTATTTGCCCCTCGTAACTAATTGTAACAACTTTCTTAAAACACATTTGGTTATTGAGCTCTTATAAAATAAGACTAGAAAGAGTAGTAAGTAAAGGAGTAGTAATATCCACTCACAGTGGTCTTATTTATAAAAACTTTTTACTAAATCACACATACCAAAGAGAGATAGTTAGCTCAATGATTATAAGGTAAATTTTTAAATTTTCCATTTATGAATGGATATCTCTCAACTTTTTTTCTTTTCTCTTTATTTTCATTGGTACAATTAACGTGGACAAAATTATTACAATTTCATTTATTGCCTTGAAATGGAACTTATAAATATGATCAATTTTTTTTTTGGTTAAAATGGACTTATAAATAGGACCAAAGTGGTAATTTATTTCTTTAATTACCCCTATCATTACCGATGTATGAACAATGACAATGTTGGATTACATGTTAAACAAACATACTGACACGAATTTTTCGAGGTTAATTAGAGATTATTATCTGTATGGGGATGTGGAGCTCGCTATTCGCTACACGAGTTCAGAGACACACTCATGCCCATGCATGTATGTTCATTATACTACAAATTTCCTTTTAATTAAAGGGTTAGATAGAAGACAAATTACGAAATTTAATAATATCATGATAAATGCAGAAGCGTGGATCATCTGTGTCCCAGCAGCACAAGGAACTATAGGTGAATGATAATACTCTATGGGGGAATAATGAAATCATACTCATATCATATATAGTTAAGAGTGAGGAGAGTTTGATGTTATTTTTGTTAGTTAACTTCAATCACCTCTGAATGTTATTTAAATAAAATAAAAGCCAGGCTCTTAACGAGGAGGAGAGTTCTGACTTTTTAAAGCGACAAATATTAATGTGTCTTGCCATTTGTCAGTTTATGCCTGCAATTGATGTATAGCTATCAACCAAAGCATGGGGTCATATATGCTATTAGTCAAGATAATTAGGGTTTTATTAGTTAATATATAAATATAACATTAATTAAAACAAATGGGGGCTGTCAGTAAACAGAGGTCAACTAATAGGAGATTATCATGGAAATATATATGGACAACTAGACAAGACAACCTGTCCAAAAAAACAAAATGCATGGGAGGAGAAAGCTAAGGTTAATCAAGTCACATGATCATTTAATAGTCCAAGATTGAGGTCATATGCATAATGCATGTGTATTTGATCCCCTATAATTTTAATTTCTTACTGAATTATGATCAAGAGAGACTAGATATACTCTAGCTAGCTCATATATACTATATTTCAAACCAAACAATAAAAGATTAAATAAATTAGTATTTAATAACAACTAGTATGCCCGACTGTTGTCCCCTACATCTACAGGATTTTTTTATTATATTGATAACGTAATCGTATACATATGTACATATACTAAAGTGTAAGAATATTTGATGAGCGGTGACCTAATATTTTCAAGTTTAGTTTAATTTTGAAGCTTATTAATAAAATTTCAACACCTTATTCCAGTCAAAAACTAGCTACTCCCATCTGTTAATAATGCTACCCGAATAATCTGTCCGATACAGAATAAACCTCTCTCTCTCTCTCTCTCTCTGCATGTACGGTTTTCTTCCATCAAAGTGATGATTTTCCGATCGGTCTCAAGCAGATATCAGTGAAATAAGCGAATCGACTCAATATTGTGTTTAGATCTTGCAATTGATCGAGCTGGTTTTCATCTGAATTATCAGTTGCTTGTTTTGGAACAAAAGCATTTTCTCTCTTCAATAGTAATGGTATGCACACAAACACACCCATATATTTTTCTGTAATTTTATCTTAAACTGCTTGATCAACGAACTCTGTGTGTTTAGCAATTAAGTCCAATTGATCACAGGTTTAGAATCAAAGCATATATCACCAAAAGCACTACATGTACTCTTTTATTCATTGCGTTTTGATTTGTTCTTGCTATAGCTTCAGATATCATTCTGAAACAAAACTTTGTTGATGTTTTTTTAATCTTTCAAATTTGATTTTGTTCTTGTAGGGTTTGTTTTTGGTCAAATAACTCAAAGTTCATGCACCATTTTTCCCATATATTGATAGGTATCTTTTAGGTGATGCAGTCTTCTATACATAAACAATTTTCAAATTTCTTCTAGGTTATAGGGGAGTGTGGAATTCCCAAGGCCTAGGAATAATAAATTTATATGGTGCAAAATCCGTACAATTAATCACCAAATTTGATCTTCCCACACCTTGTTGATCCTTCAATTCATCACTTCACCCTCTATATATAACAGGAAAAGGGAATTATCATCAGAAGATTTCTTTAATCACCAACATGGCTGAGAGTGAAGATCAATTTACATATCCCACGAAAACAAGAACGAAGATAGTAACAACATCATCATCGCCAAACCATCTTCTTCATTGTTTTCTCCTTCTTCTCGCTTCTTCAAAAGGGTTCGCTGTTTGACCTGAACGAAGAAGCTATGGACGATCTTGGTGGTGACGTTAATAATGGAGGATCGTCTTCATCGTCATCGTCAGGAGAAGGTAATGTGAGTAGCAACAACTCAAGTTCAGAAGTGAAAGAGAGCAAGTAGTAGTTTGAGGCAATATGTAAGATCTAAAATGCAAGGCTTCGTTGGACTCCTGATCTCCATCTTGCTTTTGTTCGTGCTGTTGAAAGGCTTGGTGGACAGGAAAGTAAGTCATTACTTCAATCAAACAACATTTTCTTAATTACTCTATTCCTTCTTAATATAAAACCTACTTTAATTAAGAAATTGAACTACAAAGTGGATCTTATACTAAGGAGGTAGTATATGATAATGTGCAGAAGCAATTTTATAAGCCAATGTTTTGTGGTTTCGTCTTAATCATTCTAACCTTTTTCTTGTTTAATATAATGTTAATGATGATGAATATAGGTACAGAAGCAACCCAAGTTAGTTTTACAGTTGATGAATGTGAGAGGACTTAGCATTGCGCATGTTAAGAGCCATCTGCAGATGTATCGAAGCAAGAAACTTGATGAGTCTGGCCAAGGTAATTAAAAGTTTCAGAAACTTGTGTTTCTAAGTTCAAACACATTCATTTATATTACCAAAACATTATTTTCGTACAACATTGGGCTATATACATATGAACTTTCAAAGGCTTATATGTATGACATAGTTTATAAATTTTGGTTCAGTTTTATCCCCAAAATAGGGCAACATTAATAAAGCAAGGACAAAGAGATCATATTTTGGATATGTACCAAAGATTTAGTGCTCATCATCAGGAGGAGGACACTTTGAGATTGATGACTATCTCCGAACATCACCTCTCGTTATGAAGCCAATGTTCGACTTCAAATCTCATAGTTATTCAAGGTAATACATTAAAACTCAATATATTACACATAGCTGGATAGTAGTAGGAAGCGAAAGTATTTTGATGAAGTTTTGAAGTACTCCGTCCTATATATAAGATGTTTTTTTTTTTTTTTTTTACTGTTTTACCCATACTAATGAATGTTAGTTACTCAGCTTAATAGTATAAGGGTATGTTAACATTTTCATTTTTGCCTATATTCATTAAAAACATAATTAAAGACTCATTTTTCAGGTCATGATTATTCTTTTTACAATTTTAAAGGGGCAACGGGATAAATCGGTTCAACTGTTAGAAAACATAATAAAATCTCTCATATTTTAGATAAGAGAAGTTCTAAAATATATAGGGACAGAGGAGTATTCTTGTATACGAATACTAAGATTATATATTTCAACGGAATAAAAAATGACTTGTAGGAAAGACTATGGCAAGTTAATGAGATGGTTGATTTATATAAATTCATTTGGACATCTTCAATAATTTTTTTGATAAAAAAATTAGGTAAGTTGGTTTTCAAGGCCGGAAACTCACTAAGAGCTAGTGCACGTCTCTAAGAGCATTCAGTTGCTTGCAATATACTTACAAATTGACCCCCTCCCTCCAATAAAAAAATCTCCTCAAATATAAAAAAGAATGATTTTTTAAGAACTAAAATTTAAAAGGGTCAGATTTTAATGTTCAAGAAGTAAAACATTTTATTCCCTAAAAGATGACCTCCCTTAATTTTTTTGAGTTTTGTTTGTTTGTAGATATCAACCAGAGACAATATCAAGTTCATCAGTAGTAGGGTGGAGCAACAACGACTTAGGGTTGTCTGAGGCTGGAAATAAAGACAGAAAGATGATGATTCAGAGGAACAAGATTATTGGAGGGTGTCACACGTATTTGAGGTTAACGATGCTGCTAATAATAATACTCCTATTCAGGCTAAGAAATAATGGACCTCTTAGGCCAAACCTATTTCTCGAACAAGAAATGGCCTCCTCGTGAAAGAAATGACAAACCTTATTGGGATGACAAATATTGTCCCTGGAAAAACCTCACAAATTGCTTTATCAATCGAAACTTTCAATTTGACGCCCAGGTAATTAATCCTAATACATTAATTTCATATCACTCGTATCTTTATTGTAAGTCCAATTCCAGGTACGTTTTTTTAATTACTTTTTTGTCCCTATTAATTACAATAAACAAAATTAATTTATTCATTTTGTCTTTTGGAACCAATCATAGATAAGGGTAAATTTAGAAATTTAACCAATAATTAATGAGTTAACTAATTTTCCTTGATATGTGAGAGTTAGTTAATTTAAATTTATAAATAGAGTTGTATTTTTATAACACTATATGTTGAATTCTAGATTAATTATTAGGTGTTTTTTGAACGCAGGTTCATCACCATGATAAAAAAGATGTGATGCCACATTTAATGAGATATCAGAATCATTTATCAGAAGCAGGTGAATTCAAAGGTCAATTAGTAGATAGTTTGAAGGAGATGAAGGAACCAACCAGTTTTCTAAAGCTATGTTTAACCCAAGATTCTGCCAACAACAATCCTGGTCCTCAGGTAATGATGGAGGAATTAATACAATGTTATCTCTTTCATTATAACAATCTAAATTTGCCTTCATGATAATAAAGGTTCATATATATATTTGTGTAATTGTGTGTTTGTGAGGTGTGTACGTCTTAGAGGGCCAGTTTGTTCAAGATTAAAAAAGAAGAAGATTTTAGTTAGGTTAATTATGAGAAAATTGTTGGGAATACGGGGGAGTTGTTATCGGAGAATTTAAGCTGTGGGGCAAAAAACCTTATTTTAATAAATTATTTGAAATAGTTTTTCAAAAAAGACATAATACTACTATTTTCCCAACAACTCAAGTGTCAAACTTAACTAAAATCATTTTTTAAAATCTTAAATAATCTGGCCCAGACTCTATGATGTATCAAATTATAGATAAATAGGAGTGAGATCTGTTTAGTACTTTCCTTGGAAGGCCGTATATATATGTAATTTCATGAATGGATATTAATTTACATCCCCGGAGACCAGACAAATAATATCTTATTTATTTTGAGTTTTTGGTGTTGTGTCTATATATATTTGCATATAAGTCTCACCAGATTATTTAATTATACAACTTTATTAATCTTCACACTAGGAAGACTCACCAGATTTGTTTAAACTAGTATTAAAAGGGAAAATCAGTCAAAAATCTGTGTTTTAAAAATTTATTGATTAAAAGGACTTAAATCAGAATATCATACTTTCTTTCTGTATATAAAATCCTACAAAGTACTTGCACTTTCTTTATATACATGTAGTTCTCACCAATAAAATTTTCATGGGGAAACTTTTACCAATTCTCCCTATCAATTATAAGTAGCAATGTACTCACAGAAATCAACCATATATGAAAGTATCTTTCACTCACTATGCTGCTTCTCTCTCTATGGAAGAAGAATTATTAAACTAGACTAATATTCATGCAAAAAACTCATCCTAAATATCAATAACGGATAGGCAATATGCGTTGATCGAGTACAACGTAATTCAGACTAGAGTTTCACGGCCGCAACCTGCGCGGCTGTGGCCGCCGCCGTCACGTCTCGTTCCTCTCTGATTTTTTTTCTTGTTAGCACCACAAGCAAGCGAAACCAGTTTCGCAATCACTAAAAACCGAATGCCACTATGAGAATCAACAATATGCCACCACCATACCTTACAATAGAAAATTCCTTCTTTTTTATTTATGATGACCACTCTCTTCCTATCTGTTTCTGTTGGGATCTATCAAATAAGGGATGGCTGAAGTAAACATTATATATATAGTGTTGATCCATATTTTATTTATTTTTCTCGAATGGTCAGGACAATAAATGATTTTGATTGCTTATACGGCTTCAAGTTTTAGAACATTAATTAAAATTACATATATTTGGATATTTCCTTCTCTAACTTGGTCCCAATGCGTTGATTCACCCGATTTTGTCTCCAATGGACATAGATTTTTGGGTTAAGGTGCAAAAATACTCATGAACTTTTACCTAAATTGCATCTAGCGTCATATCTTTTTTGATGATGCAAAAATATCCATTAACTTTTAAAACCATAGCAAAAATATCAAAATCGTTAAAATGACATAACTACTGTTACTTTTATCTTGTGGGCCCCAATTATTGTAAAGAAAGTTACCAAAATGCCCCTAACTCCAAAAAAACTCTTCCTCCAACCTTGTTCATCAATCAGCCCAGAACTACAAGATAGCAGCCCCACAGTTTTCAAATGCTGGCGACAGTGGCGGCATTCTCCACTAACGATGATGGCGATTCAAACATAGCGACAACTTGACTTCTTCTTGTCTTCACTGATCGGTGGATGAGAGTGGATCGATTTTCAGTGGCTTGGCTAGATTCAAAGAAAAAGAGGTTGAGGGTCTCGACTGGTATTCAAAGATAATAGTGATGGTGGAGGTCGTGATAACTTCAATGGCAAATGCGCGACGAACCATCCTCGTGACTGGGTCTTTACCATCAATGTCAGCTTCTTGATCTGCGACTGGGTCTGCTACGAGCCTGGATCCCTTTTCATCTACTCCCTCTTCTCCTCTGAACAACAATGAGCCTGTAGTTTTTGGTTTTCTGATTTGCAATTTTTGCTTTGTTGAAGGCTTTGCTAATTGATTTATGTTCTGTGTTCTTCATGCCTGATTTTTTTGCCTTCAGTTTGTGGCCTGTAATCAGCCTTATTCTGAGTTTCATTTGACGCTTTTTCCACATTTTTTTTGCATCTTCTTAGATTGATTTATGCTTCTTTGAATTCAATCCCTTCAATGTCATACCCACTTAAGTCTTAGAGCTTCCTTTCTTTTCTAATTGGGTTTTTTTGTTTTTCTCCATCAAAAATCAAAGTGGATTTGCTTATTAGATTCGGTAAGTCATGAATTTTAGAAGTTTAAAGATGTCTGGGTTGTTTACCATGAATTTTAAAAGTTTAAAGATTTCTGGATTGTTTACTTGAACTAGTATTGCCAGGGATAGGGTGGGTGTTATTTTAATTGAAGGTATTTTGGAACCTTCACAACTATAATGTGGGCCCTAGCATAAGAAATTAACGGCAGTTAAGTTGCTTTAATGATTTTGGTATTTTTGTTCTGGTTTTGAAAGTAAATGGGTATTTTTGCACCATAAAAAATATGAAGTTGAATGCAATTTGAGTGAAAGCTAATGAGTATTTTTACACATTAACCCTAGATTTTTCATATAAATACTATTTACTTTATCAAAACCAAAACAATCGTAAACATAGCATATATAGTTCTCCCTCTTGCCCTAATTATAATATCAAGTTTGTAGTGCAAATTGCACTACAAACTTGATCATATAAGTGAGATCAAAGGTAGTAATATATTTTGTACCATCGTCATCATCAACTGTTCCAAAGTCTTGTATAGCAGCGAGTTTCTCACCATATCTCCTGTAAGAGATGTAGTTTTTTGATTAGCATAAGCTCTTTCAAATGGCTGATTTTTGGTCGTCTTCTGAATTAATGATGTCTAACTTCTAACATTTTTGTTGTTGTTTTCTTGGTTTAGCTTATGTCTGATGTAACTGGTTTCATGGGCCTTGGGCCGCTCTTATCACCATAAACCAAAAAACGAGCAGCATAGACATAGAGAGATTTGAAACTTGATTAAAATACTACCGAGAAACAACGGAGCTTGAGATTAATGGAAGGAATTAGGTCACTTACGGTGAACTAAGATTGAATCCATATTATAAAAGGTACGTAGTTAGCGTGTCGCCAGCATGATTATCTCCCGATAGAAAAATATATTTGCTTAGCATGAAAAAAAAAGACAGAGAATGCTTTCATTGTAACAAGCATAGGTTATTGGGAGAACCACTATAAGATTCCTAATTCAAGGCAACCCTTTCAATATGAGACTCGTTGTAACATCCCAAATTTTGGGATTTGGAATTAGAAATATTGGATAGGAATTATTGGTGAAGTTTTGGCCTGAATAACTAATAAAGTTAATTATTGGAATTTAAGGAATATTTTCCTTGAATTTTTGGGAGAAAATAATTATTGAAATTAATGGCCTAGAATAATTTACGAAGTTTATTTGATAATCTAGTGCCAAAATTAAGAAGGGGCAAAATAGTAATTTATTCCCCAAGCTTGAGAATGCATTTGGGCAAAGTCAAAACTCATTTGATGAAACAAGGATGATCGGAATTTTAGAGAAGATAATTTAGTAGAAGGAAAGAAGGAATATATGAATTATTGGAATTGTGTTGGAAGCCACGTGCTCTTATATAGATATATGCGAGAACCACCCGTACTCCACTTCTTTACTACGATTCGAAGCATATACAGCCCACTGTTTCTCGCATAAATAGACAGATCACTCGGCACCCATAGTTCTCACTTCCATTTCTCATTTTAATACTTATCGGCCTCGCCCAAAGCGCGAGAGAACGAGTTGAGCGGCGGGAGATCACGAGAATTTGTTGCATGCTTTTGGAGACACCTCCTCCTCGTAACTCCCGTACTCCACTACTTCTTACGTGTTTCGTTCATTTGCTTTCCTTTGTTTCGACAAGCAAGGCGGGAATATTTCCATGGAATTCAGCATGCGCAAACTCTCATGCTCCACTACGTCTCGTACTTTCGGTAACTCTCATGCTCCACAGCCTCTTTGAATTCAATAGCATGTACGGCCATCTCCTCTCTTCTAAACGCTAAGCGCATGACACCATCGCACCACACTTTCGTTTTGGATAGTGCAAGGCAACAACACAACCTCTCTAACTCTCATATTAAGACACCTCGCTTAGCATGTTGGCGCCGGCGCCATACTTCAACGATCTCTTATGTTTTTCGATTAATGCCCTATGCTTTTCCATAATAATCATTCGGTGAGAACCCGTCCACCTCATTTCCTATTTTGATTCATTAAGCTCTTGCACGATCGAAATAGAAGAGAAGACCACAGAAAGAAGGTGAGAGCATTTTTGGGTGTGAAGATCGTTGGAAGAAGAAGGGTGCGAACACTCCCTCCATTTCTAGTTCATTCACTTGATCGGTCACTTGCGAAGTAAGAACGTGAGCGAAGAGGTTGAGAAGCGAAAGTACGAGAGAACAAAGAACATGGAAGAGGCAGAGCTTGCAGAAAGTGAGAGGGATTTACGAAGAAGGGAACCGGAGGTCGAACACCATCTTCACCTCCCACATATCCTTCATCTTCATCCTCAGCCCCATTGAGTCTGTTTAGAAATAGAAACTAGAGAGCAAGGAGAGTTTTGTCATAATGATAGACCGTGGATCTAGAGCGGAGGAAGAAGAAAGAAGCACATGCAAAGCTAGGATCAACTAAGGTAAACCTCCTAGCTCTTCCTCTTCATAATATTTCACCATTTGAGGCTATTTTAAGAGTCATGGGTGGCGGAATCTGGTGCTAGGTGAAGAAAAAGTAACGTGGTGTTATACGCATGTTGCTATGTTATTGGAAGGTAAGGCGGTGATCACATTTTCTCACGCATGAAAGGTATAGATAGCATAAACCATTATAGAATTAAGAAGAATTAACGTGGTGCGGTTAGGAACCTCTCACGTTTGCATGCCCACGTTGATTACTGTTGTTTTTGTGTCTTGAAAGCAGTCAAAGACATTAGCTACGGTGAAATCGTAGATGAACGTTGCAACTCTCTTGTAGCATCATTGGCATTTGCTGTAAACTGAACTTGGTGCTGAAGCAATGATCTTTGAGCAAAGCAAAAACCAGGGTAAACTGTGAACTCTTTTGACCCTGAAACTTTGTGGATATTTAGTAGACATCATAATCTTTATTATGAGTCAAAGAACACCTAAATCCGATGTGTACAATGAACGTTATGAATTTCCAAAGTTAGAAGATGAAAACTGAAAACTGTCAGTTTTCAGACCTGAACAGTAGTTTTCGTGATCAATTTTGTAATAGTAAGCGATCATGTTTTGCTGTGATATTTTCCAGAACTAATCTAGACACAATATGGTTTAATTTGATAGGTCATATGCCTTATTCGGAGTTGTATCCAGAGAGAAATGAAATTTGAAAATGACCTATTAAACTGGAACCTTTTTCTGGACAGCGAAGAAAGAATGAAAAACTGGGAATGATACAGAAAGAAATAGGTCTAGTGATTATTTGTCCATGAAACTAGACTTAATTAGTGACAGATAGAAATTTGAACCACCCCAATTGGAGTCTATTAGAATTAATTATGATTTTCGAAGTTTGTGAAAATGTTGAACTTTTAGCTACCTCGCCGAAATTAAGAAAGAAATGGCAAAGGTAATAAGAATGAGCTCGAGGGTGTAAGAAAAGCGCATATGAAGGCTAAGATAGCCATTAAGGTATTTATTTCCATGGCTCTAATAATATGAATACATGTTTAGGGCCATGAGAAATCGAGAAAAGAAAGAAAGAAATAAAAAGAATTGAAGATCTTGGAAACTTCGGTGGTTGGAAGAAAGGTACAACGGAGGACACGGTAGGTAGTGGACTTACCACCTTTTGCGTGTATTGATTTATCTGCTTGTGTGTTAATATGCATGATTGCTTTACTTGCTTGTTTAACATGTTTGAATGGTTGAAGCTGTTTCTAATTATACTATGGCCATGAGTATATTTTATGAGCGTTAAGCGTGCGAAATGTCATTATGTTAACATGAGCCTATGTAAGGCAAGCATATCATGCACTAGCATTTATCTTACATGCATTGTTCGGTAATGTTTCTTGAGATTCCCAGAATCTACCCCATGACCAACCATATTTAGGCGGTGAGCACGACAGGGAGAAGTGTTGCACCGGACTAACGAATGGAGTGTCACTTGAGACGGCGCGGCTGAAGGGAGTCTTGAAGTGCTTTGTAGAAAGAATGGGCGGAAACGAGAGAGCAAAGACACCACAGAAAGCTATGGCCCGACGACGAATGTTAACGCTTCGTACGAATAAATAGGGCCGGGTGTCTAATTTTGAGTATGTGTATAAGAACGGCTTTCCCGCGTATCTTAGGAATAAAGAAGATCCCAGGATGGGTTGTTAGAATCGCGTACCTTGCACAGCGTAAAGGGCGAGGCCGGTAGGGGGTGTTACGCTCGTTTCCTCCGGTTCTTATTTTCTCCTTAACTCTCATGACATATATTTATCTTATGACATTCATTACATATTCTGTAATTTATCTCATTTATTTAATCTATCAAAATTAGTTAAATAATTCTTATATTAAAGACCGGATATATTATTAAAATAATTTAAGCGTTAACTGTAAAATCCTCCATTTTCTTAAAAGCAAATAACTAATTAAAGGTTTGATCAAACCATTCATTATTAATACATTATGATGCACATAGTTGAGCTTTGAACTTTATAAGGCCCAAACTCTTTAACTGAATAATGATTTATCTTATATCAAAGCATGCATAGTAAACCAAGTTGTAGATCCTCAAGTTCAAAACAAGTTATAAGATCTCCAACTCACCCAAAATTATCAAGAGTGGACAAAGTATATAGTTAATGCGTCGAGTCTTTAAGATAAACCATAGTATGCAAAATGAGTCATAATGTCACAATATACAATAATCTAAAATACAAATTAAAAAAGATGAAAGCTATTATTAGTAGAAATGGCTTAAGTTTAAAGTCTTCCGATAAACCGTCGTCTGAAAACTATTACGGAAAATTGTTAATTCAATGGGTGAGACAAAAGCCTTAGTAATCAACTATCTAACTCATTAAGCATCTTGATCGTCTTTGTGGTCCAAATGAAACATTTTATATAACAAAATATTGGAAATATAATTTACACTTCCAAATGACAAATTCCATATCACGATTTCATATCAAAATTTCGTATAAGGAATTATGTATCACAATTTCACATCACAAATTTTATATCAAATTTCGTATCACAATTTCCAAACTTCCTCACATCAATCCAATCAAACTATCTTATTTCCCATAGATTAAACTCATGAGTTAAGTTACTATTTATGTTATTGGCCATTTAAAGCTCACTTTGGTCATGTGATGTGAGCAAGCCAAAATCCCGAGCACATGCCTAGCTTATGAGGCTTTTCCCCCATTGAACATGAAATGTTGCACCCTCGTTGAACAGAGTAGGAAAGTCCTCCTTTGAACTAGCTGATGGGAAAAGTCATTTTTGATCTCTGGGACAATAAGCCAACTATCTTGCGTAATGGAAATTTATCTGCATTAGTAGAAGCAATTACTTCTTCCTTTCACAATCCAATCATCATAATATATAATTATCAATAAACAACTCAGAGGAAATTTCTCCAAGATTCTCATATTCATATCATGCTATTTGAATAATTTTCATATGCATGCCAAAATGTATCAATTCCCAACTCATGTATATACACACACTATATATTTATGATTAAATCATAAGGTTACAAAGCCCATTTTTATCAAAATACTTATCAATATCATGATAACTTTCTCAATTTCAATAAACATTTCAAAATACTCGTTGAAATGTCTAATCAATATCAATATACCATTTCATTCTTATAATCATTTCACAAAAAGCTACTTCCACGCCTTAATAAGTGGAAAATGGTTATCTACCATGCACGATTATTATCACGCTCTTAATCGAAGAACCATGATCAGTTTACTACACATTAATAACTCTTCAAACCTCCACATAATCAAAATCATAACTTATAATTTCATACAACTCAATCTCTAAACTAAAGTTTGATTAAAATTTCAAATATCTCCATTGACCCAAATAAATTATTTAAACCATATTTAATCGGTAAAATATCCTATAGGACATAAATCCTAAACTTTTAAATGAAAAGTAATTTAAATGCCTACAACAATCAAATTAATAAATTTAAGAGTTAAATTAACTATTAATCATCCTATATGTGTGTGTGGTTATCTATTATCAAAGCTGAAAACTCTTCCAAAATTTAAATTCCAAAAATTTCACTAATTAACACAATATTTGCTTATTAGAAGAAAAAATAAATGGAATAACTTTCATAAAGGAAGTTTGTTAAAAAGTTAGTTTAATTACTTAAATTATCTTATAAAATAAATCACTTACCATTAAAAATCCAAATACCCTTAACTCTCTTACTCTCCTTCTTTTCTCGCTCTCACACTCGTTCTCGCTCACCACACCGCTCCAGCTTTATATTGAAAAGAGATGGGGTGATTGGGCATTATTAACCCCACTCCCTAAAAGTCAATATTGGTGCCATCCACGCTCCTCCAATTATTTCCTCATAGATCATAATTATAAGATATAGTTGACTTTTTGAAGTGATTAAAAGCTTAATTAAGTTCTTTAAGTCTTTTATTTTTATTTTTTCTTAGTAAGTAGTTTATTAATAAGGTAATATATAATCTGATCTGTGGCGTATGATATGATTAAGTGAGCTTATTTGTTATTGTCTTTCCGAAAAAGTTAGCAGTAATATTATAATTGGAATGGGTAGTATTTATTACTCTCTATGGTTTTAAAAATAGGATAAGGTTTATAGTATAAATTGTATTATAAACTTTATCTTTATAATTAGAGCCGGTAGTATTATTTTTAATGTTTTATTATTATTATTAATTTTATTTTTTTTATAATTCCCCCCTTAATTATAATTAAATACTAAAAATAAAAATTAGGAGCTTAAATTAACATTGTGAATAGATCTTAATCTAAATGAATAATTATACTTGCATGTATATGGTTATATATCATCATCGTCATCACCCGTTGGATCAAAGTCAAATATATGTTCATACATAGAAAAAAGCAGAAGCAATAGCAAGTTACCATGCACTAAAGCCTCAACCACCACCACCGCAACCGCCTCCGCCACATCCAGTTCCGCCTCCACAGCGACCTCCACTTTTTTCTTATTGGAGGAGTCTTGTTCAGCACCATCGGCACAGGCAAGCAAAACCATTGGTATAATGAGCAAGCAAGTGAATACCATAAGAAGCAAGTAGATGAGACCAGAACTTTGAAGAGGAACAATAATACTCATATCATCTTCTTCATACGCCATAGCCATTTCTCTCGCCATCGATATCTCTCCTCCAACAACACTCTATCACCATTCAATTTCTATCCTCTTTTTTTTTTTTTAGTCTTCGAAGAAACAAAGAGATCCTCAAAGGTGACGTTATATATAGCAGTGATATATTAACAATATATATATTTTTATCCTTAGTGAAATTCAGTTAATTAATGACATTGATTGATTACAAAGCCTTCACAGCTTATTGGTCCTGAATACACCGGTCTTTCGAAGTTATTCGAGCTCTAGAAGATGGAACAAAACTAGCTTTTCAAAAAGAATCTGTCTTATTCCATCTAGAAGAAGAGATATTAGTTTATTCAGTATTGGACCATACATATGTATGTGTTGACTTAGTCTCCGATGCATGGTGACTCAACATTTATTGAGCGGGGAGTGCCTGATGGGATCTGGTTTCAGAGCTCGTCCTGAGGATGAGTACGGACGAGTTCCTGGGAAATCAGGATCGATTTTTTTTTTTAAATATTTTTCACAAAAATAATTTTAATGGGTAGAGAATCAAAAATAAAAATAATCTATGAGTAACGTTTTTTTGAAAAAAATATTTTTAAATGTGAAAAAAATAAAAGCGAAAAAAAATGAAGGCGATACGGAATGATTATCCGTCCGTACGGACGAAGCAGAAAGTTCCGTGCCCTGATGTGTTGCCCCCTGCTATGCTCTCTGTTGCCCCCAAAATAGGGTGCTTCCCAATTTTTGTGTGTCTCTCTTTTTATAATTAGTTTTATATTAAATGAGTGACACTTTACTATTTTATGGGCAAAATATGAGATTGTTTTTTATTTTTATGATTTTTGAACAATTGTACATGACTTATATAGTAATATACTCTAATTGGGGTTTGTAATTTGTAGAGCAGCTAGAGTTTCTCGTCACATCTCTGGTAAAGAGATGTAATTTGATGATAAGTGTAAAACACTCAGCATAAGCTCCTTCTGTAATGTTGTTTGGTTTCTGACTTTTTTTGTTGTTTTATTGGTTATGTTTAATTTAGTCTGATGTAACTGGTTTTACGGGCCTTGGGCCGCTCTTATCACCAAAAACAGCATAACAAGGAGCATAGAGAGATTGAGACTGAGAAGCTTGGAGAACAATCAACAGGTTAGATTTAGTGGAATGAACTAATCTTTCATAACATGGTTAATCAAGATTTGAATCTCTATTAGGAGATATCTTATATGTTAGTGTCAATAATATTTGAAATAGGATTTTCTAATAGAAGAATAACTGTACAGAGAGAGGGGAACATAATACCAACAATGCTTCCAAAGTTCCAATATAAGATTTGCTAAACAAGCACAGCTCCTTGAGAGAACCATCTCAAAGCTTATTATTAGAGTTTAGAAATTCAAGACCTTATTAGGCCCTCTCCTCCATTTAGGGCAACCTTTGGATGTATGACTCATGACATATACTTCCTCCGTTCTTTGTATAAAAAGTTAATTGGAGGTTAGATTTTGATTCTAAATATAAAATCTTGATCTACATTGTTTCCTATATATATATATTCATCATTATGTGCCACACAAATTTACAAAATTTAGGTTAGGTCATTTATCTCATTTCTTTAACCTATCCGAATTAGTTAAATATTAATCTATATTAACTTCAAGAGGTAATATTAAAATAATTTAAGCATTGACTTAGTGAATCTTAATCCAAATTAATGTATAATTATACTTGCATATATAGTTATATTATATATCACCATCACCATCACCATCACCACCAACTGTTGGATCCAAAGTCTTCTATATATAAATTCTGTCTTGTTATAGATCAATTTGGCTCTCTTAAAAAGGAACTTATAAATAATAGAACCAGAGAGACATGTTCATAACCAGCAAAAAACAGAAGCAGTATAATAGCAAGTTAAATAGACAATATCAATATATGCACCGAGTACAACAATATTCAGATGATTGATCCATTACCATAAAATTCTCAACCACCACCACCATCTGACGCCGCCACATCCGTTTCCCACCTCCACAACTGCCTCCTTCATTTTTCTTAGTGGAGGTTGATCATCAGCTCCATGGGCACAAGGAAGCAAGACCATTGGCATCACCAGCAAGGAAGTGAATACTATAAGAACAAGCAACGAAGATGAAACCACCAGAGCTGTGACGAAGAGGAATAATAATTCTCATATCATCAGCTTCTTCATCTGCCATAGCCATTTCTCTCGCCATCTCCTCCAAATGTCTATCACCATTGAATATTCCATCCTTTCTTTTGGTCTTAGAAACTAGAGATCCTTGAAGGTAATGTTATATATAGTGGTGTGATTTGATTTCCAACTAACATATGTTTTTATCAGTTAGTGCTATAAACACTTAAATTACATTGAGTTTATAGGTGCGTGTTGACGTGGTCTCATGCATGATGGTGACTCAGCATTTATCTCGTTGGCCATAAACTCTATTATTCCACACACACACACACATATATATAACATCTATAACAACTAACAAGTACTCCCTAATACTATTTATAAATCGTTAGGCAGATCTAATCATGAAAAATTATTTTTCTTCTGTTTTTATATACAACAATATTCTTCTGTATATTACGAATAAGTTATAAAATGTATGTCCGATGGATATAATTAGTCTTTTACATGTGATATGAACATAGATTTACACGATGATGAGTGATCGCGTGTGTTTGTTTGAATATAATATAGAATTAGTTGAATAACAATATAAAGTTGTATGTTTTCAAATCAAAGTACCTTAAAACTAATGCAAAAAAAGAACAAATTAAATAATTGACACTTAATATATATATTGGGTATTAGATGTTGACAAGCTAAGTTCAACATATTCATCAACTTTATATTAGAACATGTTACAAATTGAAGTTGACTTTTGATTTGAATGAACTTTAATTTTTTCCTTGGAAGAAAAGAAATACTAACTACGATCTTATTTATAAGTCTTTTTAAATTAAATCTCACATCTAAAAAAGAGGTAGTTAACTTAATGATTATGAGGTAAATTTTCAAGCTTCATCTCCCGTTTATGAATGTGTATTTTTCAACTCTTTCTTTCTCTTTAATCTTATTAGGTACAATTAATATGAGTACGATTATGTTGATCTCATTTAATACGTAAAACTTGACTTATAAATAGGACTAAATGTTTTTGATCAAAAGAGACTTATAAATAGGACCATAGTGGTATATATAATTGGAGGAAGATATAATTGTCATTAGCAAACTTTCTCTAATCTCTCATCATCAATCCAAACATAATTGGAGTGGCTAGGATAATAATTTTCTTTGCAAAAGTAACACTTTGGGATCAAATAGCAACTTCCATTATTTGCTGCTTTATGTCTAAGAGCATGCCTTCTTTGGATTCTAAGTTCATTGTTTTTCAAGAATCTTAAAAGCAACTCTTGCAAATCATCTATCTTAATTGAGCTTTCTTTCTTCTCAGTGGTTTTAACAGTGCCATCTAATGTGATTTATCATGATATTGAGGAGCTCCTCTATAATTTTATTTTTTTAAGCAAGAAGTTAGCTTTTCTTGTAATCTTTGTTGCATGAACTTTAGTTTTCTTTAGGAACTATTATATTTTTAGGTGACATGTAATTGTTTGAAGCGAGACCTTTGGTTTAAGGAAAGAAGTTAGTCCCATCCTGTGTGTGAAAAAGCGTTCGAACCCCATAATAAAATGTGCCCACATTTAGTGCTATCTCGAAAAACATTGCCTCTAAGGAGAATACATTTGCTGAGAGAGAGAAAACAGAGAGGATGCTTGCACTTTAACAAACATAAGTTATTGGGAGAACCACTATAAGATCCCTAATTCAAAGGCAACCTCTCGATATAAAACTTCGTGACGTATATTTCCTCATATTCTTATTTTCTCCTTTAACTCTCACGACATATATTTATCTCATGACATTCATTACATATTACGTAATTTATCTCATTTCTTTAATCTATTAAAATTAATTAAATAAGCATTATATTAAATATTAGAGATATTATTAAAATAATTTAAGCGTTAACATTGTGAATAGATCTTCATCTAAATGAATAATTACACTTGCATATATAGTTTATATCATTATCATCGCTGTTGGATCCAAAGTGAAATATATGTTCATCAGCCATAGCCATTTCTCTGCCATCGATATCTCCTCCTCTATGACACTCGATCGCATTCAATTTCTATCCTCTTTGTTGTTAGCCTTTGAACTACCCAAGAGATCCTAGAACAAAAAAGCGGACCTGCCCGGAAATTTGGCGTTAGATACAGCCATATGTCTGATCTGGTTTAATGGATGAGTACGTGGAAGATCAACTAGAACAAACCGCTACTGACGAAAAACTCGGTGTTAAGGCGGGTAACTCTTTGGGTTGGGCGGGTTACTGCCGATCCATTTTTATAAAAAAAAAAATCTAGAAAATGTAGGCTTAAAGGAAGAAAGTTATATGAAAAAATGAGAGCGACGAAGTGAGGGATAGAGATGCCAACATAGAAGGGACCTTGAGATGATTATAGCTATTCATTACCGTTTGGATGTTTGCCTGAGTGTTGCCGTTTGAGGTCTCGAGCTTACGCGAAGATGGAATCTTTGATCGGTGAAAGATGCGTTGTTGATGGAGAAGATGCGGCCGTCATAAAGGGTGCTTTACTACCGCTTAATCTTGGGTTCAGTGTGAGGTTATTTAAGATTTAATATTGTATTTAATATTAAATTAATTCTATTAATGGCCCACGTTAATTTCTATTTTAAGCAATTTAATTCGATAGCAGCTTGATCATCATAATAATTACTATTGATACACTTGAGATGCCTTTAATCTGTGATGGCTCGAGGGTAATTCATGTGTGTGTAATTTTTGAAACTTGCTTTCCCGACGTTGACAGCAAACACGCCATCTGCAGTCGGAGCAAAGGATGGAAAATTTGAAACTTGGAGTGTTCATGAGGTGTTAGATCCACCTTTGCTTAAAGGCGAATCAATGGCGGAAGTATTTGTGATCTCTATTTCATTTTCCGCATTGATCTAAATGTTAATGTGTTTAACATGTTTAGATCGTTAAGTTTTCTATCATTTGGTATCGAGCCGCCTCTTCTCTTGCCTTGATTTTATCTGATTCAGTTTTCAAGATAATATGAGTTTTGTTGAATATATGTTGTTTATTTCATACGATTGGGTTTCATGAAAGAGGATTATTTCAATAGGACTTATTATTTTATAATTTTATTTGTTCAATATTAGTCTAGGTTGATCTTGATCTTTGATGGGAGAGTAGTATTTATTCTTGATAACCGGAGAAATTTTTGTTTCGTAATCGAATAAGCTTGAACTTGTCGAAAATGATACAAGCTTTAATGAAATTCGAAATTTCATATTCTACTGTGAAAACCTCAAGCCCATATTCAGGATCGTTTTTATTTCGATTCTCGTTTTGATGTTATTCCGATTAGCTTCGTTTAGAACTTGGGAATTGAAAATTACTCTTTTACGTTGCATGTGTTACGATTTGTTAAAATTTGTATCGATTGAATGTAGTTTTGATTAATGATTTTTGTTCAGGCCTTTGATTGAGATTTCATTAAAATGTCGCCTGCTTCGTGTCGCTGTTGGTCATCATCAGAAATCAAAACCTAGATTTGATTTTAATTTTAAAATCATGTTTAAGGTTCATTTTTTTTCATATTGTTTGTTGATTCTTGTTTAGAAATCCTGTTTTCATAAGTGATTTCGATACGTCAAAAACGTTGATTTTGAGCCCTTTATCCGTCGGAAAATGTCACCTCGGAAATACGGGTCGCGGCGGAGGTTCGAGGTATGATCGCGAGGGTCGGGTAGGGTTTTTTTGTGAGCTGGTATGGAAAGGTGATGGAGGCAGGCCGTCGTTTTGGCAAAGAAGGTGAGCGCTGCGTTTCAAGCCAAGGAGATGGGACGTCGGTTTTGAACAGATCCGGTTTGCCTTTTGTTGGGCCAGGCATGTTTATGTTTTTGGAACAGTAAGTTGGGCGGATTGCTTTAAAATCAAATACATTTGAATTTTTTTAAAAAAAACAAAAAGTGACTCTCGGGATTCAAACATAGGACAGGCTGGTCGTGGGCCCATAAAAGAGTGGCGCTTTCGCAGGTGACCTCTTTGTTGCCTTGTGTTTTATTTTTGAACATTTATTTATTTAAATGTTTGTTTTTTCGACGAAAATAAAAGTTTTTTAAAAATTTGTAGGTGGGATTTGAACCCGTTCTTTTGATCCAGCTTTAATTGGGCCCTTGAGACCATTATAGGCACGACATTTTTTGTTTTATTTGTAAATTTTGAAATTTATATAAATCATGACATTTTTAGTTTAAATAAATCTGAATTTTTATTTAATTGGAATTTCATGCTATTATGAATTACATATTTTAGTTATCGTATTAATTATTATTTAATTATTCATACACTATTATGTTAAATAATATGCAGGCATGACATATCCAATTCTATTTTTAATATTGCTTATATTTTCATGCAATATTATATAGTAATGTTAAGTGGTCTATATTTTTTTAATTACTTAGAGAATAGCCTGACATCTTTAATTAATTGAAAAATATATCTAGAGTTGCATGATCACATAGTAACATTAGTTGTAATAAATCATATGTAATATAATAAAATTTTATTCATGAAATTTTATATATGTTTTTGTATGATTAATTAGGATAAAATATCAAATTATATTCTTAACTTACCAGCTGTGAATTAAGAATAAGAAATAATTTGATAGTTTTATCTTCTGATTTTCTTTAAATCTAATTGAATTAGAACTTTAGCCAGCACATTGCAAGTTGTATGTCGATAGATTTATGAATTTTAGCATGATTACATTGGTAAAACATGATGTAGTTTATTAGTCTCAATTCTTGATTTTTAAGCATGTATTTTTCTTAATTATGGTTCAACAACTTTTATAATTTCTCATTATGAAAAATGAATATTCCCGATCTAAAGGGTGATACTATAAGGTTTTTGGAGAGAAAAGTTCTTCTCGATTGGAGTGGATGGATATTGATTATGCTATTAGGAAAGGCGAACCACTCTCATCAATTCTTTATGAAGCACTCCCGGATCGGGTTGATCTTTATGAAAAGTGGGAGCGATCTAATCGTCTCTCATTAATGTTCACAAAGACTCATATCTCTGTGGTATTCGTGGTTAAATAGAACTGACATGACAAAGTTAGGCCATACAAGAGCGATCGATGATCAATTTCGGACTTCGGGTAAGGCACTTGCCAACACCACGATTATGAAGTTTTCATCCCTAAGACTTACTACGGTGAAAGGTGTGCGTGACCCACATCCGTACAAATAAGGGCGTTACGGCTCAACTAAAGCGAGCTTGAGGTTGACATGTCGACTCCGCTTTCTCGTACACTACGTTACGAACGCTCTTCCGCCATGTATGGACCTTTCAAGATATCCTACAACACCGTAAGGATAAATGGTCGATTAATGAACTTTTGACCATGTGTGTTGAAGGAAGGGAAGGTTGAAAATGGAAATGGGAGAGAGTTCATTCATCGACAAGCGAGAAAAGGGTGGACTCAAGCTAAAGAAGAGGAAGGAAAACGCCACTGACCCCAAAGTGGAATTAAGAAGGAATCCAAGTGTTTCTTACGTAAAAGAAGGGACACATGAAGAAGGTTGCTCTAAATTCCGGCAATGGCTTGAGAAAGAAAGGTATATCGGTCTCACAAACATGTTATGAATCTAATATGGTTGATGACATTAATGGCACTTGGTGGATTGGCCCTACTGGTTCTACAATCCATGTTTCGAATACCTTGTAGGGTATGCAAAACCTAAGGAGCGCTAGTTGGGAAGTGAGCAGTTCATACACTCGGGTGGAAGGATTAGTTAGCATGTGGAGGCATAGGGACTTACTTGATTTAATTTTAAGTAGTGGCTATGTTTTAAATTTGGAAAAGACTTTTTTATGTTCCAAGTTTCACAAGGAACTTGATTTAAATTTTTCAAGACTTGTACCTTTGAATTATTCCTTTATGTTTTATGAGACATCTTTAGGTTTCATTTATAAATCAAATAAGATTGAGAATAGTACATTGTCTAACGGTCTTTTTCTTTGTTGCCACAACATGATACTACTTATGATGCCATCTGCGTTTGTTGGTTCGAAACATAGTGTTATGAATGAGGATTCCTCTATGTTGTGGCACCGGAGATTGGGACATATCTCCATTCAGAGAATTGAAAGATTGGTGAAGGAATGGGTACTTAAGACTCTGGACTTCTTAATTTTGAGACTTGTGTATTTTTATAAAGGGAAAGCGAGAACTAACAAGTCAAGAAGGTGCTAGAGGAGTACTGAATTGTTAGAGATCATACATCTGAGACATTTGCGTAGTCAGAAATGGTGCGTATGGTCAGAAATATTTCATCTCTTTTATTGATGATTACTCACGATACATGTATCTACATGCTTCATAACAAGCCGAAGCATTGGATGCCTTTAAGGTATTCAAATGCAGTAGAGAAACAATGTAGTAAACAAATTAAGATCATGAGATCAGATAAATTGGTGAATATTATGGTAGATACCTTGAGGATGGACAAGCACCTGGTCGTTTTGTGAAGTTTATCAAAGAACATGGGATTGTTGCCCGATACACCATGCCTGGTTCTCCGAGACGAGAATGGCGTAGCAAAAGAAGAAACCGAACATTATTGGACATTGTGAAGCATGCTTAGTAGCTCTAAGCTACCTAGTCCTTGTGGATTGATGCACGTAAGGCGGCGGTGTACATGTAAGTCGAGTTCCAACCAAGGTTGTCTCCAAACGCCATTTGAGACATTCAAGGGTTGGAAACCGAGTTTGCGACATGTACGCGTTTGGGGATGCCGTCTGAAGTCAAAATTTATAACCCGCCGAAAGGAAGCTGGACCCGAGGACCAGTAGCGGATATTTCATTGGATATGCCAAAAAGGTCTAAGGGAGTACGGGTTTTTATTGTCCATCTCGTACCACTAGATTTGTGGAATCAGAATGCTAAATTTCTTGAAAATGACTTGATTAATTGGACGATCGATTTAGAAACCTAGTTTTAAGAGGATCATTTAGATAACTAACCTTACACTTCAGGTCACGGTTGGTTGTTAACCATGCTCGCCGGTTCAACGAGTGTTGTACAACCGATCATACAAGATCCACAACAGCGATATTGATCCGATTGATCAAGTTGTTAATGAGGAACAACCAGAAATTGTGGAACAACATGAAATTGTTGAACCCAACACAATTTCCTCAAGAAAATGTTGAAACAGCTTATTGAGAAGATCTACTAGACCAAGAAGATCGGCAATACCTAGTGAATACGTTGTGTATCGCAAGGAGAATCTGACTATAATGTAGGAGGCTGAAAATGATCTGATGCGTTTTCACAAGCCATGAACTATGAGATTCAGTATCATGGCATGATGCTATGAAGGATGAGATGAATTCTATGGCATCGTAGAGTGCAGGATCTTGTTGAGTTGCACGATGGTGCAAGGCCATTAGATGTAAAATGGGTCTTCAAAACAAAAAGAGATTCATTAGGCTTGGCAGCAATGGACATAAAGCAAGACTCGTGGCCAAAGGTTCACTCGAGAGAAAGATCGATTACAAGGGAGACATTTTCTCCTGTATCTAAGAAAAATCTCTTGGCGTCATTCTAGCATTAGTTGCATTTTGATTTTGAGTTGCAACAAATGGATGTGAAAATGGCCTTTCTCAATGGAGAACTGAGGAAGAGGTTTACATGAAACAACCGGAAGGATTTTCCTCTAGTGATGGTGAGCATTTGGTGTGCAAGCTCGGAGAAAATCAATATGGATTGAAACAAGCTTCAGGCAATGGTTTTTAAAAATTCATGACGTTATCTCTTCTTTTGGTTTGTGGAGAGCGTTATGGATGAATGTATATACCATAAGGTCAGTGGGAGCAAGATTTGTTCCCGATTGTATGTGGATGATATTAGTGCTTGCAACCAATGATGGCTTATTGCATGAAGTAAACAATTCCTACTCTAAAAGCTTTGAAATAGAAAGATATGGGAGTTGCATCTTATGTCATTGGCATTAAGATACAAAGAGGCAGAGACATAGAGGCATTCTAGGTATCTCGAAGACCTATATCAACAAAGTTTTGGAAAGATTTCGGATGAGGCATTGTGCACAAAGCCCGGCTCCCATTGTGAAAGGTGGCGGGTTCAATGCGAACCGGTGTCGAATGATTTTAGAGGGAACAAATGAAAAACATCCCTTATGCTTCGGCTATAGGAAGCCTTATGTATGCTGAGTTTGCACCCGGACGACATAGCATTTCTTTGTTGGAATGTTAGGGAGATATCAAGGTAATCCGGTATGGATCACTAGAAAGTTGTGAAGAAGGTGTTGAGATACCTTCGAGGACTAGGATTACGTGCTTAAATACAAACGGATTTGACAATCTAGGAGTGACTAGTTACTCGATTCGGACTTTCTTTGTTGCATTGACTCAAGAAAATCCGCTTATGGATACATTTTTATGCTAGCCGGTGGAGGCATGTGTCTTGGAGTAGCAAAGCGATCTTTGATTCTGCCACACGATGGAAGAGTTGTGAGTTCGTGTCATGTTTTGAAATTTCGCGGGGTGTATGGATGAAGGGTTCATCAGAGTGGGCTTAGAATCATGGATTCAATTGCTAGGCCGATGAAGATATATTGTGACAATTCTAATTCTTGTGTTTATGACTAAGAACAACAAAAGTGGTAGTCGAAGCAAACACATCGACATTAAGTATCTAGCCATAAGGACGTGTTAAGCATCAAGTAGTGGTTGTCGAACACATTGTAGAGTTGATGATTCTTTATCCTTAAAGGCATGCCATAGAAGCGAGGTTTATGGATCATGTGGAAAGAATGGGAATTAGTGCCCTTCTTTGAATTTCATTTTGAATGATTTTCTTTTCGTTTAAGAACGTTATTTTATGGAACCCCATTTGTGATGTTTCTCATTTCGGTTGTACACATTTATTTGTTTAATTTGAGGAACATCATTAAGTTTGGACCTAGAATAAATGTAGGGTTTATTCATTAAATGGTGGGCTTGGGAAACATGATGCGGCTGTGATACATGGAAGATATTACTCTTTAAGAGGACTATCGCTATGATCAGGTGCATTTTTGTATCTCGAAGGTATATCGAAGTATGTGGACCAGAGTGGAAGAATGTTGGAATTTAATATTGTATTTAATATTAAATTAATTCTATTAATGATTTACGTTAATTCCTATTTTGTAGCGAGCAATTTAATTCGGTAACGGCCCAATCAATACGCAATATTGCTAATTGATACACAATGAATGCCTTTAACTGTGATGGTTCATAGGGCAAATCATCCGTGTAATTTTGGTCCCTTGAAACTTGTTCGACATTGAGAAGAAGCACACCATCTGCGAGTCGAGCAAAGGATCGGAAAATTTGAAACTTGGAGGTACGTGAGGTGTTAGTCCACCTTTGCCCACGGGAAACGAATCAATGGCGGGAGGTATTTGTGATCTTTATTTCATTTTTCCGCATTGATCTAAATGTTAATCTGTGTTTAACATGTTTAGATCATTAAGTTTTCTAACGGGGGTCTCTCACCTAAAGGAAGAGGTTGATCACGGAGTTGGTTAATGCGGCAGGGAGAGCGTCCTTAAGGTCTGAAGCAATGCAAAGAAATCTTTGGAAAGAGATAGAGGTATGTGTGTCCTCTAACCCGATATACCACTTATGTTGAAACTGGCTATTCTTGGACAGTGACAGTCTTTCTAAAATTTCAATATGTATGTAAAAAAAAATAAAGAAATTTCCTTTACTAGTTTTCTTAGTTTGCTTGGGTTTGGGCCTACTGTTTTCTTTTTAAAAGAATTTAAAAGATATATAAATGAAAAAACATATTTTTATGTTTTTGTAAGGAAAGCAATGTCTTTGACAATATATCTTACTTATAAATTGAGAAAATTTAGTTCAAATTTTTTTTTAAAAAAAAATTCTGAAACTTGATTTCAAATTTTGAAAATTAAAAATAGTACACTATTTTAATTTTCAGTGAAATCAACTTCAAATTTATATATATATATATATATATATATATATATATATATATAAAGTCATATATGATCCCTTTCAAGCTAATCGACATGATCTTATTTATTACGTAATCAAGTATTATATAATTATAGAACATGTGTATAATCAAATATTATATTTTGCCCTTCAACAACCTCTCGACACATGTAATTAAAATATTCATAATGAGATATAATTATTTTAATTATAACTAGTTTAATCGAGTTGACATCAATCGACTTATTGACCTTTAAACTACTATTTTAATTTGGTTCATTGGCCAAATTAAGTTTTTTCATTCATATAAAATAAATAAGAGTGCATTTATTATTGAAACAAACTCAAAGGGCTTTTTATAAATAATAAAAGGGGGGGGGTAAGCCCATTAAAAAAAGATCTTTTATATAGGGGCGAAGGGATATGGAGAGAGGGAGAGAGAGAGAGAGAGATATTTTCGGTTGAAACATGTAGCTACATTTCCACTTCACATGATGAAGAACCAAAGATAGTTTTATTTACGGTTTCGGTTGAAACATGTACCCAATTGTGAGTACAAAGGAAAAAAACCTGTAGGATAATACGGTGACCACGTGTACAAAACCTTTATATACAGCCAAAAAAGTAGCTTATCACCGGTTCATCATTGGCCGTCTCCCCAGAGACACGGTTTAATCTTCGAAATTGTTGTCGGTGGTCCTAAAAACAAAACAAAAACCCTGCATCCAGTAGTAGCACAAAATGATTATCATCACACAAGTACATCGGAAGAAACTAATTGAAATGAACATCTTATACCTCGAGAAGATTTGACAATTCTTTCCTTAGGATCATGTGTTGTTGTTGCTGTAATATTGGCAATTCGACTAGGTGTTGGAATTTTAACGGTAACTTTACTTGAAGAAATGGTAGGTAAGGATTCGCTTAAGCCAAGACTCGATGGAGCTTTTGGTGAAGGAAGAGAAAGAGGAATCCTCAAATTGGTTGCTTCTTGTTTGCCCTTGTCTCTTTTGACATTGAGTTTTTAAGTCATTTTTCCATTACGGCCCTTTTGAGCAATCTTCAGAGTTGAATACGCGGGTTCTGGTGTACCATCGAGTTCTCGATTGCTCGTCTTGAATTATCTACGGTAGTACTTTCTTGCATTGAGAACACTTTTGGACTTGAGATCCATAAATTCTTATCGAAGTTGTTCATTTCATGTTCAATAGCTTTGTTAGCTCTATTTTATTGGAATGATTTGTGATATGCATATGTATATCATCAATGGATCTATCGGGACAACGGGTAAAAGGCAAACCAAGAAAGATTACGAACTTCTATTTTTGATTGAATGTGGCTTAACCCATTACCTGAGAATCTACATACTGAGTTTTTTCTCAACCACGGGCTTACCTGACCAAAATCAAGTTGTACTCTCACGGCGATAATTTGCTGTGCTGTTCTTACTTTTTTCTTCTCTAAAATAGGTGGGAATATCTTGATTTCCTTACTCTCTGTAAATTTCTATCTTTTATGTCAGAAAAAGGTAAACAATATATACTTATAACTCTTAAGCAAGGAATCTCGCCGGAAAGCGGAAGTGTATCGAGCAGGACGATGTAGAAAAAGATGAACCTTCATCATTTTGATTACGGAAAGATGAGCGATCTAAGCCTCTTCTCGAGCAGTCCAAGTCACCGAACGGTCAAGTCCGCTCCTATGATCGATCTTCAGACTATCTGTCAAGGGGGATAGGATGGTTGTGTGTGAAACCGTTCAGATGATGGCGTTTGCCTCACAGGGATTTATTTCTGATGAGGCGCCATAAACGTGAATTAGGTTTTACCCGATAGGTGAAAGTAGGTTTATATCTTCTACTGTGGCCTAGCCTGACCTAAACGCTAGGGTCATAAGGCTCTTGAGGCGTAGTCTCCCTTAAGCCCAATTGGGCTTAAGTGACCAAAAAGCATATTTACCAACAATCTCCTTGCTCTTTGAGATACAAACTTGAGTTCGTAAACCAGAGACCATGTAGCCCGTAAGCCATCATCATCGATATTTACCGTCCGTCCCTTGTTTCGAGCTGGCACAGGGATCTATCATTTGTCATTTATCAAGGCTCATGATAATCATAAAGATTATCTAGTTCGGTGCTAACTCCACTAAAAGCCGAATGTGAACTCCAAGATTAATGACGAGTTATAACGGAGAATATGCATTACCCTTTATAGAATGTCTATAATTTGATTGACCGGTTTTTTGTAACTCAATCAATTATTTATTCCCTTTTGTATGATAGTTTTCTCTAATGGATTACATGCACCTTTGACGGTGTCTTCCAATATCCAAGTACCGAAACATATCAAGTGGGCATTTCCTATAAATTCCATGTTGTTTATCTTATAAACACCGATAACCAAAAAAGTCTACAATCACAAAAATACCAAGTTATTAGCCGTCATATAGATCAAACCTCACTTTGTTGGTAAATCAAGAATGAAAACTATTCGACTACCTATTTAAAATAAACTCGGGATTAAGAGCAACTACATGACTATAGTTATACGGAGATTTGATTCCTTATGACGGGAAAGAGCAACCTTAATCAAATCTCTCCCTTGATCCATTCAATGTAAGTATTTACTGGCACCGATATTTTATAATGATTCGGACAAAACCATTTCATAAAATATTGCGAAGCCTAAATAAAGTGTCAACTTAATTTAATAGGCGTGAACCTATTAATCAATTGTGAAAACCTATGACCGTGTCCTCTGTGAACGTATCCGTATGATCGCTATCACTCATGATTGATCGGACCTTAGAGTACGTAAATAGTGTGCGGAAATAAATGAAAAACACCTCATTTATACTATTGAGAAAAATGCAATGTCATAATGTCTTGCTCAAAAAAGCACAAAATAACAAAATGAAATTTCCACTACCAAAGCTATAGCAAATTTGGAATCTTCCTAAGACCCATAGATGTAACATGTTGCTTGCTCTCGAACGCACGTTCGAGCAAACTCTTAGTAAAAGGTCGGCCAAGGTTCTCTTGATGCTATCTTTCTTACCAATGTATCTCCTCTTTCAACTATTTCTCTGGATCAAGTGGTACTTCCTACGTATGTGTTTTGTCTCTTGTGAAACCTTGGTTCCTTGGGCCGTACTCTTTTGCCCAGCTGTTGTCACGATGAAGTGTGATAGGACAATTAACACATGGAATCACCCCAGTCCGTTAGAAACTTCTTTAACCATGCAGCTTCCTTTGCGGCCTCGGAAAGCGACTCTACGTACTCGGCCTGCGGCGAGTCGGCCACGCGTGATTGTTTTACTTCTCCCGACAAATGGCACCGCCGTTAAGGGTAATACGCATATCCAGGAGTGGATTTACTTGAGTCGATATCTCCTTGGAAATCTGAGTCCGTATAACCAATGGTTTCAAGACTCCCACTAGAATAGACCAAATATAATCTCGTTCTCGTAAGGTACTTGAGTATATATTTAGCAGATGCACCCAGTGTTCTGCTCGGGATTAGATTGGTAAACACTACTCTCTTGCATAACGGTGTCACAGTGCAGTGCAAGCATAGCATACATGAGACTACCTACGGTGCATTACATAAGGTATCCTACTTTCGTATTCGCGTTCTCTCTCCGGGAGTTTTAGAGTGCTCAGCAGAGATGAATCCCGTTACTGAAGGAGTATCGTTCCCTCTTGGAATTCTCCATGCTAAACCTAGCAAGAATTTTGTCGATGTATTTAGCACAGGATAATGCCAAAACCCTTTTCTTCCGGTCTCTTAGAGTTTAATACCAGAATATAATTGGCTTTAGTCCTTGGTATCAAAATTTTTGCTTTCTGAGTAGGGTCTTTATGCCTAACAATACCTCTATGCTCGTTTAGATAAGGTATATCATCCACGTAAAAGTATCGGAAAAGACCTTGTTACCTTGGATCCTTTTATACACACGGCTCGTGGGATGTTTCTCAAAACCATAAGACTTAATGGCTTGATCAATCTGATGTTCCGTGATCTGAATGTTGCTTAAGTCCATAAATGGACCTTTACCTTTATACGAGTTCTTCTTTCCTTTGGCTATAAACCCTTTTGGTTGCTGCATATAGATTTCCTCTTCCAAATTTCCATTTAGAAAAGCGGTTTGACATCATTGCCAAATCTCATAATCAAGATTCTTTCTGTGCTTCAAGAATCCGGATGGACTTAAGCATGACAGCCGTGAAAAGCTTTTCATAATCACGTATTCTATTGGGAGTACCCTTTACATACCAATCTAGCTTTTGAGTTTTAACCTTCGTACGATCCTCTCTTTCTCTTGTAAATCCCTTACACGTCCAATGGGTTTTACCCCTTTAGTGCATACAGACCAAACTGAGTTTGAATACATAGAATCCATTTCTGATTCATAGCCTCAAGCCATTCTTGAGCATCAACGTCTCCTAGTGCCATGTCATAACTGTTGGGATCATCATCTTTCATCATTGATCACGATATATTTCGAAAGAGAAATCTTGTAGGTTTATGAATCAATCTCCCACATACTTTGACTTTGTCGTACTTGATGTTGTGCATCTACAGGGGGTCCATATTGTGTGGGTTAACAATTTCTTGATGAGGACCTCATTAGGTGGTTAACCAATTTGTGATTTTGTTCTCATTAGTGGATTAACCAATTCGTGATTTTGTTCTTCCATACGTTCATCATTATCTTGAACTTAAGTTCATTTACAGTTTCTACATGTATGTTCGGGTATATTTTCCCCTCTTTGAACAACCACGAGATAAATCTTTGGAACCGCTGAGAGTGGCGGTGGCTTGATACGAGACTAGCTCATCAATAATAACCTTCACTCCTTGGCTTATGATTTGCCATATAGTCTCTATCTAGAAATCGCGTGTGTGCTTTCATACTATGACCTTCTTTCTTTTGGACTATAAAAGCAATAAACCTCTACAAGTTAAACAGGATAAGCGCATAAACATGCGTACTTCGGTATGGAATAAATCTTATGCAGTTTGTTTGTTGCAAGACATGTGCCGGAGGCACCCCCCAATCTAGAATATGTTTCATGGTGGGCTTACCCTTCCCTTTGATTCTATTTGGTGTCTTTGAAGCCCGACTTGGACGTGCTAAGTTCAGTGAAATACATAGCGAGTTTCTAAGGAAAATCCCGAGAATTATCCCTAAATTTATACGACAAACGATAATATTTATTTTTATCTAGAAAACCGGCTATTATTTCTCCGTGGAAACTGCTATATGGATTTAATGAAAGCTTGAGTTGGGACAGAATTATAATGAGTGATTAAAACATTGAATGACGCTAATCAGGATTAAGGCATTAAATCTTTTGATCTTGTAGGCATTGCAATACTCCCCTCGGGTCCACCATATATAAAAGTCATTTTAACTAATTTACTAGGAAAGAAAATGATAAGTTACCTTTAGGTGGAGTTTGGGACAAAAATTTGAAGGGTCAAATGTATACTTATTAACTAATATAAAAAAATTATAATTATATAACATTTTTAATGAAGTGGACAAAATTTGAGGGGGGAATGTATACTCATTAACTATATTTAATTTTATATTTAATTTTTTTAAAAAAATTCTAAACAATTTTTTTTTTTTTTGGAGGGGCCATGGCCCCCCTTATATCAATGGCCGAGTCTCTACGGTTACCTCGTTAATGATCCTTTAATTAAATCGAAAAAATTCAACTTTATCCATATTATGGTATAAAGGAGAAAGAAAAATGCAACAAAAGGCATTTAAGCATTAATTATATGAGCAAAATTGATAAATAAATTTTAATTACTCTTCAAACTACTTATATTATAGAATAAAGAATAAATTCTTCTACAAATGACTTATATTATAAAGTGAAGGGGTGAAAATGAAAATACATACGAGTTTTAAAGAGCATCAAGACCACGAGCTTTTTGGGAGCAAAAATACATGTCGTTAAAATGCCTAACAAACGTTACTTTAGGTGGGCCCCACACCATTTTTTTTAAAAAAATGCTAAACATTTTTCAATTTCGTGTTGCCTCTTCCGTGAAACGCGATTGATTCCCTGTGCTACGTGTTTAAGCTTTTCGGTTTCCCCAATTTCCCACGCCAGTGATTGCCCTAAAAGCAAAAACTGGATGGGAATCAATCCAGGAAGCTTCAACAAGCTTTCATGCCTAAGGATCTTGTGGTGCCTCCAACAGTACGAACGAAGAAGAAAACGACTTGCTTTGGAATCGACTTGCTCGAGGAGGCGATTCTTGTCGCCGTCCAAATTTTCTTGAAGAGGAAAGGTGTGACGATCTCGAGATGGCATTTTTTTAACGTGTTTTTCATGCTACTCGAGATCAACGACCTTCACAAGTGGGGTAGAGCATCGGTGGAATTGTAAAATGGTGACGGCGACGGAGATGCTTCGATTTTGATTCTCCGATTTCTCGGCTCCAACTTTCTTCGAATTCGGGTCTAACGTCATCTTACTTCGAGATGCTTCGATTTTGATTCTCCAATTTCTACGGTTCAAGGTCGATATTTTCTTCGATTCCGATTTCTTTGATTTCTCTGGTTACGGGTGCCTTCCGATTTCTTCCATGAAATTGCTTAGCTTTGGCTTCTTCTTCTTGATTCCCCCTCTTCAAAATATCAAATATTTTGAATGAATTTATGGCGAGTCTAGGAGGTATTGGAAGGCGATTGGGAAGAATAGGTTGGTCAGAGATTACGAGAGGACGATGCTTCTATGCTTGAAGCTTCGGGTTCTTGTTTCATGTTTTTAAAATGATATGGGAGATTTGTGTAGATGATATCATTTTTGCTTTGATTATATAAGTTTGTGTAAACATCGGTTGATTCCGTTTTCTTCCACTAATGGTTTGGGTTTGGTTTTGTCTTTTTTTTGATTTGAGTTTATGGATGATGTGTTCTTGAAGGTTGAGTTTTGATTTATATGAAATGAAGGTCGTTAATCGTTCTTCGATAAGCTGTTCTTGTTCTTCGATAGAAAAGAGGGTGGGAGAGGATGAAGGTTGGGAGGAGATGGTGTGAGGGCATTTGGTATTTTTGTAAGGCAATTAACGTCTGTTAAGAAAAGTTAATTGTAATGGTATATTTGCTCCACTTTTGAAAGTTCATGTGTATTTTAAAAAAAACCCGTGTTAGTGCTAAACGCTCTTGAAGAAAAGCTCGTGTCGTACATTTTCGTCATTCACCCTAAAGCGGAAGTGAAAGGGGTTTTTTTTTTTTTTTTTTTGATACAGGCGATAGGGGAGGGGTTCGAACAGGGACCATAGGGGAAACAGTAAAATACCATTGCACTACTTATGAGTCTTTGGTGAAAGGGGTATATATCTTCAAGTCAAAGGATAATTTCAAACTATGTATGGCCCATTACAAAATTCCTTTGCAATTATCCATGTCATGCTCCTCCAATATAAAATATAAGATGCTATCAACTAATTCACACCAATCATTAGTTAAGTCATTTAATGTATTTAAATTGTTAAAAATAACCTATTTTACCATTATTAAATAACTTTATTTTCAAATATGCATTTATTATCAGTCACATCTATCTTCTATAAGGGATAAAAGTGAAAAATAATTATTAATTAATTAATCTGCTGATGTATACATGTTTTTGAATTTAAATAAAAAATCAAATTAAAATATCAGCTGATGCATACAAAAATGATGGAAGGTATAGACTACATTATAATAAGGTTGACAAATGAACCTACCCAATCACCGGGTCTAAAACACTTTGGTTCGTGAGGATCAAAATTAGAGTTTGTTATTATGTATTGTTTTTAATCTATATACTGAACATAAAAAATATATTATTAATGAAAAATATATTTTGATTTCTAAGCTTTATCTTGATTGATCTTGATTTTGATCACGTCTCTTTTATCTTTTGTTCTCTTGTTTTTAATCATATAATTTATAATATATATTCAACTTAGTTATATTCATGTTAAATATATAATTTAATTATATATTCAAATTGGTCATAGTGGCAAAAGGTATAAATATGTTAATTTAAACCGTCGTTTAAGTCTTGACAGTGTAAATGTTGTTTATTTTTCTAACGTTCACTTTATATTTACACACGATAAGATGAGCATCCGGTTTAAATTATTATTTAGGCCACATTTTCAAAACTCCTAGTATCATTTGAACTATAAGGACATCGATCTCGTTTATAAATACCCAACAGGGCTTTTTGAAACAAAATAAATCGACGTTTAAAAAAAAAAAATGCCCACCTTTTATTTGGATATGAAATTACCTAGTTTAAATGTGGGCATTTTTTATTATAAATTGAAACTTTTTTAATATGGGTCATCTAACCAATCGGTCCGAAAGGTAACCCATCTTAATAATGACAACTTTTTAAGGTCAATATAAAATTTGGATCAAACTCGGCCTAAAAAACCAATTTCGGCCCATCTTAATTAAAAGTTTTTTCTCTAATAAGAAACTTGGAACCATCTCATTCATAAAATAAATGGAAAAAAAGTGCAAGAGTCAAATATTGTTCAACAGACAAATCGACAATTTGATATTCTTAAAAGGCTGTATTTCTGAGTAAAAGTTAATTATCATTGTTAAACAATAGTACTTAATTAGATAAGAAGTTGAACTACCAGTACTTCTGAGGGTTGCACCATATCCTTCATACCTATTAATGTGCCGCTACATCATCTATAAAAGGCCCCCATCTATAATCACCTCAAAAATCACAATCACTACTCCACAAAGAACAACAGAAATATTTGGAAGTCTGAGTAATTAAGAAGTTGGCAACTCCAACATGGCTTCTCCCAGTTCAGCATCCATTTTATTACCACTTCTGCTTCTGAGTTTCTCTCCAATCACCAGCCATTATGTAATGGTTGAAGCAGCAAGAATTCTTCTTGAATCATCTTTGCCAGAGCCAAAATTACCGGAGTGCCTCCACTTCCTAAGCCTGAGTTGCCCCATGTGCCTAAGGTTGAGTTGCCACCGTTTCCAAAGCCAGAAGTACCTAAAGTCCCAGAAATTCCCAAGCCACAATTGCCTAAAGTCCCTGAAATTCCTAAGCCTGAATTACCAAAAGTCCCTGAAATCCCAAAGCCAGATCTTAAAGTTCCAGAAATTCCTAAACCAAAGTTGCCCGAGATGCCAAAGCCAGAAGTACCTAAAATCCCAGAAATTCCCAAGCCAGAGTTACCAAAAATTCCCGAGGTCCCTAAACCAGAGTTGCCCGCAGTTCCAGAAATTCCTAAACCAGGGTTGCCTCAACTTCCCAAGGTTGAGCTACCACCATTGTCAAAGCCTGAAGTGCCTCAAGTTGGTGAAATTCCAATGCCTCAGCACTAAACTGCTTGCGCTGTTTGCTTCATTGTGCTGTCTGAGATAATGGGCAACTATCTAATAGCTTATACTATATGATGGATTTGTAGTAGTTAGGTGATTATTTATTCTGCCGATCTCATTGGCTCTATATTGAGCTCTATTTGTACTATATATGTATGTCGTCACATTACACGTACGTTATGTTCGTTTGAGATTGTTCCAGTACATTTTATTGTAATATGTTGATTGCGAATTTGTAATTCATAATAAAGCGGACTATGCAGTCTTTGGTGTAGTCAAGTTCAATTCAAAGAGTTAAATTTCGTATTAATTTTGAACTTCCCCTTAAGCCTACAATTTTGAAGTGCATGTGGATTTCACCTCCTATTTAGCTCATGCTAAATAAATTATTACCTCTGCAGTTAAATATAAGGCATGTTTGTAGTACTGATTTGCGATATATCAATTAAAGTGCATTGATGTATTTTTTTCAAAATGGTTGCTCCCTGATAACAGGGACATTAAATTTTGTTACTTTTCTTAAGATTTTCAGGGAAGCTTGTACCTAAATTAAACGAGAAACAATAATATCTATTTTTATTTAAAGAAAATCGGCTATTAATTCTCCGTGGAAACTACTATATGGATTTAATGAAAGCTTGAGATGGGACAGAATTATAATGACTGATTAAAAGATTGAATAAGGCTGATCAGGATTGAGGCATTAAGTCTTTTGATCTTGTAGGCATTGAAATACTCCTCGGGTCCACCATATATAAAAGTCATTTTAACTAATTTACTAGGAAAAAGAAAATTACAGTTAACTCGTTAACCATCCTTTAGTTAAATTAAAAAATATCATGGCTTCTAAAGGAAAGAAAGACACATTTTAACATTAATTACATTGTCAAAATTGACAAATAAATATTGATTATTCTTTAAGTTTTATATTATATATAGAACAAAGAATTAATTCTTCGAAGTGAGTTATATTATGAATTGAAAGAAGTATATAACTATATATACCTTCAAGTCAAAGGACAATTTCAAACTACGTATGCCCACTACAAAATTCCTTTATGGTGCAGTTATCCATGCCATGCTCCCTCTCATCTAAAATATAAAACGTTGTTAACTAATTCACATGACCCAAGAAATGTTAGTTAAGTTGTTTAATGTGTCTTCAATTGTTAAAAATCAGCTATTTTAATTTACCATTATTAAATAATGTTATTTTCAAATATATATTTATTATCAGTCACATCTTTATTCTAAAGGGGTAAAAGTGAAAAATATTAATTAATCAATCTGCTAACATCTTATATTTTAGATCAAAATTTCCTTCTAAAAAACTTCTTGTAGTTCGGACATAAGGGAGTAGCCGTTTTGATTCGAGTTGGCTTCTCTCCTTTGCTATCCTCTACCCCAAACACTGCGTTCTGTCCAAAATAAGCCACATATATAACAGAAGCGCCAGCATCATTTTCCTTTATCAATGGAAGGGAAAAATTCCATTCGATGGCCCAACTTAATAAAAATTATAAAAATAATAATTCAATAATAATTTAAGTCAAACACATTTTTGTATGATATTTTTGGGACCCAAGTACACATTTTTTTAAGGTTAAATGACATTATATAAAATTAAGAGATTAAAATAAAACTTTGTACCATAATAAATAATTAAAGTATACTTTTGCTTAAATTATCATAACCTTGTTGTAAATTTTTTTACTGGGGAGATTATTATTTTGGACAAAAACGGCTGTGTTTGGGGCAAAGGATAGCAGTGGAGAGAATAAGCAAAGGAGAGAAGCCAACTCTGTTTTGAGAAGTGGTAGGTTTATGTAGATGAATATGCATTTGTACGTGTCTGAGTCAATATACAATGAATATGGATAATATATATGCATGCACATGTATACATGTGTTTGAATTTAAGTAAAAAATCGAATTAAAATATCAGCTGATACATACAAAAATGATGGAGAGACAACATTATAATAAGGTTGGCAGATGAAACTACCCAGTCGCCGGGTCTAAAAAACTCGCATGGTTCGCGAGGATCATAATTAGAGTTTGGTAAAAGGCAGGGATCGGATAACCGGTTTTATTTATACTACTCCTTTTGACTTTTTTACTGTAAGACACTTTTTTCATGATTTTTAATGAGTTTCTACATTCCACCTATATTTTTTTACTACCATAAGACAAAATAGATCGAATGAGAAAGAGAAAGATTTGTTGGAGCCCCCCCCCTTTTTTTATTTTAAAAAAAGGTAATCTTATAATGGGTGAATCCTATTTGAGATACTATATTAGGCATTAAATATGAATAAATCTCTCATAGAGATTTGAACGTTGATTCGCCATACATTACGGTAGCTCACCCCTTCTATTCTACTAGATCCAACCCCATTGTGGATGGAGCCTCTTTTTGTCTCCACCTATATATAAAAGAAATTAAACTGGGTCAAAGGTAGCAGTTTAACCACGAGACAAGATCAAAGATTGTGGGCGGGAGCATATTCATATGGACATCATCAGGACAGAATGTAGGTAGATCCTTCCAGTTCCAACGTATTCCTTTTTCATCATGCATGCAAAAGTAGAATCCAGAAGTTGTACAAGTTAAAGGTCAAGACTGTTCAACTACTACACAAACCCATTATCTGATTTTCATCATGCATGCGAACATACGTAATCTCAATTGCTTCGATACCAATATCTAATTATTGACTTTGCTATTTAATTTCAAAAAAACAAGTTTTCCAAAATCTATAATCGTATTTTGAAAAGGCTACACTTGTAAGTTTATGGATGATATGTTCAAAGAATATTTAGGTGAGAAGTTAAGCTAACAGCTTGACACAACTTGGAGTTGCACCAACTCATCCTTCATAGCTATCCACGTGTGCTGCTACTGCATCTATAAAAGGTTCCTCATTTACCATTCCAAAACCATAATCACAACCACAGCAAAACACCAAAACCAATTCGAGTCACAAGTTGGAAAACCGATATTACAATGGCTTCCCACAGTTTTTCTTTACTCATCACTTTATTATTGCCCCTTCTGCTTTTGAGTTTCTCTGCAATAACCAGCCATGTAAAGGTTGAAGGACAAGAGTTCTTCTTGAGTCATCTTTGCCAGAGCCAAAATTACCTGAGTTGCCTCCACTTCCTAAGCCTGAGGTGCCTCAAGTTCCTGAACTGCCTAAAGTCCCAGAAATTCCCAAGCCACAATTGCCAAAAGTCCCTGAAATTCCTAAGCCTGAGTTACCAAAAGTCCCAGAAATTCCCAAGCCACAATTGCCTAAAGTCCCTGAAATTCCTAAGCCTGAGTTACCAAAAGTCCCAGAAATTCCCAAGCCAGAATTGCCTAAAGTTCCAGAAATTCCAAAGCCAGAATTGCCTAAAGTTCCAGAAATTCCAAAGCCAGAGTTACCTGAGGTGCCAAAGATAAAAGTACCAGAAGCTCCTAAACCAGAGTTGCCCAACGTGCCAAAGCCAGAAGTACCTAAAATCCCAGAAATTCCCAAGCCAGAATTGCCTAAGGTCCCTGAAATTCCCAAGCCTGAGTTACCAAAAGTCCCAGAGATTCCCAAGCCTGAGTTACCAAAAGTCCCAGAGATTCCCAAGCCCGAGTTACCAAAAGTTCCAGAAATTCCCAAGCCTGAGATGCCTAAAGTCCCAGAAATTCCAAAGCCTGAGTTTCCCGCTGTGCCAAAGCTTGAAGTTCCTAAGGTCCCTGAAATTCAAAAGCCCCACTAAATTAAACCATTATTAGCGTGTTACTTATTCGCTTTCCTGGCTTGTATTGTCTGATGTAATAATAAAAGGGTTTATACTGTTCTTGATGTAATGGGTTTATACAGTTCTTGTGTGTCGTTTTAGTAATATCTCTTCTGTATAATTTGTTGTCACACATCTTCTCACAGTGGTCATGTGTTTTTTAATTTGTCATCGTTATTCCACCTAGTGGCCTGAGCCTTTATGCACTGGCCCGTGTTTTATTGGAGTTTGGTTGAGTCAATGTTACTACTTACTAGCTTCTTGCTCCAGCTACGTGTGTTATATCGTTTTAGTTTATATCTGTAAAGTCGAAAGAGAAATATATACTAATTTATTATATATATTAAATAATAACTGTTAAATATTTAAAAATTATTATTAAATATTTAATCATCTTATGATTAAATATAATCATGAAAATGCAAATGGCCTTATTAAATTATATTCTACCCTTTTTGGTGATTATACATGTAGGAGTGATTTTAACAAATGTAATTCAAACATAATTAATGAAAATTCTCAAAATCACTTGTAAAAATATCAAAACAGAAATCATGATTATGCAGGGTCACAATCACTCTTAACAAGTGTCACTTATAAAAATCACGTTGTTCACCACTAATCCAAACGAATACTTAACCATCCAAATAAAAAAATTGTATAGATAATTATATAATCTCTAATTTTTATCTCTTTTTTAGAGAATCTCTAATTATTCTCTTTATCTTAATATTAGATAATTATCTATACAAAATTTGATTATTTGGATTGTTAACAAATTAGCTAAAGTTATCATATTTATGAGAAAATTTATTAAGTTATCACAGGTGTACCTAAGAGGCTTCAATATTTTAAATTATCTATATATGTATGTGTCACTTATGTTATTTAAGTAATAGATGTTATACTATTTAATTATTGAAACTAATTATTTATTATTTTCCGTTCACACCAAGACATTGCGCGGGTTCTGATGAACTCCTCTTATCTCTAGTTTTCTTAAACATTGGCCAAAAGTTCAATTCCTAAGAAACCGGATTATTTAATATAACTACACCATCACGCGCGTTGGGAACTCCAATAACCGTTTGTGGAAAGTCAGAGTCTAGTTTAGCATTTGAAGGATGGTTAAATTTTCTTCTATCTGTATTTACCGGTAGCTAGAAGACAATTCCTTCGTTTGTCATTCCCTTTCGCGAGTGAAAATGCAACATATATGCATACTAACAAATGTGGGGACCTTATCAATGAAAAATTTTAAGCCAACAAAAATAATTAGTAACACCCTTCTAATGCTCTATCTATAACTAGGATTTCTATAATTGATTGATTAAAAAAAGCGCGGGTAATTAATAAGGAAAGCAAAGAGCCTCTTAGCTCCATAAAAGAAATGATCAGATTAACAGCAACGGAGGCATGGGAAAATAAGATAATGGCAGAAAGTAAAGCTAGAGTAATGCTTCTGTTAATGGCTACCTTGGCCATTACAGTTCCATGCCTCGTCAACGCTAACATCGGAGAGTTCGACGATTATCTCCTCCAAAAAGCCAAGGAGGCCCGAAGAATGGCTCTTGAAGCATACGAACCAGACCCTTTGAACGTCACTCATGAGCTCAACATGCACGTTCATCTGTACGTAACCTCTTGTACGTAATTGGTTTAATTTGAAAATGGAACTTTAGGGTTTTCTTTCTGTTTTCACAGTAACACGTAATGAATGGATGATGCAGGGCGATGAATGAAGCCAACATTATCATCAACAACCATACGAGAGGGAGGGACCTTGGGGAGAGGAAGAAGAGAGGACCGTGCATGACCACCAACCCAATCGATCGATGCTGGAGATGCGACAGAAACTGGGAGATGAATCGCTTTAAGTTAGCCACATGTGCGAAGGGCTTCGGCCACAAAACCACCGGCGGGTTGGGCGGTAAGATCTACGTCGTGACGGATCCTTCCGACCCTGACGTGGTTAACCCGAAACCCGGAACTCTGAGGTACGGAGCGATTCAGAAGGAGCCATTGTGGATCATATTCGCGCACAGCATGGTGATCAAGTTGCAACAGGAGTTGATGATTAATTCCCACAAGACGATCGACGGACGGGGAGCCAATATTCAGATAAAGAGTGGCGGCGGCCTCACTCTGCAATTCGTTAAGAACGTCATCATCCACAACCTTCGCATTCGCAATATCAAAGCTAAGAAGGGTGGTATGATAAGGGACGCCCCGAACCATATTGGGCTGAGAACCAGAAGCGACGGTGACGCCATCAGTATCTTCGGTTCCACCAACGTCTGGATCGATCACATTTCCATGTCCAACGCCGACGATGGGCTGATCGACGCCATCATGGGTTCTACCGCCATTACCATATCAAATTGCCACATGACCAGACACAACGATGTACGTAACTCATTTTCAATTAGATCAAGAGAAGTTTGGTATTTGAGCAACCTAAACCCTAACTCTTAAACCTAAACCTAATCTAGAGTATTTTTTCAGATGCATTGGTCTAAAATATTTTGTGGCTCACTCAAGTATTTTTTCGCATTCCATCACTCTAAAATATTTTTTTGTGTAATTTTACGATGACAATTTAGATAATTTGGGGTATTCGATCACCTGCAAAAAATACTATAAGTGTTGGATGCACCAAAAAAAGTTTATATACAATTCTAGATACACTTAAAAAATACTTTTACACGCTTAGCTAGATAGAAAAATACTTGATGGTGCTGGTGCAGGTTCACCACAAAATACACAAAATACTTTAGACTACTCGATGTTAATGAAACATAATCCAGATGCACCCTAGCGGTGAGAAATTAAGGAAATGCATTAACAAGGTGAAAAAAATAAACGCAGGTGATGCTGTTCGGAGCCGGAGACGTGTATGTACAGGACAAGTTGATGCAGATAACGGTGGCGTTCAACCACTTCGGGAACGGACTGATACAGAGGATGCCGAGATGCAGACATGGGTGGTTCCATGTGGTAAACAACGACTACCATAACTGGATAATGTATGCCATCGGAGGAACGGCGAATCCGACCATACTTAGCCAAGGAAACCGATTCAGTGGTCCGAACAATGTGGCAGCGAAGCAGGTTACGAACAGAGTGGGTGCGCCACCATTTTTGTGGAAAGATTGGCGGTGGCAGTCGGTGGGAGACGAGTTTGTGAACGGAGCATTTTTTCTGCAATCGGGAACACCTATAACTTCAACTGCAACTAATTTCGATAAAGAGAATTTGATACAACCCAGACCTGGGAACGAAGCTCCCCTATTGTCCCGCTATTCGGTCAACTCAATTGCCGGGCCGGCAAGCCTTGTTAGTATAATTAATCATCTTTGTTTTAGCAAAATCAACAAACAAATCATTTAGATTAATCCTTTTGCGACGACCAATCGGAGCTTTTATACTCTTCATCACTCACTCAACAGTAGTGCGTAGTTGAAGTTTTGTTTTTATAAAAAAAAATCTGTTTTATTTGTCTATTTTTGCAAGAACATGTTTATTTATTTTATTTTCATGGACGTGATCATGTTGTAATTCTAGCATGTGTTTCCACGCGCTTTGTACGCTGCAAGTTCAATTCGTGATTCTTGTAAGTAATTGTAGATTGTATTTGCTAAAAATTTCTTTATTGATTTTAATTTTTTCGATCCAATTTAATAAATGTCATCAAGTACAAAATTTATCTCTCATTCAACTATTCAGGCGTATATATAAATTATAAGAGAATTCTTTCAAAAATTTCCTTCTTCAAACAATATATATTATCATTATATATATGTTGGTTAAAAAAACCATAGTAAATGTACATGTAGACATAAAATATGATAAAAAGGTGGATTTAATGATTTTTATAAAAAAAAAAAGGTGAATTTTATTGTCAATATCATTAATATTAAATATAAAATATGTTTGTGTGGGAGTGAATTGGAAGGGATATGATTTGTGGTGGGAGTTAATAAATAGATATTAATTCTTTATCTAACATATGCTTACACATAGGTAACAAATAACGTTATTTATATCAATAATGCTTATAACTTGTCAGCATATTATTTTAATCTATATTAATTTTTTCCTCTCCTGTTGTACCATATTATCATTGCTTAGATATTTAATTTCTACCCCCTAGCATTTGATTTTTAAAGGAATATAAGCAAGTAACAACATGCATTATCTCTATAATATCTCCCTCCTCGGGGAGGTTTAATTTCCTTTCTCTTTTTTAATTAAAGGTTATATATACAAGAAAAATAGACCCCAAAAAGTCAAGGAGCGAAGTAGTAATTAGTATATAAAGTTCATTAATTTTACGGTGTCATTTTTCTCTCCAATTCTGTAACATCATTTGAGTTTTACAAAAGAAAATAAAAATTACATGATTGCATATTTGAATGATTTTGAGGAGTCCATTTCTTCCAAGCGTATGCTGTGACTAAAAAAGTAAAAATTAGAAGGGGGAAAAAACTGCCTTATTTGAAGCAGTTGATTCTGTATTAATAATATTATTTGAAGTTTGACATATATACTCGGGAGTATGTCAAACTTCAAAAACCCCGGAATGAACAAAAAGTATTTATTTGAAAGGGGCATCGCATTGAACTTATGGTAACTGAACCAAGAGAGAATCAGCTGGTATCTCAAACACACTATATTCCAGCGGAAGCACTTTCCTGCTAAATAAGTAAAACTGTTCAGATATTATTTGGATGGTTTAAATTTTAGTTTTTTTTTTTCAAATGATGATTTTTAAATAACAAATATTTTTAAAATAATAATAATTAAAATATTATTCTTTTAAATTCTATTCTCCTTAAAATAATTTTTTAAAAAAATAAATTTGAACCGTTCGATCTAAAATGTCCACATATCCTGTTAGCTCTCCTTGCCAAGTGTTGGGAGGGAAAGGGAAGTGGAACAAGTAGCTTTAAGATATACACGTGTGTCATGTCTATGTCTGATGCACAATTTTCCTAATAACTAAAAACTATTACCTTCCGTCTTAAATATAAGATTTAGTTAGCGTTTTAAGAGATTAAAAAAACTAATTAAATTATTTTAAAATATTTATATTTATCGCTTTCTCTTTAAACTAATTTTCTAACTTATAAACTAACATATAATTTAATCATACACAACATATAATATGATTAAATAACTTATTTAAACTTCTTAATCTTTCCAAAAAAAATATTAGCTAGGTCTTATATTTAGGATTAGAGGTAGTACAATACTCCCTTTGGTTCTTTTTATAAGACCCCAAAATTTGAATTACCTTAATCTTTTTATATATTGGTTAAACATTTAATGAGTTTTTGTCATTTTTTCCCTCATTAATTATATGAATCGTATCAATTTAAAAGTTTATTATATATATATATATATATATACACTCTATTTATTTCTTTTACTTACCCCTCATAAATAATGGTATACTTGAAAAGGAAGGTTTATTTTAAACTAATTTTAATCACTTTCTTAAACGGCGTAATTCGATTATCGACTCTTATAAAAATGACAATAGGGAAAGTACCATTTACCAAAAAATAAAAAATAAAAACTACAATGCCACTACTCCAACTGAAAATAACAGGATTACAGATAAAGAGTTTTCAATTGTTGCATGAGAGGCACTTGTTTATTTGCCTCACTTTTAATTGCCTCACTTCTATTTTTCCTACAAAGTCTATAAATAATAGTAGAAAAATTCTGGGAAACAATTATTCCGAAATGATTAAAGAACCCATACCAACGGCAAGAGCCAAGGCCGGCCAATTCGTATGCCTTTTATCTATTTTCATACACACACATATCTGCCTTTGCATCTCTCTCTCTCTCTCTTTGCCCCGTACCTTTGCATCTCATATTTATAATTTAGATTTATGGTGAATGATATTTTATTTTATACATATAATTAAATTGACAAATTAATTTAATAATCCTCTCGTTCTTAATATGAGACATATTTGTAGAGTTGATTTTGATCCAAAATATAAAATAAATTTTTCACATTTATCAATTTTTTCATAATTTACCCATATTTATACTCTTTCAACAATAAGAGGAGAGGGAAGAAGGAATTTAGGAAAGGTGACCAAGGCCTTTAAGAAAATACATATTGTATTAACTAACTTTTTTAATCTAATCGAATTAAGTAAATGTGTATCTTATATTAATGACTAAGAACTCGAGGGAGTAGCTATTTTTTCAAACGAGAGTATATACTAACGTTCCCAATGGACTCCTGAAACCAGTTTTTCCTGGGGGACCTCAGCCCATCAAGGCTGTCTAGATGAGATCTAGATAGTTCAGATTTATTTTTTTCTTTGTCTAGTGAATCTTAAAAGAAAAAATCATTTTTTTGAAACAATATAGTTAAGAGATTATATTTATTTTATATTGCATATCTATTAAAATAACTTTTAAAAAAAAAAAAAACGAAGTAAAAGAAAATTAAATGTGGACGGCCAAATTTCGGACGATCCAAATGGCCAAGCTCCCCCAGCTTATCAAGATTGACAGGAAACTGTTCCGGTGGACTCTAGGTGAAAATCTCTCTACGTACTTAACACTGTTTTGGACGCCGAGAGAATGTTGGAGTACGATGAAGAAATAACCACTCCTTTCTTCTGCCTTTATGAGAGTGAAAATAAACCTTTCATCTTCATGTATGTGTATATATAGATATTTCCTCTTTAGACAAACAAGAGTTTTACTTTACAAAACAATTGTGAGGACCATAGCCATCCAAGCTTTTAAGCCAACTAAAAAATAGTCAGGCCTTCCCTCCCACAATCTATAAATACACTTGCAGGAGCTCAGCAGAGAACCCCTTATTAGAACTATACATAGATTATTGATTTTTTAAATAATAATAATAATAAACAACAATACATGCAAAAAGAAATGTCACTTGTTAGAATGGCGTTGTTTGTAATCGCCTTGGCCATTACAGTTCCATGCCTCGAGGCTAACATCGGAGAGCTTGACGAGTACCTCCAAGAAAAAGCAAAGCAAGCCCACCGAGCAGCTCTCGAAGCCTACGAGCCCGATCCTTTAAATGTCACGTCGGAGCTCAACTTCCATGTTCACCTGTACGTAATCAACCTCTTAATTCATGATTCAATTCTGCCAAGGATTTTGCATCTGTATTTCTCACATGATTCAACTTTCTTCAATTACTCTGTTTAATGTGCAGTGCGATGGACGAGGTCAACACTAACAGCACTAGAGGGAGGGATCTGAGGGAGAAAAAGAATCGCAAAAATAGATGCCAAGCCACCAACCCAATCGACCGGTGCTGGAGATGCGATCCCAATTGGGAGAAGAATCGCTTTAAGTTAGCCAGCTGCGCCATGGGTTTCGGCCGCAAGGCCACCGGAGGTTTGGGTGGTAAGATCTACGTCGTCACAGATAGTTCCGACGACGACTTGGTGAACCCGAAACCCGGAACTCTGAGGCACGGAGTGATCCAGAAGGGGCCTCTGTGGATCATATTCGCCCGCAGCATGGTGATCAAGTTAAAGGAGGAGTTGCTGGTGTCATCGGACAAGACAATCGACGGTCGTGGAGCCAATGTCGCGATCAGAAACGGCGCCGGCATCTCTTTGCAGTTCGTCAATAACGTCATCATCCACAATCTTCGCATTCGCAACATCAAACCGAAGAACGGGGTTTAATTAGGGATTCCGTCGATCACCTCTCGCTCCGAACCAGAAGTGACGGCGACGCCATCGGCCTCTTTGGTGCGACCAATATTTGGATCGATCATATCTCCCTCGCCAATGCGGAGGACGGCCTCATCGATGTCATCATGGCTTCCACCGGCGTGACCATCTCAAATTGCCACATGACCAAACACAACGATGTGCGCGCGTAATTAATCAATCAATCAAATCAATTGCTTGATTATTACCGTTATTAATCATAGTAATTAACGGGACGAGAAACTATAAAACGCAGGTGATGCTGTTCGGAGGTGGTGAGGTGTATCGTCAGGACAAGGTGATGCAGGTAACGGTGGCGTTCAACCACTTTGGGAACGGACTGATACAGAGGATGCCGAGATGCAGGTATGGGTTCTTCCACGTGGTGAACAACGATTATACTCACTGGATAATGTACGCCATTGGAGGAAGCTCGGCGCCGACGATACTGAGCCAAGGAAACCGATTCATTGCTCCGAACAACGACGTGACGAAGCTGATCACGAACAGGGTGGGGACGCAACCGTCGGCGTGGAAAGACTGGCAATGGCAATCGGAGATGGATCAGTTGGATAACGGAGCCGTTTTTGTTCAATCGGGAAGTCCGATAACCTCAGTGGACAGAAGCAGTTTGATCCCACCAAGACATGGGATTGAAGCTCCATTGCTTGCAAGATATTCGGGTGCGCTCGCATGCAGGGCTGGCAAGCGTTGTTAGTCTATAGTTAGTTGTTTGATGCTTTTTTTAAAAAGTGTGATGAAAACAAGAAGAACATAGTTAGATGAATCCTCTAGCCAGCTTCGATTTTGTCGATCACTTTGAAGATGACCGATCGATGACAACGCCTTTATTTAACAGAAATGTCTCGTTTTCTCCATGTATGTTCACAAGAAATTTATTTCTAGAGGGACCAGTTGCTTTAGAGTGATATAGCACTTCAAGCACCTCATTTTTAGCAGGATGTCATATATCAGTTGTTGTATAGTTATGTAAGATATTGAATTTGTTCATTAACAACTTGCTTTTAAAAGTCTGATTTCATTTTGTTTGTTACTTAATATATATAGTTATCATTCTTATGTAATCATCCAGTCTCGTTGGTAGTGGTAAGGCACGCACTTAATGTCGTTTCTGCTTTTGGTGGCATGAAGTGACATTTCTCCTTTCTGCAATTGCAGTTACCGTCTCCACACACAAGTCACTTTGCTCAATACCGTCAAAGTCATCGAAGCTATCATTAAGATCATTCTCGGCGTGGTACGTACAGCTTCCGGAGCTTATACATGCGATTTCAAGCAGCAATGCGTAAAACCATCTTGACGCTCAGAAAAGTTAACGTGGTTTGGAGATCATGATTGCCGTGCTCTGAAATTTTTCTAGAACACTAGAAGATAGTGAGAAACTTCTTCGAATTAGTATTTTCAAAACCAGAAGATAAGGTGGCTTTGGAAGTGTTTGTGGGGGCGAATGGGTAATATTCATATATTGCATCTTTCATTCCTACTTGTATAACTAGATCATGTTCAACAATTAATTAATTGCTTGTGTGTGAATCGAATGTGATTTTAGATAGCAGTGAAACGACGAAGATGACCGACCTCGTTACAAAGATGGAAATTGCAGAGAAGTACTTGGAAGGGTAAGGCATGAGGGTCTGTTGGGTCTAAGGATTATATGCAGGTAGAGAAGACTCATTGTCTACACTTGAATGTTGTCTTTCTTTCCTTCTTTTTTTTTTACCATAATTAAGGATAAACCTAATAACGAAGTTTTTTTACCATAATCCTCAAGAGGCTGCCGTAACTCGAGGCCTAAAAATCTCCACTACCACATACCTCACACCGGTTCCTTGTTGGGCTCCATATTGGCCTTAAGGCCATCCGGTCCACCAACTCCTTAGGATCAATCCGGTGTCAATCTCGCGGAGATCATCGGGCCACACATTAAGTAATTCGGACAAACAAATATAAAGCTAGCGTGTATAAATATAGTACAAATTATCAAAAAAATATAGTACAAATATAATTAGCTGATTCAACAACCTCAAGTCATGTTGGCAATTTTGACTTCATTCTTTATATCCGATCTGAGTGAGCCACATTGAATTTGCTGGGCAGTGTGGCACCAACAGACAAAAATATATAAGGGGGAAATAAATGGAGGTCCTAAGGTGAAGAAGAAATCACTGTCAAGTTATCATATTGATATGAAATCTCAAGCACTTATGGGTGATTTAGATTTATTAGAATTATAAAAAGACGAGTTCACCCTAATCTGTCATTTGACAAGTCAATGTACAATAATGACAAATCAAGATGCCACTAATGACAAGTTAGGATGCTTCAATTGATAAGTCTTAATAACAAGTCATGACATGACAAATCAATGTGTCACTAATAACAAGTTAGGACGCCACAATTAACAAATCAAGTACCATTAGTAACAAGTCAGGTAAACTTGTCTTTCCACAATTTCAATAAATCTCCCATAAACCCGTCAAGACTTTATATCAATTTGATGATTTCATGGATTTCATGGGATTCGTAATAATAATTTGTCTAACTTGAGGCCAGGGTGAAATTCCTCCAAAATATAAATGATAGAAATGATTGCTAATAACTGGACTAAGGTATTATGCATTTGCTAATAAGTAAAAGCCGCACTCCAACAAGAACGTTTTCACATTGCATTACAATTACATCAAGCACTATCAGATTCATTTCCTGAGTCTACGTTCATAGGTTGCGGATTCTTGTACCCACTGATCTCATCCTTGTAACGCTTTTTATCTGCACGAGCTTTTGCTTCATATGGTTCCTTCTCCTCCGCTGCAAAATTCAGCCAAAAAATGAAGAGAAAGAAAGCTTTGCTTAGTCGCAAAACATAGTATCTTATCATCACAAGATATGATGCCACTATTGGAATCTCATGGAATAATTGACTGGGCAATCAAACCGTACCTGACATCTTCTTCCATTTCTCTCCAAGTACTCTTCCCACATCCGTAAATGAAATTCCAGGATTACTTTTCTTCAGATTCTGTAGGGGAAAAAAACAACTATTCTGTGGGGAAAAAAAAAAGATACAAGTATTCTTTGAAAGAACTCAACGACCACCAATATAAAAATGGATTTATAAACTTCCGTATCTTCCAAGGCAGATTTTAAAAAATTTATAATCAACATCGTTTATTGCTACAGTCAAGACCATCATGAATCCCCCACACATTAAAACAGTATCAAGTTGCCACAGATGATCTGAAGAATACCTAGGAAGTGTCCTTGAAGAGTTGAAGGAATCACCACGAACCCAAACTGAGAACCTTGTCCCCCTAGCCCTATTGTTACCTTGTCCCCCAATGTACTTAGTTCTAAGCTTACAGTAGGCATTTCAATTTCAATATATCTAGGTAACAGATATAAAAAAAAAAATCAACTACTACAACTGTTCAAAGGCCACAAACTCAGAAGGGTACGCAGTAGGCACCACAACATCCCAAATTCAAAGAAAGTAAACTACTACTGCCAAGGTCATAAGTGAACGAAGAACAAACCTCTCTCTCCATTTGGGAGAAGAACATGAAACCAGACAATGCCCTCTTTGGTGCATTAGGATCCTTTTTCTTCTTCTGTTTTTTCTTCTTTCCATCTTCATCTCCATCTTTAGATCTCTTCTTAGAAGTAGATGCCTTAGAAGACAGTTCCTTCTTTGATTCCTTTTTGACGGGCTTCTGAGAATAAGCATTGAGGAACCAGGTGCATCAAAACTTTTAACAAAATCAGGGGTTATCATAAGACTGAGAAGGCAGATAAAAACAAATCTTTTACCTCTTTCCCACCACCTTCACTTGCATCAGACTCGTCTTCTCCAGAACCGTCTGTTGAAGAACCGCCATCATCCTCATCGGCAACAAAATCCTCATCCTGTAGGTATTTATCACTGAATAAGATATTGCATATCGAAGCAAACAAAGACCAAAACAGAATAAAAGTATAAAATATAGGGATATAGGTGCACGCACTGAATGAAAGGGCATTAGCCAAATATGCGCACACAAAGATAACACAAAAGTGAGCAAAACAGGTGACAATAAGAAAAGTTAACAAGTACTTTCAAGAAAAATTTAGAGCCAAATAATATTCTTTGAAGTGCCCAAACATTTTCAGCTACCAGATACCATTAGGCATTTCCATAATTACAGAGGAAAAGACGTAAATTGACTAAACACTAAATGATTAACTAGGGATAAAAAGAATAATAAGAATGAGACCTCTTCGTCACTCTCATCTCCACCTGCTGCATTTTTTATGCGCTCAAGATGAGGATCAACAGCATCATCATCATCTTCTTGAAGAACAGCAGCAACACCATCAGTGGCTTGGCTACCTCCAAGGTTCATAATTTTCAAGCCCTTTGAACTGCATTTACAGGCCAAGACTGAATATAAAATTATTTATTACTCTCCACTAAAAGATATGGAAGACAAAAATTTACCTGATAAAGTCAAAAGATTGTGGTATTCATTTCTCTGAATATTACGGAATAGATGCTCTTGCTCAGTTTTTAGTCTAATAAGAAGGTCAAAATAATGCATATTTGAACCCCCAGCAGTATGCCTCTCAAATTCCACATAGTCAATCTAGTCGAGGGAATAAAATAAAATGATCAACTTCAATTTTATAATCTCATGCAAATCAACAGATAGCTATACTGATAATCTGTAAATCAACTGGACTTTACCTCTTCATGAAGAATGAGTGTAGGCGGTTTAGGTAAAAAGAAGAAGCTCTTCTCAAGGGATACAAAATTCCATCTTCAGCTTTCAAAGACGATTTCACTGCATAACCATCTTGACAGCTCCTGAATTTTCCTGGTTTGGTAACTTTGGCACCAGACAATCCACGCAATATTGTTGTGAAAACTTCATGGATAAGCCCCTAAATTGGTTTGAGAATCGAACATCAATTATAGCATCACATATGCATGGTAATAAAGCAATTAAGGTAGTGTGTGTGTAATAGGAAAGGTACAAGAAACAATCCCCCCACCCAACAAAGGAAAAAAAAAAAAAAAAAAGATTAGAAGAAAATTTTCAGCCAATCTTGGTGAAATTAAATTCCTCCAAAATTAATTACTTCAGCAATTACTCACCAAAAAATAGTCTAGGTAATTAGAAAATTCATCAACATAAAATATTTAAAGAGAATAGAGCGCCACTATTTAGAAGCAGTGAACAGTGCAGCTCATCTCAAACCCCATGCAAATATGTGAGACCACTATAGTTCCCTTCTCAATCCAAAAAATAAATTTCTAATTAATTTATTCAAACAAAGCAGTTTAAATGTAAAAGGCATCAGAACCTTCCAGCTCCCCTCACTTTAAGGCACTAGAAAGGCATAATGAATCAGATGGCTAAATCAACAACTGACAATGTGCTACATAAATGGAGACATGAGAACAATTGTGACACCATCGGTAATAATCATGAAAAAGCAATGCACAATCAAGTCATCAGCTCATTATCAGGTTATGACGTTTACCCTAAAATCCAAAAAGATGTTGCAGGCTGGCAGGCAGCTATGCATTAATAGATTAACAAAAGATGAAGTGCTCAGTCCAAAAATTCAAGGGCTTTACAGTTTTCAGGGAGGGGCAAAAGGTAACTACCTTATATGAAAGCTCCAACTTGTCCTTGTACTTGCTGTTGTAAAGATCTTCACCCATTGACAAGGTGCTTTGAACTACGAAATCAGTTTCAAACTGCAAACAAATCAGAAAAAGATGTTAGGCGCATAATTGAACTCTACCCTATAACCCAGCAATATCAATGAGTAAGCACCAAAAATACCTGCATCACAATGTGTGGGTACAAAGTTTGTCCTTTACGAATAGGTGGATCAAGACTAATAACGACAAAGGTATGTGGCTGATTTGACTGCAGATACATATAGAGAGTTGACGTGAGAATTTTCCATCATTATTAAAGAGGACTATTAAGAACCTGAAGCAACAACTGCTGCTGCTCTCCCCCAATCTATCTCTCTGGGTGTGATACAACACCCATGCTAAGAAGACAATGGATAAGTAAAGAAACCTTGGGAAGTAAAAATAGGCGAACTACACTGCTGTACTGGATTTTGAAATCATTGGCCATCCCTTGAAGCCGCAAGAATGACAGATGCAATTCAACACTGTACCGACCCCTACATAAAAGGACTTTCTTCTATTAATAAATATTATTAAATATTAATAATTCTTTTCCCTAAAACAAGGGTATGAATGCAAGCATCATACAAGATATTAACAAGTAGCAACAAAAGCATTCATGGTTATGTCATACATCTTTGAATTTTCTATGCATTTTTAAGGCATCACCTTGGTGTTAGAATCGCAATACCCTCAAATGTAACAACAGCATCTTCGCCTCCAGCACCAACGTCTGCCATAGACATGATTTTATCACGGAAAACCTGATTAAAAATTTGATACTTGATCAAATATTTATGATGACCTCCACAGGATATATTTATTATTAATTGTGAGAATTTGAAGGATTCAAGTAGAGGGAAAATAAGGCCTCTGAATATTATTAATCCATGAATCCTTGGATCAATGAGAGTATAAGTAAGAGCCTTTATATAGGCAAACCATAAGCTAATAGGCTAACCATAGAATCTAATCTAATCTAATTAAATTATAATATCTCCAATTTATACTTCTAAGATCTATATAGAAAATATCAATGTAGGATATAATATCTATATCTAATCCTAAGATATAATAAATAGCAAACCTAATAATATTAATTGATTAACATTTTTAATACTAAACTTGCTGCTCTCGACATTGATACTTGATAAACAAGCTTACCTGAGCAGAAGGACAATTTTCATCACCAACAAATTGAGTGTTGGTGTTTGGTACGTGAAAACTTATCTCCATCAAAGAATCTTTCTGAAACCAAGACAAAACTGACCTTAGACATCCAAAGTGCAAACCACAATACAGTTCAATGCTAATCTTGCGTAAGAAAGGATGCTTGTAAATTGCTGGAAGTCAATGTCAACTATGATTCTTCATAATAGGTAATTAGGTACGTAAATACCTCATTAGCTCCAGTTGTATCATCCACATGAAACTCCAAGGTCACCTCATTTTTCCCTTGAAGCTGTGTTTGAGAGACATCTGCTAAAGAAACCTCAAAAGCTTGCTTGGAGCCAACCATGAAAGCCAGCATATTTCCTAAAAAGGAAACGGTGGTTAAGAAACACACAATAGTCAACTCAATTCAACGATCCAAGCCCTAATATAATGGCAAAAGCAGCATTTGTTTGAAGGAGAAATTATGAATATGAAATAATGAACGTTTTCCTTCCTACAATATCTTTCTCTTCATACTAGGCAGGACCCAAGCATAAGATAAGTTTTCACTTCGGACTATACAAAAAAGAAAGATAAAACAATTGTCTACTAAAGATTCTACCACATGTATTAATAAATTTTAGATAGTGGACTTAAATCACAAGAAACTTAAAAAAAAAACCCCAAAAATTTATCTAGACTGCAAATAATAAAATAAATGTCAATAAGTTTACAGTACTTCTCCACATTCAAAACAAACTGCAATAAACCAAAGATGTATCATATTTCACCAAATAAAATGGAAGGAGAGGAGCGTTCACAATGTCACACAGAGTCATGCATGCTTCCACTAAAATCCAACAAAATGTACAAAATTTAAAATTCAGGAAGCATTGCATTTAAGATTTGATAAAGAGTTGTCTAAGAAATGCACAGCGCATTCTCTGTAGAATATCAATCACCACACCTAAGTTGGTTATGTAAATATCACATACCATTTAGATCAACGTCTCCCCAATTACGCCCACTAATAGAAAGATGCTTTTCATCTGGTGTAATCCCACAAGTATTTTGGAAAAAGCTATTCAAATTTGCCACATCCTACAAATGATTATGAGAGAAGAACAAAAATGGTAGTTAGCATATGCAAACACTCCAATTTTAGTCATGCCCTGGAAAAACATTTGATAAGTACAGATACAAACAAGGTGCATAGCTTGATCAACGTTAAAAACACAGTTGCAAATATGAACATTCATTTGGCATAAGAACGAGGCACTTATATAATTAGATCAAACAAACCAAAAAATAAAAGCACAAAACTGTAAGGTAAAGAGAGAAACCTGGTCACGGAACCCCGTGAACTTGTAGGACAATCCATCTTTTGTTCGAACACCAAGTTGATTGCTTCTTGGGACCTTCATCCAAGTCACTCCCATTATGTCAGCTTTATCAACCTCAATTGCTTTACCACCCCCCTGTCTTTTCCATGAAATCCCTCCAGAATATATTCTCATCGGTCCTTGATTCTGCAACCCCAACATATAAGAAGAAGTGCCATATGTACTTTCAGTTGTATATTCGTGAATTTAGCGGAAATTATGAAAATGAGTGTTCTAACTTTCATTTCAGACTCAATAGACCAAAATTTCATATGAACCAGCAGATGCCAACCATGTATGGGACATATTGCTCTGATTCGTCGATGATAAATAAGTTAAGGAAGACATCGCATTAAATCAAGTAACCACTTTCGTTTGATTCCAGATGGAGGTCAGGCATAAAAACAAAACAACAACGAACAAAAATAGAAATGGATTGTCTTACTCATTTACTCCCCATTCCCACTCCAGAATTTACCAACGATGGATGGCCTTCTAGGGTTTTTTTTTTTTTTTTTAAAAAAAAAAAACGAAAAAAAACCCCACAGAACCATGACATGACATCCCTATCCCAAACAGCTGATTTCACTTCTAACTCGTCAACAACAAAATCAATAATTTTATATCGACTCGCCAAATTATCATCAAATTTATCGTATACACTGCTAGGTTTTTTAAAAAAAATCAACGAGATGTCAAATTTGAGACACTCAGCTTTATGCTCAAAATCAAAGACCCCAGAAAAAGAATTGAAAGAAATATAATAGGGCTCATTGAACCGAAAGAATATTAGGGTTTCCAGAAAGCACAAAAAACAATAGCTTAAGCAGAACCCATGTAAAACTAGATAAATATATGAAGAGAAAATCCAGCTAAAGACGAGAGATCGCATGACCAATAAGTGATGAGGATGAAGAATGAGAACTTACGGTGCCTCCACGCCCACTGAGAGCGATGTTGTTAAAGAGATGACCGTCTGCCATGGCTGAGAAAGTGTGCTAAACTTGGAGCTTGGGGAGAGAGCCGAAAGCTTCTATAGTGGAGCATTTATAAGGTGCAAAACGATGCGCAACGCGCATACAGGATTAAGGCGCGAACCGCCAATCTTGTATTAGCCAAGTTAGAGTTGAAGAAGCATCTTCATTTCATGGAAGTGTATTCAAAACTTTTCTCACATATTTATCCAGATTTCCTCTAATCTTTATTACTATCGATTCTAATTATAAAACCTAATTGAATTTTTTAAGAGATTTAAAAAAAAAATAAGTTATTTAATCATTTCATATGTTGTGTTTTTTTATATTATATATTACTACCTCTGGTCCTAGTTATAAGACATAGTTGACTTTGTTTGGAGAGATTAAGGAAGCTAAATAAGTTACTTAACTATTTTATATGTTATATATCTTTAGATTATATATTATTTTATTAGTCAAACTAATTACTTTGAAGAAAAAAATAAAAATATTATAAATTAATTTAATTAGCTTTCTTAATTTCTCCAAAAAAAAACAATGCCTTATAATTGTGACCGAGGAGTATAAATAAGGTTAAAACCCGATGGGTCATCGAACGGGTCGAGGGCTAGTTAAGGGTTAGTGGGTAAGAGTCAACCGGGCCTAGACTTAGGTGAGGTATAAAAAATTAGAAATTAATTAATTTCTTATCACACGAACCTAAATTTGACATATTATATATCATTTCAATACTTTAGATCAGTGGCAAAATAATCATATACTCCAATACTTGTGACATATTCAGATATTCTTAACAATTTTCTTTACAACCTACATTTAACATCCACTAAGCCAGTAACTAACCGAAAACGAGAAACCACACAAATTTCCAGGAAAACCAAAAACAAATCCAAATCAAATCCATATGACATCCAAAAGTGAAAAAAGGGAAAAAAAAATTGAGGGAGAAATTTAAAAAAAAATGAAGGAGAGTTTTTTTTTTTTTAATAAAAAAAGGTCGACCGGTGACCCGTCCTGGTTCATCGGGTCAAACCGATTTTACCCTAAACAGACCGGTTTAGCGACCGGTTGGCGGTTCCTGGCTGCGAATCGGCATGGTCGGTCCGGGTTTACAAACCATGAGTATAAGACACCAACTAACATGATTGTATTTGGCTTTTTATAAGGCATTTTTATTTTCAAAGAAAGCATTAATTTTTTTATGTATGCTTATAATTAATAAGGGTAGTGGGTGAGAGTAATAATTAATATAATATTATAGTTTAGTGCAATTAGTAGAAATAATATTGAAAGTTACTTAAATTATATGACAACTTTATTGACTTTAACTACTCTTATTGATTTATAAAAATTATTATTGATGTTTTATAATAAAAACCAAAAAGATATATTGAAAAAACAGTTTTTACCCTAATCCAAAGCAGGACTCTATATATACTCCTATATACATGTTTTTTTCCCCCTCAAAGATATATATACATGTTCGGATGATACGGATCCAATGACTTAATGGAAATTTTTGTTAGTCCCCAAGATTTACCTTAATTTTTTAGTTAGTCTATGTACTTTAAATTGTTTTAAGTCAGTCGGTAGGACATACTTACAATTAGTCCTTGATCTTTCAATATGTTTACAATTATATCCCGATTTCTTTTAGCAAGACTAGCACCGTTAGCCACATATGCTCTCATATGTTGATGAATCTCCCATGGACATAAAATATACTCCTTTAATCTTTCACGTAAAACTTAATTAATTAATTTGAGTATATAAAATATGTTAATTAAATTTATTAATGTGATGTATATTTTTAAAATATGATAATCATCTTTTTTTAATTTCTTTCATTACGGACCGTATAAGGCCCATATTCAAGATATAGCCCAACAAAAATATATGTATATCGGATCTATCTACAATGAAGGAGAATTTTATCTACAATTCGGTATATCTACATGCATATCCTGTAGTTAGGATATCGGGGCCTCGAATCACGGGGCTAAGCGACTCAACCTAAGCGTACACTCTATAAATACGGAGGTCAAACCCTAAGGTACACGTATTCTAGATTCTACTCTCTCCGCTATTTACAATTCAACCTACATTGTAACACACACCCCCCCCTTTGGCTAAACGCCATGTGTGTCTCGGGGGCTAAACGCCTACATGTGTGTCCCGAACTACGTGGACTTTGATTCCTCTACGAGTACGTAGGCCAGGCATTGCGTCCTACCTCCGACTCAATCAATATCAAATGCGCTAATCATTTAGAGCTAGCACATTCTCGCTCTTAAACGTAACACCTTCCTTCTTTTTTGTTTTGATTATTGTTCAGAGAATATCAGTAAAATTAATTTAGAAAAAAACTAATAAACATGTAAAATATGTCTTTCTCTTTTTTTATAAGAAAAATAGGTTTTACATTTTCTATTAATTCATACATTAAGGACACGAAGAGTATATATAAGACATGAAGGAGTATTAATCACTTCATAAGCTTCATGTGCCAGCCTCAACAGTCAACTCTTTCCTCTGCTATCCGCTTCAATGGGTGCATATCCTTTAAAGCAACAATTATCCCCTCCTTGTGAGAGGTGAGAAATTTCACAAAGACGTGTACTACCGTCGGTTCTAATTATAAAAGCGAAGTTAACTTTTTTGGAGAGATTAATGAAGTTTAAATAAGTTCTTAATCATTTCATATGTTGTGTTTTTTAATATTATATATTAGTTTATTGGTCAAACTATTTAATTTGAAGAAAAAAACAAAAACAAAAACACTCTAAACTAATTTAATTAGCTTCCTTAATCTCTCCAAAAAAACTCAAGTCTTATGATTAGGAGTATTTATTTTCTTTTTCTTTTTTGACAAAAAAAACCATTTCCATGCAACATCTATTGATCGATCGATTCATCTTTTGAAAGCCTGTGTTTCTGTCTTGACTGAATGACACTTTTCATTGTTCTCTAGCTACAAAGCTTATGCAGTTCCTAATCCTTTCATTTTAAATGTCTTTTTAAGTAGTTGTTGTAGTATTTTCCATCAGAAGTTGTAATAATGTTATTTATTAGTAATATCATTTTGTTTTTTATCAAAACAAAAAAAGAATGGCACTTTTCATTTTTAAAGAGGCTGTACTTAAAACATCATGAACTATTTTTGTGCAAACTAGACCACAGCTGTACTCTAAGATTTGCACAGACTTTATTCTACTTACACTTTTTAATATTGACCCCCTCTTAATAAAATAGAGAAATTAGGGAGTAGTCCCCGTTACAAATTTAATTGGTGACGAGGACCTAATAAATTTTTAAACATACAGATTACTCTGTGAAATTTTGTAAAAACAAGAGTATAAGTATCATTCCCTGTTTTAGTTATATATTAAATATTTTTTCCTGTTCAATTCCTAAAGGCCAAAGGCCTTAATCGTCATTGAAGCTCTTTTGTTTCTCTCAGGTTCACAACAAGTATAAAAATGCCAAGCTTTTCAGCTGTCAAGTTATAAGACGAGTGGAATGATTATTATATGCATTATTTTGTCATCGTAAGCACCGTCCATACATGTACAGAGGAAGCAAATAATAAGTGGGAAGTCAGAGTAACAGAATATCACCAATTCAAGTCAATATCAAAAGAAAACAAAGAGTGGTATCTAGCAGCAGCAGGTGATGAATCCAATAACAATAAAACACCAATCTGCAAAAAGATAATAATGTTACATATCAAACCTTTTGTTGCCTGTCCTGATCAAAAATAGGCTTACTTCCTAAGCAAGCATTTTGGAAAATTTTCTACAAGTTCTGTGTAATTACATAAACTTGGTCGGCATTGATGAGCCTTAAAAAGTCATTTTCAAGAATTTCTTCCACAGACATTTAATAATATTAACAATGATATATCATATTTGCAATCACTATTTTTGCTCACTATGAGAAACTCGCCTAGAAACATTCATATCCAGTTGGTTAAGCTCGCAACAACCAGAAAATAAAAATTAAACTCTCATGGAGGATAGCCATCTTAGCTCATCAAGTTGGCTACAATAGTATTGTTCATCATCCTCCTGCCTCTTGACCATAAGTTAAGCACTTAGCTTATGATTGATAATTAATGAAAATGATGAAGACTTGAAACGAATTTCTCAACTAGTATTACTATCATCGAAGTAATCAATGCCTAAAGAAAAAATACAGCATCGGTTAACTTCGATTTGAGACACATGTTGAAGATTATCCTGACTTCTTTTACAGTTGGTATCGATCTGTACAGTTGTCAGTGAATACATCAACTGGTGGAGTAACTAATATTATGTGCAAATGAATGTTTGGACTCTTCATAATAATACCAGTATTATAATTTAATGTTTTTTAATGGTTATAGGTTGGCTTTGGACAGCTGTAATGACACCCCTCCTAATTATCTTTATTATATGTATGAAAAACCGCAATTAAATAAGAATACAACCAACAATGTGAAACGAATTCAAAATGTTCGGAATTCAAGTTTCCCTGTTATTACCGTCCCCCTCGTAACAACTTGAGCCATGTTTATAACAATAAAAACAAAAACATAATAGAGCCAAAAAGAAGTGAACACTTTAAAAAGAACCCATACCTTACAAACATCTCTCACCAAGGCAAGCATTTACAGAAGGAGAAAAGTTTACCTAAAGACCTGCAGGAGGACACTATGATACAGAAAATGGAAATGATAATGCAAAATGAAGAGAGCATAGGAAGAAGTAGGATGGGCATGGAAGGACGTGACTTCCAAGGGACTCGTAGCGTCAAGAGACGAAGAAGAGAGCATGAAGAAGCATCACTTAACTGTGATGATAATCCAAGTCAGAAGAGACAGCAAGTTGATCAAAATTCTATTACCCATACTGTGAAGAGAAGTTCAAGATTTCGAGGCGTCAGCAGGTAATAAGGAGGATTTTCTTGCTCTATTTATAGTTTCAAACAACCATTAAGTTCCATGCTGTTCAATTGTTCTTGTCAATTGTCTAATCTCTTTCAAAACTGTACATAAACAGACACAAATGGACTGGTCGGTATGAGGCTCACCTGTGGGACAAGCTGTCTTGGAATGTAACGCAGAAGAAGAAAGGGAAGCAAGGTAGAGTTCTTCATTTTTATTTTTTCATCTTTTATCAAATTGACAAGAATTTCTTGCGTTATTGCATATTTTTCATCGTTTATTTGTTCTTCCTTTCTAATATACCTATGTGTTTCATCTATTTCATTCTCTGGGAACGTGGATTGGAACTAGCAGTTTACCTTGGTGAGTACGGACTAACCTTCATTATAAAGTCAAAACTGGTCTAATCCCTCCGTTGATATTCATGAGATGATCAAATAACTTTCAATGTTTGCAGGAGCTTATGATGAAGAAGAGTCTGCAGCCAGAGCATATGATTTAGCTGCACTCAAATACTGGGGAACATCAACTTCCACCAATTTTCCGGTATGGTATTAGTTATGATTTATCACCTATGAAAAGAATTACCTTTATCTTTGCTTGGATGTTGATCACCCCTTGCTCCGTATACTCCCAACAGATATCAGATTACATGAAAGGGATAGAGATAATGCAGACTATGACAAAAGAGGAGTATTTGGCCACTTTAAGAAGGTAGGGTATCTTCATTGTTAGTACTTGAAAAAGTAAACTAGAAATCACAAGATAGATTCTAATAGCACTACCACAGTGAGTACACAGTATACGAAAAACGATTCTTACTGGTTTTTCTTTGACAGAAAAAGTAGTGGCTTTTCAAGAGGCGTGTCAAAGTACAGGGGTGTTGCAAGGTGATAATCCTCATGAATGTGTAATGGCTTGTGAAATATCATTGTTGGAAATTATTCACAGTTACAAAAGTGAAATTGTTGCAGGCACCACCAAAATGGGAGATGGGAAGCAAGGATAGGGAGGGTTTATGGGAACAAATATCTCTACCTTGGCACTTACAGTAAGTTTAACTTCGCAAATCACAACCCATCATAGGACTAAAACAATAAGTCAAGAACATTTTATTCGCATCTCATGCATAAACTTCTTGAGCTCATCAAAGCAATGCATGTTTCCCATCAGGCACCCAGGAGGAAGCTGCTCGTGCTTACGACATTGCGGCCATTGAGTTCAGAGGGATTCATGCTATAACCAACTTTGATTTGAGCAATTACATAACACACTTAAGACCTGCCAGAGGAAATATCCAAGAACCAACACTTGAATCACAGATTGTACCAGAGGTTCACACAATGACACCTCCTTTTAATTATACTTCAACAGAGGAGTCCAAAACCTTGGCCCTTGACGGCAATTTTTTCAGCACAGATTATCTGAGGTCTTCACCAAAGCAAGAGGTTCTTGAGAAGGAAACTGCTTTTATATCAAGCAGTAAGTCATCTTCACCTACTGCTCTTGGCATTCTTCTCCGTTCTTCAATTTTCAGGGAATTAGTGGAAAAGAATTTGAATATGTTTGGAGATGAAATTGATGTGGAAGACGCAAAGGATCAACAACCACATATATCAGGTGATGATGAGTTGAGTAGGATATTCTACGATAGTATCGGTGACACACCATTTGCCAATGATCCTAAAAGATACAATTTTGTAAGAGATCTCCACGGTTTCATGAATGGAGAAACACAGAATTTCTAATGAGCAATGTAATGCTAGGGTGCCCCTTGAGATCCCAAAAAGTTGCAAGAGGCCTCTATTCCATTTTCTAGTTCTTGTTTACCTCCGCTTAAAAAGAAGGACTTATGCGCTACATGAGATAAAACTCATCTCACATATTTATTCCTTACAATGCAAAATCACTTAAAAATAACTGAAACCAAGCTCCTCATAAACGTAAAATTTTCTAAGAGGAACATATTGACAGGGTATGAACTTATATCCTAGAGAATCCAGTCTCGGGAGAAAATAATGATGCATACTATTGTATAACTAACAAGCCTCTTTGCAGAGAAAGATAAATATGTATGGAAGCCATTGTTAACACGTTTTTTTCTTTGAAATCCATTTACAACGTTTTAAAGCTAACTCATGCTGACATATTGGGAGCAGTAAATAAAAAGTTGTGACATTTGCGGCAATGCGCCAGAAGATCTAGACCATGTTCTCCGCCACTGCACTCTGGCACGCACATGCTGGCAATCCGTTATATAGCCGGAGAAGCTTAATCGTTTTCGTAATTGCCCTCTAGATGAATGGTTTGTGGATAACTTAGCGCCCTCTACAGACAATCCCTCTTGGCGTATTATCTTTGGAATATTATGCTGGAAGCTCTGGAGTGCCAGGAATGGGCCAATGTTCAACCAAGAGCAGATGCCAGTCCACAGAATTATTAATGAATCACTCTCTCACCCCTTGTCTTGGGTTTAACCTGGGCGAAGGGGTTGGACTTCCTTACCTAAAGGGAGGGGGGTTCGATCCTGCGTTGGTCGAGCGGCTGGGGAGAGCGATCCAGGGTCAGGAAGCGGTGGAAACGCCGGTAGAGGTGGGCGGGGAGCGCATCACAGGGTGCAGGCGGTGGAAAGCGGTGGCGGGTACGGATGGAGGCATGTGTCTTTCCACAAGTATCTTGCTGTGGGCCCAGGGTTCAGCCTTTTCTTGGGACTTGGGTGGTGGCCAACTCCTTTCCTAAAATTTATGTATAAAAGAAAAACAATGAATCACTCTCTCTGACAGAACATACTTTGCGAGCCTCTGAATTTTTGAAGTCCGGTTCTTCACCTACTCTTTTGTAATTTAGCTGCCTATTGATTCCTATACTATGACATTCGTTTTGTAAATATTTCTTCAGTAATATATTCATCACTCCACCCAAAAAGTTTTCCAGAACACAAAGAAAACCCCGGGGCACTGCCTGCAACAAGATCACCACAAGCTTTGCCTAGTCCAAGAAAAGGAAGTTTTTTTTTTTTTGATACTAAAAGGTTTTGGAGGGTTACATCAGCCCCCACTGCGCAGGCGCGGCCGAAATTCTATGAGACTTACTAGTGACTTACGAGATCGCCTACCAAAGTCGAGTGCGACGGCAGAGGGGATCGAACTCACGACCCAAGGGCCTAATCCTGGATCCCTTACCATCTATGCCAACTCACATTGGTTGCCGCTGCAATAGGTCAGATTCAATTATTCCGCCCTATACAGAGATGACATCTTGGAGAATGGCCCAAATGGAGTCTGCCCTATACTCCATGTATAATCCACCAGAGTATAATTTTGTCTGGGACTCCATGGCCATTGAGTTGGTGAAACTCCCACATGCTCTAAAGAATCGACCCAACAAGTGGTCGTTTAAGTTCCCTCGTTTCTTGTGAATACAGTATGACCATTGCAGTTATAAGCCTATAACCACAAACAGTCTGACATGTCCTAACTGCAATAACCATGTCCCTCAAAGCAACAGACCGGTGATATCAATCGAGCAGCACATTAGTGTTATAATCCAAGTCAAAAACATACACAGTAACACAGGCATAGTCAGACCCAAATCCTCTTCAAGTACTCTTGCTGCTTTCCTGAACTCATTGGCGGATTCAGATAATATCTGACGCAGAAGCTTAGAATCCAAGTGTTCGCTCACGATAATAGTAGAGTCGTGAAACATATACTTAGAAGTACGCGAATTAAGTAGCCTCGAAATAGCAATTACAAACGAATAAATTGGGTAGGTAGTCAAAGTATTTAATTTCACAGGACTTAAAACTCAATGACTGGCCACGTAACAAGAGCCCATTATCATCAACCTTGTCCCTGAAGCTGTTTTCAAATAATTCCCAGTCAAGATCATAGGATTCCTTCCCTCCAAATCCATACGTATGTATGAACTGAACAGCCAAAGGATTTTCATGAGGAGCAGGAATTCTCAAAGAAGGCACAAGAAAAGCCAAGTAAGCACTCCAAATTAACGAGGCCAAGTCCGCAAGCAATGCCTTCCCGGACTTGGGTCGACCAATTGCCGGCCCGTAACGTACAGATCCTACGTTTAAATGAATCTCAACATACCTCTCGAGGAAGTCTGGGGTTCGATAAGCGTTTGACTACTTCAGATTTGATTGTATCAGATAGAACGTAAGCTAAAGAGGGAGTATGAATAAAGTTTATATTAATGCAGGAATAACTTCATTAAGAGAAGAGGTAGGAATAAATTTATTTCAAATCAATAAATATAAAATACAAAAAATATAAAAATGCACATCATTCAAAAGTCATTAACTTATTTCTCAAACTCAAAGCGATATACAAGAGCTGTATCTACTTCATCGTAAGAGACACAACAACAATAATGGAATAAAACTTAACATCTTCAAGACTGATAACATAGTTGACGAAATTCAACAACAATCTTCACTCTAGATCGTAATTGAATATGAATCTTCCCTCCAGATTGTAGATCTTATCAGCGTAAAGTTATAGTTCAAACATTATTCTGAACAGCGCCATCGACCAATTGACAACTCCTCATAATGAAATGTGGAGGTTGATTTATAGACAATTATCCCAAAAGGGGATAGAAATGTAACTATTTTTAGAGAGGTGTAATTCAGCCTAGAATATGAAGACAACACTGTCATGGACTCTTGACTTTTGATTCTGAGCCACGCATTCAGAAATCCACATTAGGTTCCTAATCTCTTGCTCCCTTAATCTCATATATGCGAAGAACACAGCATAATGGAACTGCATAAAGAAAAAGGAAGCTTAGAAAGACAAAACATATAAAGAGAGTTAAGCCAAGCTATGCAATTTTCTTCCTATGATCTGACTCAACTAACTATTTCATACACGACTCAGTGAAAGAGACATATGGCAGCCCCTCCAGTTTTAGTTAACTTTCTACTGGGACCAGAAATAATGAAAAAACAGCAGTCAAATATAAACCTGTTGCTCAAACGCTAAGCAAAGCCTCTTCACTTCCTCCTCATAGAAAGCCTTGTCAAGCATCTGGCTCTCTCCATAAGATAATTTAGCAAAAATAGACTGATATGGAGGATATTTTTCCATAGCAGCACGAACCTGAATGAGAACCATTTAAGGTCCAAACAGCAATATTAAAAGTATTCAAATACAGATAGAAGTTATACAAATACAAATAGAAGTTAGAACAACAGAACCCACTATCGACAACTAGCCAACAGATTTACAGCTTAAACTCAATGATGCAGAAAGAATAGACATGGAAAACCGAGACAGCACATATTTTTTTTAGGGACAAGTGACCAGAGTGTTCACTGGCAATATGTTTCACATTGACATGGTTATTAAACACAACTGACTATCCAAAGGGGCATAATCTAAGAGGGCCTAAGAGACAGACAAACCAAAAAAAGCCAATCAACTTTTATTAATTTATATCCAACAAAGAAACTAGTCAACGAGACATCATTGAGAAGCAAAATAAGATATACCTGATCGATGTCCTCGCAAACAGCCAGCTCCTCATGGCCATAAGGATAACTGTTCGGGATAAGTAAACAATTACTAAAAAAAGACATTCCAAAGCAGCATAGAAATATTGCAATAGACACTTACAGTAAACCAAAATTAGAGTACAATTTTCTGCGATCATCTCTGGTGAGCTCAGTACCAATGCTGTTCAAAGTGGAAATCATCATTTCAATTCCACAAATGTCTAGAAAAACAAAAAGTTACGCAAAATCTTCTTAGCTTCAACGCACCTATTTATGGTAATATTTACAGCCCTTCTATCAGCCTCAAAAGCTAAAAGGTCAGACATGATCTCAGCAGTGGCACCACCAAGTTTCTGTTTAATAATTAACATTCATGAAAACCAGGAAAAAGGCGAGAATAAATACTCATAAGGACAAATATTTCAGTGAAATCACCTGACAAAATCTGTAGAAGTCCTCAAGGTATGCCTTGTAAAGAGTGTTCCTCATTATTTCAATGTTCATATCATCCAAGTCCTAGGAAAGGGAAACAAAATAGTAATGAACAGTAGAACACCAAGATCAGAGGCTCTAGAATGGAATCACAGGCATAAGTCTAATAGGACGAGTATTTCCAATAGAAACATCTGAGTCTGCTGAGATGAAACTGTCAAGATCTAAGTCATTGATGCTGATACTGTAAAAGTTTGCTTCCAATTTATATCTATTCAGAACCAAATGTTAAGCTGAAAATCTATTCATATACTAGTTGCCGCTAATCTCTTGATTTTCTAAATATTGTAAGCACTAAGCACACTCAATACCTTTAGCAAGAAAGAAATTTCGAGCAGATTGATTAAGGGTCTAAAACCCCATAACAAAATTAACATAAATAGGTTAGAAGGAATACATCTGATGTAATGCACTCTGAGAAGTATGGTGCTAGAGGCGTGTCAACAAGTACTAGTCTGTAGAGCTCCCTCATATTCTGAGCAACCGCCAGAGTAGCAATGCTGAGGAGAACCGAAAAAACTTCAAAATTCTATATCCTTAAAGTCATCATGTCAAAAAAATGCAGAAATAACTATACCTGTCAAACATGCCCAGCGGATGACATTTTTCTAATAGTTCTTGAACATCTCTCTCATGCAAGGTGCCAGTGACAATAAGAACAACATTATCAATCATGTGGCCGTATCTGCCAGATGGGGGGAAATGGAAGAGAAAGTTATTGACGTCAGGTTGCACCTTTTGCTCTGCCTTACCTAGGCTAAATTCCCCGGAAACTAAAAGATGGATAGAAAACGTTGGCCCAAGCTAAGCATAATTTAATCAAACTTTCCTCCGAAAGTCGGAGTTGCTAAGTAATTAAAGTGCAAACAATTTGATGCTACGGAAGAGGTCTGCTTAGTAATAACGATGTTCTCTCCTTATATCCTTAACTAAGCATACATGTTCGCGATGAAGTTCATAAGAACAAAGAAAATAATATATACAATGAGCTAACGATCAGAAAAGTAAGACTTTGCATACGTGATATACTCCAAAAATGTTGACAAGGGCTCTGTGGCTTGGCATAACATGTGCTTATAGTCATCAACAAGCTTAAGAGTGCATTTCTCCACTATGGTTGTTGTATGCAATGGAGAAGGTTCTGCAATAGGTAGATTCACAGCAAAAATTGATTAAGCTGTAGAAAATAGACTTCTAACTGATAAGCAATCTCCAAAACCCACACAGAGCAATTGTAATCGACCACTAAATAGTGCAGGATCCAAAAAGAGTTATAAACTGACGAATTAGCACAGGGTATCAATTCACTTCAAGAGATTAACACTCCAATTGCGTTTGGCGTCAAATTAAATCAGGTTCCGATTTAAAGATTTGACATGTGAATGAACCTAATCCTTGATCCAGCGATGTAAAGAAAAAGCTAAACCAAATCGAAGAACGCACCATTTTGCAGGTAAGGGCCGTACTCAGTGGCCGAAAGGTGCATCTTAATGTCATCGAGGGTTTCGCATTGGCACAAATTGTTATAATCGGCTGCTGTGAGCAGCCCGCCTCGGTGCCCACGCACGATTGCCTCCAGGTAACCACCATGGATGTTGAACGTAAGGGCTTCGAAGCCGTACATCGTTTTCCGAAGACGATCCCGGGATCTGCAGGATGCAGATCTAGATGAATTATTGAACAGAACAGGGGTCTGGTGAATGATCAAGAATTATTTTTAAAAACTTTCAATTCAATCATGAAATATATTAGATCCTGTGTGTGACATCTGTCCACAGTACATTATCAGTTATGATATTTTTTTTACCGCAAAAAAAAAAAAAAAAAAAAAAGAAGAAGAAGAAGAAAAGATTAACTGTTTAAGAATGACATGCCTTTTCTCAAGAAGAGAGAGCGAATGTCGCTGTGGAGAAAATAGCGAGAACTAGAAAGGACTTCAGGCCCATAAATTGCGGGGTGCAGATTAGTTGTGTTGGGTCTTGGGCCGCAGTGGGCTTTCTTTTACCTTTTTTATGAGCAATGTCTTAAAAATCTAAAGTATCTTTCTAGTTATAGAAAAACGTTTTTTTATTTTTTGGTAAATTTAGATAAGATAAAAATTGTATTTCACCTTCATTTAAGAATATCTTATAAAAATTATATGAATATGGTATAATAACAAGTTGTATTATACTCCTTCCAGTTATAAATATAAGATAAAATTGATTTTTTTGAAAAATTAAGGAAGTTAATTAAATTAATTTAAAATATTTATATTTATCGTTTTTTTCTCCAAACTATTTAACCTAACATATAAACTGATATAAATGAAATAATACACAACATATAATATGATCAAGTAATTTATTTAACTTCTTTAATCTCAAAAAAAAAAAAGTTAACTTTGTTTTATATATATTTGAAATCGAGGGAGTAAATAAATATTCACATAGTCTTTCTTTCCTATTTTCTGGTCTTCCGCCAAGGATAAAGAGAAAATCACTCCCCCACTTTTCATCTCTATTTTTTTTATCCGCCAAACAGAAGGTTAATGTTTAAAATTAGAAATAGAATGATTTGAAAATATATGTTTTTTTTTTATATATAGGCGATAGGGGGGTTGAACAAGATTAAAGGGGAAAAACAATTCTCAATACCACTACACTACTAGGAGTCTTGGTTTTGAAAATATATGTTGGAGAATTGGGAGACACCATTTTGCAAAGATGATCGGCCCATTTCTGAAAATAGTCAAAATTCAATCTTTCACGCCCAATAGTTCTGAAAGCCCCGCTGCTAATTACAAGCTAACCCAGCTCACTAAGAGGTTAACATAAGCATATGGGGCATTTATCTCTAATATAAGGTAATCACCGATTATTCTAACCTAATCACTTATTAAGAATTTAAGATAGTATATTACTTTAAAATATAATATTAGAAATACACTATTTTCACATAATATTAAAAAATTGAAATCTTAAAAACCTTTATGATAATCAACTATACATTATTTTGTTGCCGACATAAATAATGAGGATTTTTATTATATTTAAAAGTTAAAAAGCTGAAAGATAACCAAAGAATTCTGAGAGACCAAAATACAAATCAGCAAAATGCGTGTTTTTTCCTCATGGTGATCATAAAATCAACTCATAACCATAATATACGATGGAAAATAATCCTATAAAATCACTTGATATTCACGAAAATAAGAATAAATAAACTAAAATATACGTAACACAAGCTAGTACATTACTTGGGATGAGTTGACGACAACCTCAAATGACAGCACCTTGTTTAGTTCCCGGCTAATATTAACCTCGTACTGTTGTCGTGCATGTTGGGTCACATCGGGTGTCATCGACATTGCCCTAGACGAAAATGTTCACAATATGGACATTACTGGCACATATGTAGGAAAACGTACACAGATCAATTCATAACAATATTTCAATATCACACACCACGAGATCCATCTAGCTAACTTCTTAGGTCAAAGACCTACGTATATATACAAGCAAAGCTCGCGTTCATGTCCAAAACAGTTTAGTGGTTTGTCGTGGTGATCTGCTCATATTAAATAAAACGCATGCATGTGTGAGGATTTGCCCAAGATTATGTACTTGTTTTATCCGAGGAATATATAATTATCTTGAGTGCGCAATGTGGCACCAGATTTAAGATCTTCTGGGAAATTTCTATTCCCTCGCAATCAAACGATATCGAGAGGGGTCCACCAACTTTATATCTTTGCATCGAGGTCGGAAAACAAATTAAAAGGCACCCGAAGCTGTGCACCCTGCACTATTGGAATCTTTGAAATCAAGTTTGTTTACGAGGACTACCAAATATTCACTGTGATTCGCTCAGAGGAATATAAATAGATAATAATTTTGAACGTGCCACCAATTTGCATGCATGACCTTCTAGGAATTAATGGACTGTATCAGTATTGTCCGTAATTAAAATTCCTTTTCCTCCGTAGTTTGGTTGCAGGTCACCATGCATACTTGCGTTCCAGTTTCTGATATATATGTTTCCATAATTTTATAATTCTTAACGATATAGTTAGGCCGTGAGTCGTAAAGGCTTTTACCAAAAATTAATAAAGTAACAACGATATTTCGTTGGGCAATTCATAATTCATGAGAAATACCTGATTTAAAAGTTATTTTTCTACCATTCTCCTTCAATAAAAATCACTCATTTAGTTATTTATTTTTTAATAGAAGAAAAATCCTTGTCAAAACCCTGATTTCAAAAAAGTAGTACTAACGGATATCGATCCTGCCTAATTAATCAGATCGGAGCTATCTGCTACAATGTCAAATCTGAAATAGTATTTAATTTGATTGATGTATTGTGTTTTGAATTAAAGAACTATTATTAATTAATTAAGCCTATTACAGACAAAATAAAGGCGGACCACTCTCTCCCTTCATCACCTGGTAAAGCCAACTTCATATATATGCAATGCCTTATCGTAATACTACGTAAGTACGAACGCGAACACAAACCAGCGATGAGTCATTTAGAGATGGTGGCCTTTTTGTTGTATTTGTACTTTTGAAAACACAAAAGTCTATCTTCTGGTCTCTTTTGATAAACTATACATATATATATATATGTGATCCATGCACCAATAAAGTTAATAAATAATAAGGACAGATCTACAAAACCATGAAAGTCCTCCTGCCTTCATATAATTAAAAATATTATTGAAATTGAGTTCTTTTTGTAATTTGTATTCGATTTCGAGTCTTACAAAGCGCGATCTCGTACAAAGAAAACCTTATCCAGACCCAAGAAATTCTAAATTATGCTAGTTTAAGTAGCATAGTTATTATATGTATAAAAAAAAATCTTTGATTGCTAAGAAATTATAAATTATGGCGAGTTTGGATCGAATGATCTCGCAGGTCGTATTTCATAGACACTGTGATGAATTGGAAAGAAATACAAACGAAGAGACACGAAACAATATATATATATATATATATATATATTGTAGACAAAGAGTAAGTAGTCTATTTGATTATTGCATGTTCCGCTTATGTTGATCATCGAGACTTCTGCTCCGATCTGTACTTGAAATTCTGATTTTTACATATAATTATTTGCTTTCCTGCTATATATATATATATATAAAAAATCCAATTATGGTTGGCGAGTCTTGGTAGTTGCACAGTTAATAATATATAAGGAATCGTTTGTGATAACTATAGTTTACAAAACTCTGAAACAAAATTGTGATGGAAAAATGACAGAAAAATATAATTTAAATTTTAAAATTCTGTTGACAACAATAATAATAGGACTAACAAGAATAATAAAGCAATTAACAATTCATTTTATTAGGAAATCACTCATTTAAGATTTTAAAATTCAAGCAGTATTTTCTTGGATTTTTCCAACTATATTCTACATGAGTTATGAAAAATATAATTCATTTTTAAAATTTTATGCAATATAAAAATTGTGAACCGGTTTTTGTGAATGTTGAAATAACTACGTACTTATATTAACTGACACAGATCTCATAAAACAAATGGAATGAAGTAAAAATAATAATAATAAATTTACTCTAGTTTTTTTCTTCATGAGCTTATATTATTTTTAATGGACTGTTTATATATAATATACAAGTTATAAATAATGAACAATACCATCCATCTTGATTTTTGTGACACTGGCATTAAGCTTATACCATGCGAGTCTATGAGGACATGGATATGTTTTGATTCTTGAGATGTCTTTTTATATATATATATATATATAGAGAGAGAGAGAGAGAGAGAGAGAGAGTTTCAAATTGTGGGTCGGGCTATACAACATAATCCATCTTAGATATTATGATATTTAATGGCACACCCTTAAGTTATAAGGTATAAAGATGTTTTTTGATTATACATTTTGTTTGTGTGATTTATTACCGTGTGCTTGTATTCCAAAAAAAAAAAAATACAACTCGTCTAATTAAGGAGTAACGCGTCTAAAGAAGTTTATATTCTTAACATGTCTTAGTTATACATTTTCTTTGCATAGTTTCATATTGTAGCTAGGCTTGCATTCCAAAAAAGCAAAAACACGACTCATATAAGATATCATAATCTTCAATGGCGCTCACTTTTAAGATGTATCGTATAGAGATGTTTTGATTCCTGGCATGTCTTAATTATACATTTTCTATGCACAGTTTCATAGTGTGGGTTTGTATTCCAGAAAAGCAAGAATACAATCATATCAGAAATTATGACCTTAATGGCCCACTTAAATTGTAATGTCTAAAGGATTTTTGATTCCTGACATGTCTTAATTATATATTTTCTTTACACAATTTCGTACCGTAAGCTTGCATTCCAAAAAGACAAAAATACAACTCGCATCAGCAGATATTGTGAAATTTAATGGCCAAACCATCTTGTGTAACGTATAGAGATGTTTTGATTCCAGACACGTCTTAATATAATTATACATTTTCTCTACATAGTTTCATACCGCGTGCTTGCATTTCAAAAGGCAAAAACACAACTCATATAATACATTATATATGATCTTCAATGGCTCACTCTTAAGGTATATAATATAACATATAGAGATGTTAACGTTTTCATTCCTGATATGTCTTTATTATGCATTTTCTTTGAACAATTTCATACTGTGGGCTTGTATTCCAAAGAAAGCAAAAATACAATTCATCATCTCAGATATTATGATCTTTAATGTTTCACTCTTAAGTTGTAACGTCTGAAGAAGTTTTGATTCCCGGCATACCTTAATAATCATACATTTTCTTTACACAATTTCATATTGAAAACTTGTATTCCAAAAAAACAAAAAACAAAAATACAACTCATCACATAAGCAGATTTTACGATTTTTAATTAAGGTGTAACCAAAGACGGATGCAAGTTAATGAGAAGGGGGGCAAGTGCCCCCTTAAATTATGATGATTTTTTTTTTTTAAAAAAAATAAGGGAATTAAAATTATGATGTATTTGATGACATTGATAATAAGATAATTATGATGAAATTTCAAAAAATAAGACCTAGAAGTATGACATTGTAATTATTTTTATTGTAATATACTTTTGTTATTAAAATATATATCTTGAACTTATTGAATGCTTACCCTTCATTGTAATTTATGTAGCTGCATTTCTAACAACATTTAGCCTTGTTTTTCTCTAAATGATAGGTTTGTAAAACAACTGCCTCTCTTATTATATCATCAGTATTCACTTGATTTCATGAATATTTTTTTGATATTCTTTTATTTTCTTGTTTATATTCTTTTGTTTTTTAATGCATTTAAAACTTTCTTTTTTTAAAAAAAAAAAAAAAAATCGGGGGCGCTGCCTCCGAACCCCCTAATCCTCCACCAATTGTGCCCTCCCTTCTATAATTTTCTAGATCCGCCCTGGTGTAACGTATAGAGATATTTTGATTCTTTACATGTCTTAATTATATATTTTCTTCACACAATTTCATTATATATGTGGGCATTATTCCAAAAAAAAAAAAAAAACAGCAAAAATACAACTCATCTTAGATATTATGATCTTTAATGGCCGACCCTTAAATGTGTAATGTTTAAAGGTGTTTTGATTCCTAATATGTACTGAACTACTGACTATACATTTTCTTTGCACAGTTTTATACTGAGTTTGTATTCTAAAAAACAAAAACGCAACTTATATCAAATATAATGGCTCACTTCTAAGGTGTGACGTATACGACTGGGCGAACTTCGGATACGATGGAGGCATTTGTATTTTGATTATATTCCTGACATGACTTAATCATATGATTAAGTCATGCATGCATACATGCATTTTCTTTACATATATAGTTTCGTATTGTGGGCTTGTATTCTGAAAAAAATTAAAATACAACTTACCTCAGATATCATGATCTGTAATTGCCCATCCTTAAAATGTAACGTGTAAAGATGTTTTGATTCCTGACATGTACGTTTTCTTTGCATTGTTTCACATTGTGGGCTAGTATTCTACAAAAAAAATACAACCTATGTGAAATGATATCATATAAAATAAATGCTTAATTACAATCTAATTTTCACAACAAAAGTTGCAACACCTTGATTTTTTCAAATGAATAAAAAAAATTACCTGAGTTAACTTTCTTAATCTGTGGCTTAACCCATTGTATTATTGAATGGATTTAATCAACTTGATACCAAGACATTACACACTAGCTAGCTAGCTAACAAAATATAAACTTGAAACCACTAAAACATCATGGATTTAACGGTTTAATTTGTTGCGTTCAACCCATTCAATGGTTACATATGTACAGTTTCAGTTTTGTAATTTGTATAAAATACAATGGACATCTAAAAACCAGACCAAATTTTATAAAGCTTATTAGTTCATATAAAAAAATGATCAATGTTCTCCTCCCATCGGCCCATCCTACTTTAGTAAATAGTTCATAGCACCTTACAAAAAGAACTCATCAAAACATTACTTTTAAGCTAAAGTACTGCAGTACTCACAAGAGTTATGAGTTGATGAATTAATAGTAAAGATCTTGTTTAATAAAATTAACTTTAAAAATAAGTAAATTTAAATGTATATACCACAGGTTAACAAATTCTCACCAAATCAACTGGCTGATTCGAAAATTGCTGATTCAGTCGATCTCAAAATCGCAAAAGAATCGGTGAATTAATGTTTTAACTCTGCTAATGATCCAGTAAAAACCAGACGAGCCATAATCCCTCTAGTCTAACTTTGCTGATGTTTTTACTAAGCCATTGTTAAGAGAGGGAGCTCCAAATTAAAGAACGGTTAGTGACGTTATTATTGTTTAGTCACGTGTAATTAAGAAGTAAAGTAAAGTTTAGAAATATTGAGTTAGATGTTTTTATTAAGTTCGTATATTTTCATGAGAGGTATAGGCTATTGTAGTCTATATATCACACTGTATCAATTAAAGAATCAAGCTAGCTAAGTTTCATGCTGGTTTTCTCCATACATTTTTTTTTTCCCACTCACTGATCCTATCTTTATCAAAGACAAAAAAATCCGCTATAGCACACAGGAATTCCAAGCATGGCCCCTGGTTTTCAGTTTCTCAAACCAACTGTGTATTTCTCTTTCAGCTTATCCTTCTCCTTCTACTATTCTTTTATATATCTCTCTCCATTCTCTTTCTTCATCACCAATATTTACTTCCTCTTTTCTCTTATATTACCGGGCATTTGGTAGAGTCTCTCTCTCTCTGATTTTTTTTTTCCCCGTAGTTTTCTGCAATACCCGGTACATTACTGTTGCCAAATTCTCTGTGGTCCCTTGTTTTATTCATTATGTCTATAGAGGCATTATTTCAGAGTGTCTCCTTGTTTCGATTTTCAGATATATAGTAATTATGCATTACAGTGGTATGCTAATTAAGGTTTGGTTTTTTTCCCGGTGAATTTCAATATCTTGGGTATTAAGAGAAGGTTGGCTGATAGGAGAGAGAAAAAAATTTTCCGAGTTATTAATTACCCGAAGAGATGAACAACAACAACGAATCAAGGCAGAGCCGGCGACGTCAGAAGAAGATGACTTCGGTTCAAAAACTATTCAAGACATGCAAGGAAGTCTTTGCCTCTGGTGGAACTGGGATTATTCCTCCCCCTCGTGACATTGAGAAGCTTCGCTCTATTTTAGGTATGTGCTTCAATTATTTACCCGAATTACCGTCCACAATGTATTGTGTATTATCGGCTATAACAAGCATCTCAGTGTTTTGTTTTTACGTTTTACAAGCATTCAAGATCAGGAAAATTGTTTAAAAATCACTTTTTTGAGGTTGCTGAGCGAGCACTATAGATATGGGGCTGCATTCTTCTTACGGGAAAACTAGATAAAAAAGAACCTCTTTGTGGCGATTTTTGCCGGGTTGCTGATTAATTACATGTGATTTCAGCTGAATTTTCACTTTTATTCTAACAACAGCTAAATGCAATGCATTATTCCTTACTTGGGGGAAGCTGTGCAGTTTGTTATAAAGTTTATATTTTTATGTCGATATACCGATGATATTGAAATTGATATTATTATTATATATCACCTTGAAAATACTTCAGTTCACTTCGGGTGATGGGCTGTTCTCTCTCCTCTGTGTAAGTGTTCTATGTTTCCAAGACATGCTTTTGTGTTTGACACGCACGTGTGTGTATAACTATTCCAAGTTGTTCAACTATTGATCGATCATATGTATAGTAAATAGTTGTCCGTGCTTCTTGTTACAAAGAGATGACATCTACAGTGCAGGTTTCAGTATGCTGTTAACTGCTAAGAACGTGGTTTGGTTCGACCAAATATTTAGTTTATGTTGTGTATGAGTCAGTCCCTATATATTACTTTAATTAGCTGGACCACCGTAAAGTAACGAGTTAGAGTCGTCTTTTGTGCAGATAGAATAAGACCAGAAGATGTTGGCCTGGAACCTGAAATGCCATATTTCAGAACAAGCCGTGCTCGAAGAAGAATGCCAAAAATTACATACCTGCATATCTATGAGTGCGAAACATTCTCTGTAAGCAAAGTTATTTTCAACTGCAAATAATTAATCTGATGGTTACTGGAACATATGATGTTTTGTTGGTCATAATAACTATAATTCTATATATCTAACGCAGATGGGAATATTTTGCTTGCCACCTTCTGGTGTTATTCCTCTTCACAATCACCCAGGAATGACGGTTTTCAGTAAACTTCTCTTTGGGACCATGCACATCAAATCATATGACTGGGTCACCGACTTGGCCCCCTCCAATTCCAACAGTTTCAAACCAAATGAAAGTAAGTTTCCCAATTTATTTAGCATTATAAACAGATTTAAATATATCAGAAGGGCCCTTAATATATGTCTATTATTTATTTGAATTATGCAGTCGAGAGTTCAGAGGTGCGGTTGGCTAAAGTGAAGGTTGATGCTAATTTCACAGCTCCTTGCAACACCTCTATCCTTTATCCAGCGGACGGAGGAAACATGCACTGTTTCACGGCGGTGACAGCCTGCGCTGTTCTCGATGTTCTTGGCCCTCCATACTCTGATCCTCATGGCAGGCCTTGCACTTACTACCATAATTACCCTTTTTCCAGCTTCTCAGGTGCATATACATATATACTGGTTCTTAGTAGTATATGAGTTAGTTGGGAATTGAATTTAGTCATTAACAAAATACTCTAATCCACTATCCTCAAATTTATAATTATCTTAAAATATCTCTATTAATTAAAAAAAAAAAATTATCCAAAGTTAGTCATGATGGAAGGGATTGGGGGTGTTAGTTGTACCTTTTAAGCTACGCCCCTGCTACCCGGCCCCTCAATTTTGGGACGCTTCTCAAATGTTTTTTTCGTGGTTTTTTATCATTAGATTCTATGTATGTGATATTTCATGATCAAAATGAAAGTGTTTTCAATTTTTTACAATTTTTCAAAGATTGAGATTCTAAATTAATAAGAAACTCCATAATTTTGGAGCCTTAAATCTTTAAATAATCATATTTAAAAAAAAAATCAAAAGTGACTCATTTTATATAAAATCTAATAATCAAAAGGGAAAAAAACATTTTGGAATGACTCCAAAATTGAGGGACAATAGGGATGCAACTGACACCCCCAGCCCTGGTCTACCTATATTTATTACAAATAACTAACATAATTAACTTTATTAATTTATCAAGTAGTATTATTTTTCCATTGACACTGTTTTGTTACTTTCTCAATGATTATTATCCCACCACTAGAATCATAATCGTGAGTTATATATTTGCTTTTGAAAGTCCCAGTTGATGGAATTTCCATAGCAGAAGATCAGGAAGAGAAGGCTTACGAGTGGCTTCAGGAGAGGGATAAACCTGAGGGCTTACAGGTTGTTGGAACCATGTACGAAGGCCCAGAGATCGTCGTGGAGCACTGAACTTGTCATGTTCCTCTCTGCAGGACCCTTTTAGTCTTTTCGGTCACAGGTTCGGAGTGTGCTGACATATGTTCTATTACGGAAGGAAGCTGATATTGGACGCCATCCTTATCTGAACGGCCGGTGAAGAGCTTTTGTTGAGATAATTCTTTTTCTTTATGCCCTTTTTCCTAGTTTTATCTTCCTATCTTTATAGAATCTTTAAGCAGGCACCTAGTATGGCGGTTTTTTCAGATGACTGTAGTTCTATTATTGTATGTACAGGAAAAAAAAACAGTAAATGATAAAAAGAGATTTACAGCACCAGAAATTGATATTATATATTGGGATGATGAATATATTGAAGATGCAGTGGTCTTAAACAATTGATATCCGAATCAGACTTTGTTTGGCTAAATTTCATTTCGAGGAGTCTCCCTTCAATAAGGTGTAGTCTCCTAGAATCGTCAAAATTCAATTTTATTTTGAAAGCAGTCAACTTCTATCTTCCATGGACAATATTCTTGTGAATATGCTTATCATAAAATATTACCAAGTGGCGTACTCATAAAAAGTAATTATGTCTATTAATTAATTGTAATATAGATTTGTTTTTGTAGAGTACTCATCATTGTGGCGTTCAGGAACTTATTCATTCATGATCTGCTCATTGCTAGCTCTAGAGCCTAGACGAATATTGTTCAATAAAGTATAGCGAGCAAAGTATTCGCTGGCTATATAGAACATGACTTTTCTTAATTATTTATATATAATAACAGTACGAATATTAGTATATATAGGTGTGCGCCATGACATGGGAAGATTCTGAGATTTGTTTAGTCCAAGGACAAACATATAATAATGATTTTGAGCATGTTGCCAAGAATACCAGATTAAGATAATGTTGTCAGAAATTTCCTTGTTGCTTCCGATGATCATCAAATATTATTTCACCAGGTCTACCCATCTACTAGCATGATTGGTGGCTTCTCTCATTTTCTTTTCTCGCTCGCTCCTATCCTGTACCCTCTCATGATTTAATGATCCACATTTAATATTTTCTTGATCATTCTTTCCATTATGATAATATTTTTATAAAATATCAAATATTGATCATTAAATCTCAATATAATAGTTATAAAGGGGATAGAAGATGGAAGCGGAGGAGAAAAGAAAATGAAAAAGTCGGGTCCGGTTTGGTTTAGTACGAGGGATTAGTGGAAGAGATGTGAAATTTTTACAAGTTGAATTTAGAAAATTGTAGAGGTCAGGTTAAAGCTTTTAAATATTTTTTTCTTACTCTTTTATCATATTATCCTTTTTATTAAAATTTTATAACCTCATTTCTTTAAAAAAAAAAATTAAAATCCGACTTCAAAATATTTCCTTCGCCCACTTTCCCTCCCTCCCCTCATACCAAACAGCTCTTTCGGCTTTAGAAACAAATTTAATTAAATTTAAACACTTGTATGAGGGGTTTGGTTCAATTGACAATTGCACCTTCTTAAATTTTGTTTAAACACAAGGTTGCTTGTTGGGGTCCCTGTGAGTGCTTGAGTTCCTTCTCTCGCGTAAAGAATGACAACAAAAATTTAAATTTAAACACTTGCTTGCATAGAACAGGATTGCAAGAAAACCAAAATACTTCATCCAGTCCTTAATATATTTTCCACTTTATAGTTTAATTTCTTCATTATTAAAGTAAGTTTTATATTCAGGACAGAGGTAGTACGAGTGTATATTGAATCTTTGACAGCTCTTCATATATTTTCCCTTTAATCTTTTATATAAAATCCACTTTAATAAAAAATTTGAATTACAAATTGATTCTTATATTAAGAAATAGAGCTAATATTGCTTTTTACAATTATTCCCGGCGCACATTTCATTTCACTTCTCTAAATTGCAAAATTAAAGGTAAAAATCTAGTCTTATATTATGAGCTGTCTGATGTTTGGGCACAATTCATTTTAAAGACAATAACATAAAAAATGTTGAGATGGTCCTCATTTTTATTCGATATCCAATTTTTTAATATAAAAAAAATATCATCGTACTAATAAATAAATTCACGTATACGCAAAACTTCGTATAAAATATGCAAAAACAATAATGTTGGATCTAGATAAATATGATAACACCTGCTGGCTCTTGACTTTAGAATCTTTTTAGTTTTTTAATTTGCTTCCAAAAGACAAGTTATATTAATACACAACACATGTGTGTGTAACTTGACGGGGGCACATCTATTATATTTGCTGTCACTCCATTTATTTTTTGGAAAAAAAAACAGGTTGACACAAAAAGAGAGTAATGCATGTGAAGTTTTTATTTATTTCAAATAGAAAGCCCTAGTTTTTCATTTTCAAAATGAATTAAAAATAATGGACAAGGATAAGCCAAGTAGCCAACATTAACTATTAGTGTAATATAAAAAGATCTGTTAACTTTATAATACAAACTAGACACTTTAAGAGGGTTAAAAGTTATGAAAAAAAAAATCAAACGTAATTCCTTGTGTTTCATTATTAAAATTTTAACTTTAAATAATCAGAATGCAAATTTCTAAATTAAAATTCAATATATTTACACATAATTTAAATGAAAAAAAAAGTCTCACACACACTCACACAGTGTGTGTGTGTATTAGTAAAGATTATACAACAACAATGTGTCGTTAAAGAAATTAATAAAACAATTAAAAATATAAATAAGCAGCGTTGAGAAGCTACGGTACAACGTCAAATCTCAAATATTCTGCATTTTTGTTGTGGTTTTCCCATTGGTTTGGATTCCACTTGTTTATGATTTATGTTGAGAGACTTATAAGTCTTTAATCTTCATTATTCGATCCGATCCGATCCGCCTTCATCGCATTGTAAAGCCAAATTAATATTATTTAAGTCTGTTTGAGATTGACGTAAAAAAATCACATTCACGAGTAGGTTAAAATAACTACCAATTTTGTTCTTAAAGTATCATGATTTTGCTTCCAAAGTTTTCGACGTAGTGAATGTTTTCTAAAGTTTAAAAACATGCTTGATATTGCAGCTTAGTTAAGCTCTTGCTCTAACGGCCAACGTTAGGATTTTAAAGATAAAAGAATATCGCATGCTTTTTAAACTTCAACGACAATATCTTTATCTTTGAAAATTTCAAAGATAAAATTGCTCATGAGCACATACTTTAAGAGCAAAATTGATACTAAACCCTAAAATAAAACTACTTTCACATATTTAACTCGTAAACTATAAATCATATTCAGTGCTCATCCAAACGGGCAATTAGGTAATGGGTGGGAATTTGTGATTGATTATTTTATTAATAATTTAAGAAAATGAGTGGTGGGTCCCCCTGGATAGTGATGATCTTCCGATTGTCTTGTGCACTTTGGGAAACACACATTTCGGTAGGCCCCCATCACTGTCTTTCTTCTCTGCTCCTACCCATACCAATCGATAACGACATATTTACACCAAATCAAGAAATAGCAGTATTTTTTATTTTATCTTTCAAAAAATAACTCATGGCGTTTCTGAATTTGGACTTCTAGCTTCTTTAATTTTGTGCAGTACTATTATCGGCTTCTACGTACGTACGTACCTACCTAAAATGATCCATAAAAAGCACATATATAAAGCAAATATTCTCATTCCCTCCTCCTCGTCCGTGAGATCATCAATATTAGGAGCTAGGACCCCATTGTTCCATCTCCATCGTAGACAGGTCACTTCTTGATTATTCTTTGTGAATTGTGAAGAACGTACAGCCATACTGAACCGAAACGTAGGTGCCAAGAGACAATAACCCTAAATAATTTATTGCACCTAACAAATGCAAGTTCCTCTCACGTTGAAAGCGAACCGTTTTCATTTATTTTTCATTTTTTTTAACGGTACACACACACATCTTAGCCTGTACATATATACATAATTAAATAATGAAAAGATTTTGGCTCGGTTAGCCAAGCCTATAATATAGAGTTAAGGTGTGATTTAATAAACTAAATTTATCGTGAAGCGTCAACACAATTAACTATTAAGTGGAAAAAAATACCAACAAACTTTTAAAAAGGTGTTGATCATATGCCGCTTAGTTAGAAAAAGTTAATGTACATTATCTAAAAGTCTTGATTTTTAACGAACTTTTACCCCGGTGAGAGGCCAACACAAAAAAGTTTTTTTTTTGAAGCGCCAAAGACAAAATTCTAAATTTTACTAAAAATAAAAATTATATGATTTAAATAAACAAAAGTTTTAATTAAAAATTTTGTTTATTTTAGAAAATTATAATTTTGACAAAATTGAAAAATGAGTAATTTTTATCCATCGATATCTATACAAGTAGTTTTGAATAATGACAATTGAGGAAAAAAAATATTTAATTTAGTAAAATTTAGAATTTTTTGTCTTTGGGTGCTCCCGAGTAAAACTTTTTTTTTTTTGTGCCGGGTTTTCCGGAGTAAAAGTTGGCTAATCTGCGCCTTAGATAACGGACGTTTTTTTTTGTCTAATCGGCGTTGTCTTGGGCGCTTCCCGAAAGTAAAACTTTTTTTTTTTGTCTTTTGGCTACACCTTTTTAAAAGTTTGTTGGTATTTTTTATCCACTTAATAGTTGATTGTGTTGGACGCTCCTGAGCCAATAGTTTATTGGGCAAATCTCACCTTAACCCTATAATATATTATTAGTAGTACTTAATTATATTATATCTTCAACTTAAGTGATTTACTTCCCCTCTATTAATTAATTCTCCAGTGGGATATATCCGCATTATGTTGCGTATTACAGATGCACGTCTCTTATTATATTAATGGCCAATGCAAATGTAATGGCCAGTAACATTTATCATCCTAAAAGTGGCTATATATATATAGAGAACAACCTGGGACTTGAGGATATCATATTTTTTGTAACCCACTTACATTTGCATCCACAAAATTTCTATATTTATTTCGAAATAAAAGCCTGAATTTTTTTCCCTGAACCTAAAAAATTTCCTACGCAATCAATATCCGAGGTTACAGAGCTTCATGGGAAATGGGAGCTGCGTGAGCTCGATCGCTGCGGCTTCTAGAAGCACGTAGACTTCTTCATATGCTACATTGAACTTACAGCCTTGGACTTGTCAACATATGCGTTGCTGACGTCATGCTCGGATAATTATCTGTTTATAATCGCCGAGATGTTCTATAATTAAAAAACCTTAAAAACCCATTTCACAAGGGGGGAAAACCTTAAAAACCCGGAAATTTACAAGAGAAAATTATATTCCCTCTGATCTTTATTATAAGGCACCACCTAACAGGTTTCATAAACCAATAAAAATAGTTAAAGTCAATAAAGTTTCCTATAATTTAAGTAATTTTTAATATTACCCCTACTAATTATATTGTACTAAACTCTAATATCATATTAATTATTACTCTCACCCATTACCCTTATTAATTATGGGCATACATAGAAAAAATAATAATTAATACTCCTTAGAAACATGCAAGTGTTTTATAAAAATGACCAAATAAACTTGTTAGTTGGTATCTTATAATAAAGACCAGAGGGAGTATATATATAAATTATCGTGAACATAGAAGCTCTAGATATATTAAATTAACGTAAAATAATTCTCATGAGTTTAAGATTGTGGTTAGAATTATACTGTAATTAGGAATAATATTTGAAACTAAAGTATATCAAAAGAAAATAAACAAGAAATTTTGATGATTTGTTTGGAAAACAAGAAGACAAAGAGAAACAGAAGCAGAAGATTGCATTGATTAGGAAAGCGTATTAAACAGCTAATTACGGCATAATTATACTTTGGATGAGCGCAGTGGCGGAACCACTTGCTGGCAAGTTGGGGCCTTGGCCCCAGCTAGGGACGAAAATAAGTCAGATATTAAGCTTTACAACTTGACCTAACCTATTTAAGGTGCAGTGCGGCCGACCTATTTGTTAGAAAAGCCAGGCCAAGACCTATTTAAAGATCTAAATGTGCAAATAGGTCAAACCTATTTTGTTAAGGCCCTACGCGTAAGCCTTGATTTGGCATGTTTAGATATTAAATAAATGTAATTATATTTATCTCATATAAATAACAATTTTTTTAAAAATTCTTATATTCCAATTTCAAAGTACACAAAGTCTACTTATGACATTCATTGCATGCAATATGAGGCCTTCTTAAAGGCCTAATTATAAGTAGTCCTTTGAAAATGCTTTAGGCTCAACCAGGCCTTATGAAAGCTCAAACCTAAGCTTAAAAAAGAGCTGCATTCAGCTCGGATCGGGCTTTTTGCCCCATTACGCTCAGCCTATTTAGCCAAAGTCCCTATTTTCATGCCTAGCCCCAACTGATCTTCTAAAATTTGTTAGTATATATATGTGTATTTATTATATGATATTTTATTTTGACCAATAATTTGGCTCCAGTTAATCTCTTATTTTCTTTATAAGAACAATGTTTGGTTCATTACTCATTGGGCTGTGAGAGGAAAGTAAAATTCTTGTTTGAGATACCTACTGAAAATGTTAGTATCATCTTATATCTTGTTTTGATTTATAATCGTCGGTTATTATTTATTTGTATTTTCAATATTATGTGATATTATTTAGTAAATAGTTTAATATGTTTATTTTTTGACCCGTATTAAAAATATTTTCTAGTTCCGCCACTGAGCGTATTACAGCATACTTTGAATGAAAACGTATTACGGCATAATTATACTTTGAATGAAAACGTATCAAGAGAATGTCATTATATAAGCATACAAAAGCTGCGTTATTTGAACAAATAATGACTACGTACTTATCCTATTAATGAAAGACCTGTTGTGTTGGACACGGGTGAGATCATTGGATAAGGAACTCTGACTAGGATATGGGTAAGCAGAGGACACAGTCAATAAAGATTAAAGAAGATGATGAAACGAGAGAGAAATATATTTATATAATGATATAAATACTCACAGGTACCGCGTAGAAAGAATAACTAAAAATTAAAAATTATGAAATCACAAAAAGAAAAATACTCACTGATACGAAATACCAATTCACAAGTGTGTGTGTGTGTGTGTATACGTAGATGGGGACGGATTTTAATTTGAAGGCGGCAAGTTATCAAATTCTATTCTAAAGTCTCTTTGATTAGGAGAGAGGTGGCAGCTATCCCTGTTTTCATGCACGTAGGTCCCTCCCCCACTAAATAAACCACTACCAAACAAAAAGGCAGGAATGAATATAATTCATTCTCATTTTTTATACAAAAAGAATCATACAAATTATAAATATGAAGTTGGATTGATTGTTTATGTTTAAAATAACTTCTAAATATTACTTATACCAATTTTTATGCAAATAAGTGAAAAAAATAGTTGAAAATAAGATGATATAATTTTTTTGATTTCTTATTTTAATAAAGGAAATTTTGGAGTGAATGTCAGTCGATGGGATAGTCAAATAATGAATGCAAAAAAGATTGTACCTTCCATGAGGAAGCATGCTTTAGTAACTATTTCTGAGAGTTCCGGTGGGTCCAAAGTGTTATAGGATATATACACACACAGATACAGGAGTGGACCAGAAAAATATAAAAGGGGCACTAGTGGTGGAAGGATTTAGGGATAGCGTCCCCCGAATTTTTTTTTAAAAAGAAAGTTTTAAATGCATTAAAAAATAAAAAAATATAAACAAGAAAAAAAATATCAAAAAAATATTCATGAAATCAAGTGAATCTTGATGATGTAATAAGAGATGCAATTATTTTACAAATCGCCATTTAGAAAAGCAAATGTTAAGTCACTGTTAGAAATGCAAATTACATAAATTATGAAGGGTAGACACTTAATAAGTTCAAGTACATATATTTTAATAACAAAAGTATATTGTTAAATAAAAATAATTACAATGTCATTCTTTTAGGCGCTTATTTTTGGAATTCCATCATAATTGTCTTATTATCAATGCTATCAAATACATTTTTTTCAATATAAGACACTAAACAATTATTTAATCATTCACCTCCCATCCGATTACGAAGTGTAGTCTTGATATATTAAGGGTGAACGCTTAATTTAAGGATGGACAATCATTTACACTACAAAAGTGTTCATATAATTAGGACCAGGAGGAGTATTAATTATTATTATTTTTAAAAAAAATCCCAAATTTAAGGGGGCACTTGCCCCCAATCCAACACATGGGTCCGCCCATGTGTGTGTATATATATATGCGCAATTGCTTGGCTTCACCTTTTATGTTTTTGGAGTTTCCAGAAATGAGAATATATGTGGTGGCAGTGGCATAGCCACATTAGTACCCATGTGGGCAAGTGCAGACACAAAAAGTTTAGAATATATATATTTGAAAGAAATTTTGTTACAACTTGTTTGGATAGTGTAGTCGGTTATCACTCTACACACCTAGAGTTCCCCGGTTTGAACCTTCCTTTTACCATTGGATCCCTTTTTTTTTTTTTTTTTTTTTTTTTTCCATTTTCATTGTTCTCCAAACCCTTCACTTTTTTTTTTTTTTTTTTTTTTTCATTTTCATTGTTCTCCAAACCCTTGCGCACCCACGACTTTTCCCTTTGTTCATTGTCGCCCTCTTCCTCATTCATCGCTGCCGCCGTCGCTCTCCATTCCAGGTCCACCATCGCACAGCAAGTTGTCTTAGCTTCCCCTGCTCGATCTGTCATTCAGCTCTGTCTTCCATTGTCTCGGTCTTCCTTCTCGATTCTGTCTTCTAGCTCTTCCTTCTCGATTCTCAGCAAAGTTGAGTGCTTTCTGAGGTAATTTTCATTTATCTATTGTTTCTGTCTTCCAGCTCTTCCTCCATGAATTACGGTTGTAGGAGTTTGTTAGATGTTGTTTCTTTGGTCACCTAATTTTCTCTTATAGAAGTGTGATGATAGTTTGTGCGAATGAAATTTGTTAGGATTTAGAAATGATGTATGTTCTTACAAAGTTTGTGCCTTCAACTTGTTTTTGCATCATTGTCATTCTGATAATTTGGCTAAAACATGCTCTTTCTAGAAGTTGGGTGTGATTTTTGGAGTAGAGAGGTTTGCATTTTTCCATCAATATCTAAACTCCTTTTAATTATATTTGTTACTATCTTTTTTCCATTTTCTCCTTTGATTATGACTCCTATACGTATAGGAATTTAAAAATTCATAGTTTATTGTTGATTTGATGGTAGATGTTGATCCTATTTTTTGCACATTTGATTTCATTAGAACCCACTGAAAGGAGTTGATCTTTGTATCCTTAGCCATTTTCACTTTTTACGTGTTTGTGCATATGTATGCACTCATGTTGTATCTGTGTACAATAATTTTTAGAATGTGGCATGTACTCCTTTGAGGGCTTGTCCTATACAATGAAAACATGATCATATGTACTCATGAACATATTGTCAAACCTTGCAACATTTAAGTATTTAACTCCCTAAATAATTATATGGAAATTAGAAAGAAGGAAGAAATATAATTCCAGGGTAGAAGAACAACGCACACACACAAAATAAATAATCTTGTTATATGTCCATATCTGGTGCCATCATTACCATGCTAAAAATGAAGGTAATGCTTTGGAAAACTAGTTAGTTAATGTTTATTTTTTACACACAAGTTACTTTTGTCTTTAAAAAGCAAATCTTAGGATATTAAATTAAATATGATGCCCTTGCTTATAATGCCACAAGTTCAAATCTCGTTTAGGCGTTGAAGAATATCATTTATTGTATTAATTCCTAGAGAATGTTCTCATAAAGCACCACCTACTACATGTGGGTGTGGATGGATATCATCTAAAGTTTGACTCTGTGTGTCTCACTGTGCGCATACACGTGGATTAGAACATATTTCTTTCCTGTCCAGAGAAACTGAGCAATTATAATCTTTGTTGATCTTATCGTATTGCTTTAATCGAATGTTATCTCATGAGGCATTCCTTTCTTTTCAAGCCACTACTGTTGCCCATATACCTGCTGTTGTACAAATTTTATTGGAGATGCACCACTGTAACTCTCACGTTTATTTGAGTCTCGTAATATCAAGTTTAGGTGTTCATTCCCTGGTACTTTGCTGAACTTATTTTTGGTATCGTCTTGCTTTGTCTTCTTTCTGTATTATGTTTTATACGCTAGTTGACATGGTTTATTGTGTTGGTTTTGGTTAATCCCTGCTAACAATTGCTTCTGATTGTGTCTCGGTCTAAGGTATTCACTGTTGCCTTTGCTTTACTCGCTGCGGGTGCTGTAATTTTGACATTGAATGTGCTGCTTCTGGTAATAACCCCTCCCTCTCTTTGTCTTCTCGATTTATGAATTTATTGCCTGTTTCTATTTTGCTAGTTAAACTCATTGATAAATGCCTGCTGATTTTGTTAGTGTCCCTATATGAAAAAAATACAATATTATAGGTTTTGATAGAGGAAACATTGAGATGAACTAGTTTATAGGTTGCAACATGTTCCCTAATCTTGTCAAACTTTTTCTACATGTTAAGTTGAAGTTTTTTTTTTTTTTTGTTTATATTCTTTTTTTTTTAACGCATTTAAAATTTTCTTAAAAAAAAAAAAATTGAAGTGCATCTAAACCCCGAATCTTTTCATTAATTATCCACACATAAATATAAAATCCTGGATTGTATTGCGTTATATATTTAACATTAAAAATCACTGATTCCACTCTTCTTTTCGCCAGCCTGGTGTAGCAACTTGGCAAATGGCAAGTGTAATGGCATCTGATTCATTAATGCAGCAGAAAAAATTATTGCCTGTTTTCCACCGGCAGCACTGTTTGTATATATATACATATGTTGTGTCACTCTCTAAGATCTGGAATGCTGTCCTTTGTCACAAATCCACCCCCTCCCTTATTGTCCTCGTCGTCCTTTGTCTCCCCCTATCTCTGTCCCTTTAGCAATAACTAGTTCATTTCCTCCTTTGACTTTCGGCACCCATCAACTGCTCTTTCCTCATTCAGATCACTTGATTTTGACAAGTATATTATAAGCCTTCCTTTGCTTTTTATTATTATTTATTTCTCTTCTTAATTTCCTCTCTTCTGCAATAATAACAAGAGGTTGGGTTTCTCTCATAATCTCTTTCTCATTATCCCTCATTATCTCTAAATCATATCCATCCAATCAATCACAATATCACTTTAACTTCTCTCTCATCTCCTCAATCAATCAATGGCTAGGCTAATGAGAGAAAATGAGAAAAAAGATGAGGAGAGAATCATCTTCCAGAGATCGAATGTCACACAGTTAAGCACTGTTTAATTCATATATAGCTGTTTGGTTATAAATATCAATTCAGAAAAATAGAGGGGGCACATTGTTAACTTGCTCAGGTCAAACACAATGACACATGCCGCTATTTTTCATCATAACTGATGAATAATTGTACTCTTCGTATATTTATATTTCAAACTTTCAATTATTACTTCTATATATTATTCATTATAAAAACACTGTTGTTCGATTATTTCAACGATAGTTACACAATTTTCAAATGCAGTCGCGTCAATTTGGTCATGATGGATGGAAGGATATTATCCCAGTATCTGCTCTTTTCTCATGTCTCAGTATCTTCTATCTCAGCCGTTTAATATTTGATTAAAGTGTCTAAAGAGAGAACATGTCATCTACTTTTTAAATTTTCATGTTTACCGCATGCCGTAGTTTTTACCGAGTGTGGTAATTTGAAATAGATAACGTATCTCTCTTTAAACGATTAGATCAAATATTGGATGGCTAAGATGAAAGGATACTGACAGATGATGAGGGAAAAGATACTGAGAAAATAGCTGCTCCCCATGATGGATGGGGGGACACGAGGTGAAATGAAGATAAAGCATATTGCGAATATATATGGAGTAAATAAACTTTGTAGTTATTATGACCAGCAAATATATGGGTTTAATTATAAAAATAAAAATTATAAGACATATTTATCTAATTTGATTAGATTAAGAAAGTTAATTAAATTTATTATCTAAAACACCATGCTCATTTCCCTTAATTATTCTTCTTCATAATTATCGTTGAGGGAGCATCAATGGGGTAAATTAGGAAAATATTGACAAATGTAAAAATTATATCTTATATATTGAACACCAAGATCAACTTTCCAAATATGTCTTACCAAACTACATTTTTATTCTCTGATGGGTGGCATCATTCATTGGTCCATGCAAATAAATTATGCTCCCCTTATACGAGAAAGGCATAAAATCTCATGGCAACTTAAATCATGTGCGCTAAATATATATTAACATACATAATAAATTTTTTAAAACCTTTCTTATACACTTTTAGACAATAAATTTACTTTTGATAGTATAATGACAATTGGAAGATTACTTTTATTTTAAATGTAAAGTGTTGATTTTTTTAAAATATTATTAGCTGCAATATTCGACTAAGTTTGTTTTTAGATAAAAATGAAATCAGTAAAATTTCCACGACACACTAAAATTATAATAGCCACATAATTCAAAGAGTATTTAAAAGATATGTACAAAGTAGCCACTAGTTAGTTTACTAATAAAATCATTGTATTGGCTCTTTTAGGCTCGCCTTAACAAAAATTCAAGCTTGAATTAATGGTAGATTGAGAGATCTAGTGATAAATTCCTCTCTTAGAATATTGGATGCTTACTTAGGAAAAATTACCATAACAACAATTCAGGCCTTGTAAATATGGATCCAGTTCGTATCATTTGGATTCACAAGTTGGTATAATAAACGTTCACATAGTAGAGGTTAGATAGTAGTTTTGCGTCTTGTTTCCCAAGAAGAAGAAGAAGAAGAATAAGTGTTCCTGAGACATTATACTCTAGCTTTTTTAGTCTAGCTAGCCTTGACAAAAATTGAAGTTTGGATACATGATAGATTGAGAAGTCCCACAATCAATTCCTCTCTTACAACATTGGATACTTATTTATAAAAAAAAGTACCTTCACAATTCTCCTACATTGTAATATGAATCCAATTCTTATCATTTGGACTTATGAATTAGTAGAATAAGCGTTCCCAAGATATCGCACTAGCTCTTTTAGTTTGGCTTTAACAAAAATCAAGTTTGAATTAATGATCAATTGAGAAATTAATCTTATAATCAATTCCTCCCTTAAAACATTGAATACTATATTTGGGAAAAAGTACCATATTGGCAATTCATGCATTGTAATATGGATCCAATTCTTATCATTTGGGCTAACGTGGTGGTAGAATAAGCATTCCCACAGCATCATACTAGGTCTTTTAGTCAAGCCTTGATAAAGATTGAAGTTTGAGTTAATGGTAAATTGAGAACTCTCACAATCATTTTCTCTCTTAGAACACTGAATACTTATTTAGGAAAAATTTATCATATTGAGTATCGACAATGTATGCATTGTAATATGGATCCAATTCTGATCATTTGGACTGACGAGTTGTTAGAATAAGTGTTTTCATGACATCATGCTAGTTCTTTTAGTTTGATCTTGACAAAATTTGAAGTTTTAATTAATGGTAAATTAAGAAATCTCATAATTAATTCCTCTCTCAGAACATTGAATAATTATTTAGAAAAAATTACCATATCGACAATTCTGATATTATACTATGGTACTGATTCTCATCATTTGGACTGACGAGTTGGTAGAAGAAGCGTTCGCATGACATCATACTAGCTCTTTTAGTTTGGCCTTGACAAAAATTGAAGTTTGAATTAATGGTAAATTAAGAAATCTCATAATTAATTCCTTTCTTAAAACATTGAACACTTATTTAGAAAAAATTACCATATCGACAATTCTAGCATTATACTATGATATCGATTCTCATCATTTGGATTAATAAGTTGGCATCATACTAGCCCTTTTAGTCTGGTCTTAACAAAAATTGAAGTTTGAATTAATGGTAAATTAAGAAATCTCATAATCAATTCCTCTCTTTAGAACATTGAACACTTATTTAGGAAAAAAAAAACTAAATACCATATCGACAATTCTAACATTTTATACTATGGTACCGATTGTCATCATTTGACTGACGAGTTGGTAGAATAAGCATTCTCACAACTTCCATCATACTAGCTCTTTTAGTATGGCCTTGACAAAAATTGAAGTTTGAATTAATGGTAAATTAAGAAATCTCATAATCAATTCCTCTCTTCTAACATTGAATACTTATTTAGGAAAAATTAAAGTACCATATCGACAATTCATGTATTGTAATATGATCCAATTCTTATCATTTGGATTGATGAGTTGGTAGAATAAGCGTTTCCACGACATCATATTAGCTCCTTTTGTCTAGCCTTAACAAAAATTCAAGTGTGAATTAATGGAAAATTGAGAAATCTAATAATCAACTTCTCTCTCAAAACATTGAATACTTATTTAGGAAAAAAACATTATATTGACAATTCTGACATTGTAATATGGTACCGATTCTTATCATTTGGATTGATAAGTTGGTAGAATAAGCACTATCGCGAGATCATGTTAGCTCTTTTAGTCTGACCTTAGCTTAACAAAACTTCAAGTTGGAATTGATGGTAATTTGAGAAGTCTAATAATGAACTCTTCTCTTAAAACGTCAAATACTTATTTAGGAAAATATATCATATCGACAATTTTGACATTATACTATGATACAAATTCCTATCATTTGGACTAACAAATTGGTAGAGTAAGTGTTTCCACGACATCATATTAGCTCTTTTAGTCTGGCCTTAACAAAAATCCAAGTGTGAGTTAATGGTAAATCAAGAAATCTAACACTCGATCAACTCCTCTCTTAGAACATTGAATACTTATTTAGGAAGAAAAAAAATTCCTTACGGACAATTCTGACATTATATTGTAATATGGTGTCAATTCTTATCATTTGGACTGACAGGTTGATAGAATAAGCGCTCTTACGACATGCATCATGTTAGCTCTTTTAGTCTAATCTTAGCGTGACAAAACTTAAAGTTTGAATTGACGGTAATTTGAGAAATCTAATAATGAACCCTTCTCTTAGAACGTCAAATACTTATTTAACAGAAAATACGATATCGACAATTATATTCTGACATTATACTACGGTACCAATTCTTATCATTTTCAAATACTTACAATATCGATAATTCTGACATTATACTATGATACCAATTCTTATAATTTGGATTAATAAGTTGGTAGAATAAGCGTCCACGAAATCAAATTCGTCACAAAAGAACTCTCATACATTACATGTGGAATGAGTCGAATGACAATTTTAAAAAGATGCTATATTTTGAGGGTGGGGGAGGAGGGGCCGGCAGGTGAAAACAGTATAAATGAGGGGCAAGACTCGAAGAAGAAAGACCAAAAGAGGCGGAATAAGAGATTATATATATAAATAAACAATTAGTATTTTGATTGGACAAAAATCCGCTGTTGGAACAGCCCACTGGAATTCCAAGCATGGCCCCTGGTTTTCACTTCCTCAAACCAACTGTTTTTCTCTTTCAGCTAATCTCTCTTCTTCTACCTCTTTTATAACTCTCTACCTCTTCATTTTCTCTCTTCACCCATCACCTTCACATATTTTCCCCAATTCCGTTTTTTCACATCTTACTCCTCCTTTTACCCCTCCACCTCTCTATCTCTACGAGTCTACGCCTGGCCCGCTTCGTACTCTCTTTCTTCCTCCTATTTCCGGGTATTTGGGGTTTCATGGTCTCACTGCATTTTTTCACTGTTTTCTGGCACTCCCATTTTTTGTTACCCAATTCTCTACGGTCCCCTGTTCTGTAATAACTCAGCGTAGCCCTTGGAAGTAGAAGCATTTCGCGGCGACATTCCTTGTTTCGATGTTCGTTTTCGTATCGTTATTCTGCATTAAAGTGGTAGTGAGATTGGTTTTTGTTCTGAATTTGAATTGAATGGGGATTGGGAGGAGGGTGGCTGATAAGAAAGGCAAGAACATTTCTGAATCACCCGAAGAGACGAATACCAACAGCAAATCAAAGAAGAACCGGCGGCGTCAGAAGAAGATGTCGACGGTTCAAAAACTATTCAAGACATGCAAGGAAGTGTTTGCCTCTGGTGGCCCTGGGATTGTTCCGCCCCCTCAAGACATTGAGAAGCTGCGGGCTGTTTTGGGTATGTACCTTAAATTATTTATATAAATTATTGTCTCCAAAATATTTTATACTATTACTGCCTAGTTTTCCTAACCAGGTATGCTACTCGTGTGAAAACCAGATCGCAATGAAGGTTTTTGTGCGATTTTCTCAGGTTGCTGAATCAACATGTGGATTCGGCTTCATTTTCTCTTTCCCTTTCTCTTGGAAATATTAATCAATTGGTTTGTTTGCTAATAGGACTGGTCTTTCTTAGGGAAATTAAGCTATATATCCAATTTAATTAGCGATTTCAATTATAGTTGGATTGTGCTTCAATTGTACCTTTTGCACCAATCTTATCGATTGCCTTAGAAATTCTTTGAATTATTTCGAGTGGTGTGGTGTAATGTAACTCCTGCTTTATGTACTATGTTTGTGCCCCTAGGCGTCGGACATGCCTCTGTGTCTCCTGTTTAACCCTAACGAATGTATATATTATTCCAAGTTGTTCAACTAGCAAATAAAAAATTGTTGTTATCATGTGTTTCTTATTACCAAGAGACTTTAACTACAGTGCAGGTTTCAGCTTGCGGTGTAATGCCTAGTTTGTGTGATAGAATATGGAATTTGATTAAGAAATCGAGCATATTACACTCAATGATGGCATCAAATAAAATACTTTTGCCATCTCTCTTCTTGTCTTGTTTATCTTATCGAGCAATTGTACTGCCTTTGATAATTTGGATTAGATATGCCTAAAATTGGGGATCATTTTATTACAATTAGCCAAAAGAACTAGTTTATTAGGGTTATGAAGTCCCTATTATTAGTTCGATCACTGTCAATCGACGAGCTTAACAGAAAACTGCAATTTTTTTTTTCTTTGATGGATATTGTCTTTGCGGCTGGCAATTAGGCATAATACCCTGGACGTTAGGACCCAGCTTTAAACTCAACAACTGCAAGTAGTTAAGATATAGCTGTAAAAATATCTCTGCCTGCAAAATCTGGTGAATTGTTTTACAGGGAACCATTGGAATCCTAACACACGCAGTTGCATGCCTTGACCTCATCGCCTTTTTTTTAAAAAAAAAAAAATCTGTCTGGGCTTACTTGACCTTGTCGCCTTTGCAGCAGCAATGATACTTAGAATCCTTTTCCCAATTTTCCTTTCCACTTGTCAGTTGTTTACCTGTTTTTTTTTCCTTGCTAATAGAAAGGATGCAACTTTGCCCTCTTTTATGCAGATGCAATTACACCAGAAGATGTTGGCTTGAAGCCTGATATGCCATATTTCAGGACAAACACCATCCAAAGTTTCCCGAGAATTACGTACCTGCATATCTTTGAATGTCCAGAGTTCTCGGTAAGCAAGTGACCTTGAACTGGTAATTGGCTATTTATAGTGGGGCATGCTGTTTCGTTGATTGTAACTGTATTTCCATATTGAATGCAGATGGGAATATTTTGCTTGCCGCCTTCTGGTGTTATTCCTCTTCATAATCACCCTGGAATGACTGTTTTCAGTAAACTACTTTTTGGGACTATGCACATCAAATCTTATGATTGGGTGGCTGACTTGCCCCCTCAAACTCCCACCAGTCTCCAACCAATGGAAAGTGAGTATTTCATTTTTTTTGAAAAAATAATATTGCATTAAAGTGAAGGTTTCCTATTTTTCTACCTGATGTTTTGACAGGGATGTGAAACAGAGAGTTTGAATTAAGGATTAAAAAAAAAACACAAATGGAAGCTGTGTATTTTGTTCCCTCTATATCTTCCGTCTCTCTAAAATAGTTCTCTTGTGAATACTGTTAGGATTTATATAGAGCGGCATCGAACATTGGCATCCACTTGTAGAGCATCCTATTAGGGGGGAATAGGAATGGAAAAAGAGTTAGGTGCAGTTGTGCACTTTTGACAATTTGCACGTTTTGCCATCAGGTTCTCTTATAAAAACATGAAAACTTTTTTATAGAAAAAATGGCAACTAAATGGCTTTTACAATTCGAATTCATGTGATCGTGTCTTGTAGGAGTTTAGTTTACATGTTATAAGCTTATTGGAAAACCTCATAGTTGGACAAAACTTGTTACATGAGTCAACTTATGCACTTTATTTGGAAATCTCTTCAGAATGCTCAATTTGAGTCTGGTTTCTCCTGTTGCTATCAGAACATAGTCTGACATAATCTGAGACATGTGCAACTCCCTGTTGCACATCAGTACTTTCTTGGACTAAAATATATTGCTCGTGGCCTCGTTCCACTTATTTATTTATGCATTTAAAAGCTAAATTGAAGATATTTGGTTTAAAAAAATCTGTCATCACTGTCTGTATTGTATTTTAAGATAATCTTTATTTAGACTTCTGTTATGTGTGTGGAGAAGGTTGCGCGGTAATATTTTGATGGAGCTGGCATTATTGGTCATGCTCTTGCATTCTTAAATCTCCTCTACTAGTACCATTTCCTTTCTCTACTATAAACCAAACAAAAAGTATGAAAGAGACTAATATGCGAATTTCAATTGTCCAGTTCAGAGTGCAGAGGTGCGGTTGGCTAAAGTGAAGGTTGATGCTGACTTCACTGCTCCTTGCAGCCCCTCCATCCTTTATCCGGCCGATGGAGGAAACATGCATTGCTTCACGGCAGTAACAGCATGCGCAGTTCTCGATGTCCTTGGCCCCCCATACTCTGACCCGGACGGCAGGCACTGCTCTTACTACCTTAATTATCCCTTTTCCAACTTTTCAGGTATTGTGCCACTAACACTGTTTTTATTCATTTCCCTTAAATTTATTGTATGCTATTTTGTTCATTTCTCTTGCTTGATAATTTATTTTTGGAAACTTCAGTTGATGGAATATGCATATCAGAAGAGGAAAAGAAGATTCATGAGTGGCTTCAAGAGAAGGAGAAACCTGAGGATTTAGAAGTAGTTGGACACCATTTGTCACTCATCTGAACCATCGTCATGTTGGTCGCTCTGATGCTATGCCAGCCTTATCTGAACCGGCGGTGAAACTCATGTTGATCTTTGTTCATGATGTCCTTTTTCCCACCACCTAGTTTTTAATTTTTCAGATGATCTTGAAAGAATACGAGGCACCTAGTGACGTTTTCAGCCCGACCGTTTTATTAATCATTGATGTACAGATGATGAAAACAGGAAACGATAAAAAGAGGTATACAGCACCGGAAATTGATATTGGGAGGTGCAATGGCCTTGATGCTTGAAATTGACGAGCTGTTAAATTCACTGAGTCTTCCTTGGAGTTATTTAGAGATAATAAACAATCAATATTGGGATTAAATATGATTCTGCTTCTATTTCACCCCCGATTCCTGGGCTACTTTTCACCCCATTATTTCACGCCTTCCAATGCTGGTGGAGCGATTCCTCTTTATCCTGGGGTACTATATTAATATTTTATACAGGTTACTTTTTTTTGTTAAGTTTTTTATTCGTTATATGAACTTACAAAAAAAAAAAAGTTTGTTCTCCAAGTCTCTGGTCTTTATCATCGTCGTCAGGCAAAAAACAAAACCAAACGGCCTTTCACCCGGTACAATTGACAATTCGGGTGTTGCTTGTGAACGAGTTGTGGGAAACTACGTAGTTTGCACGTAGCGGACTCGGCCGTTGTCCTTGTGTCAACCCATGGACAAGTGGCGTCCTTGGTAACGTCTCCACTGATGGATCAACCTCTTTGGTTATTCTTTTTTGGGGCTGAAAAGCACCAAGCTTTTATCGATTTATGGCAAAAAGGAAAAGAAATAACAAAATAAACAGTAGATTTATCGTGTACCATGTGTCCATGTCCATTGTATCTAAAAATTTTGTCCATTTCAATTATTAGGATATGAACTCATCAAATATGTTTTCTGGGGCAACAGTTATGAAATAGTACTAAATTAAGAGTGCTTGTTGTAAATATGCGCTGAGGTTTGCAGGAACCGGATTCAGTGCTCGTTTGCATGGTAGAGTTGTACTTGTAACGCGTCTGCATGATCTTTTTTTATTTTTCGTTTTTTTTTTTTATATGAAAAAATTATTTTTTTAAAAATGTTAGTTGAGATATTATCTTTATTTTGATCCCCTACCCATTAAATTTTTTTTCATTGTTGATACGAAGCTCAGAACTCAGTGCTCATCCTACAGACGAGCACTGAATCTGTTTCCGAGGTTTGCATGGTAGAGTTGTACTTGTAACGCGTCTGCATGGACGTCATGGACATTGCATACTTCATTGTTGATACGAAGCTCAAGTTCCGACTTATCCCCACATATTGCACCAGCAATCTGAAAATCTGTCTCTGTCGCGCACACACGATTTGATGATAGGCTAGCTAGCTAGGGCTTCTCTGAAGAAAGATAAGTGGTGCAATGCAACTGCATGTAATTCAAGAGATTAGATAATGTAATGTTGAGAAAAGGAAAATAAACGAGATCGAGGGAAGAGTTGAGAAAAGAGAAGTTTTAGATCTTTTATTTCAAAGCTTTTCATTCGGACATGTTTTATTTGTTTTGGAGTTGGTGGTGTCAGTGTCTGATGAGATGACAATGACATTATTCACACTTCGCATGCAGTAGCTGATAGAGTAATGAAAAACTAAGGCGTATAGACAAACATATTTGAATTTTGGGTCGGATCGGAGCCGATTACAAATTCTGAAGCCTCATCAGTATGTTTTGGGCCTGTTTAGTTTTGGTTTTTTTGGGGCGAGACATTTCAATAGCTCAAAACCTACGCCCAGGGCTTAGATTTCCAAAAAAGACGTGCCTTTTCTTCTTCCCTATTTTCTCCGGCGATTGAATAACACATAGCCCGGAGCTAAGGAAGGTATTACAACCATCGGTGCGTACTTCAGGCCGGCGTGCGTTGCAGCGGTAGGTAGGTAAAGTTCCGTTTGCTCTATGCACTATGCACTACGTACGTTTTCGTTCATGCAGAAGCTATTTACACAAGGTGAATATTTGACGTATACAGATATATTTTAAAGTTCCCTAATGTTCTAATTTAGGTGGGTTCTTTGTGGTCTAATTAAATCACATTCATATTATATATTTATGTGTCATACCATTATTTAGAGTCGTGGGTCATGATTTTTTTTGTTTGAAGAAGAGAACGTATGTAGTGCACAGAATTTATTTTTTTCCCCACCTACTCTCTCTTTTTCTTCTTTATGTCTATGACGAACTTTACGAAACTTTGTTATATAAACAATTTTAGTACGTCCAAATTCATGTGTACGTAGTGCAGAAAGCTAAGAGAAATGCCCACTGACAATATTTCAGAACCTTCATAGATTCTGGGGCTTTTATTTTTTCTAATACCGTCTTCAAACCAAAAGAGAAAAAAATCGTTCATGTAAAATATCAACATAAATATATTTTTTTTGCCAACAAAATATGAACTTAAATAATGTATCTTATTCATTGAACTTCATCTTTATATAGAAGCTCATTTACTTAAGATTTGAATTATATGAATGCAAGAAAGCAGGAAGTGAGCGTCAGGCGTCACCATATTTTTGCTGTCATAAATCTCAGCACTGGAATCGATTTTTTATTTTACTAAATTACTTCAAAATAACATTATTAGTTATTAATAATTACAATAGTGCGCGCAATGAGCTTCACATAAAGCCAGTTGTATTAATTACCCTGAAAAAAGTAGTACCGTTAGATCTTATATAATATCTAATTAACAAAAATATAGAGTGTACGTGGAGTCTGATACAGGAGCTAGAACGTTGGTCATTAATTACAAGGACATGCGTAATGCCCAAATAATAACATGTTTAGCTTATTAATTAGCTAGTCACTTAATTAATTCAAAGGCTAATAAAAAAAAAACCATTGACCTACTTCATTAAACTAAACCTCAACTTGCCCCCCAAAAGTCTCTGCCTCCACAATTAACAATGACACAAAAATCATGAGGTCTCTATATAGACTGACGCAATTGGACCACCCTTTTTTTTTTAAAACCCTAATTATCTCTCCTCTATCTTAATCAGATATATAATTGTTCTATGAATTATTAAACACAAAGTTCACATTGATTACGTAAGCCATGCAACCTCTTCAAGCTTAATTTGCAGAATAATTAAGTGGTACTAATTAAATTAAACATAGAGATCGGTTAATTAGATAGTAAAGCCATATGTATAGGTAATGCATGTTTACTTTTGGACGCAATATAGAAAGACTACTAGCTAGCTTGCCAACCGATAGACTGAAAAATGTTTTCGTACGAAAACGCTTTGAATAATAGGACCGCTTCAACATAAATTAATCGAACATATTATATACTACCTCCCGTATTTTATATAAGACTTATTTGACTTTTTTTTGGAAAGATTTAAGAAGGAAAATAAATTACTTAATCATAACTTATATTTTGTATCATTAGATTATATATTAATTTATAAGTCAGATAAATTAGTTTGAAGAAAAACAATAAATATACATACTTTAATCTAATTTATATTATTATCATCACCGGAGCTCGATCTGTAAAGCATGAGGTCGAAAGAAGCGTTGCCAAACTAATTAGGGAGGTTAATATGACTCTTATATGCCATGGATCAGAGATTTTGACAAACAATCAATGCCAAAGGCCAATATATAATATTCTTCTGGATATAAATTATGGGTTGGGATCTGTTTGCTTATAATTTAATCTCAGCATTAAAACCTTATTACTTGTGGCCAAGTGATACAAGTGTAAAGGGGGGCTTCACCCAACTAGTCGTGTTTCTAAAGAATTAAATTAAATATATGTATGTGTGAGTATATAATGTTCATAATTAATGACCCTATTGACACTATAATGGTTTTTTTTAATCCAAGTGACGACGTTCAAGAATCCAAAAGAGTATTTTAATATTTAAACAATTGCTTAAGTTTCAAATGGATGAGATTGTTATATAGAACTCAGATCCCGAGGCCGGCGTGTACTTTGTATCACCGAGAGAACTATCATGTTTAATTGGATTCTTCGATTCAAATGTTTGAAATTTCTGAATAATATTGAGGTCATTGAATCAAACCATTGGTCTTTAGCCATCCAAGTTTGCAACTTGCGAGCAATTCGTGTTTGGCACGCCTAACTGAAAAGGTTGGAATTTGTAAAACTCATATTTGATGACTTTGGACCATCAGTGTGAAAACTGAAAACTAGTGATTTACAACGATCCTTGTTTTGCAAACTGAGAGAAACAAATACTTGGTTTAAGAAATTGAAACGAACGATTTAGACTTGATCAACTACCACAATCTTATCGTATTAATATTATACTATATTCTTTTTACATGTGTTATATCTTTTATACTCAGTAAACTTGTTGCGTTACTAAAAGCGTGTAAACTTTTCATACCTAATTCAAATACAGCAAACTTAATAAGGCTAAGAGGAACCTTGAGAGAAGACTTGTGAACTAGTATTTTATTATGATCCCTAATTAACAATAATAAATTCCTTTTTACACGTACGTAGAGCGAGATAGAGAATCTTCATTTTATGAATAATAACTATAAAAAAACAAGGACATATATATATTAATTAGGAAATAATTAATGCATAAGATATAAGAAATAAAGTCAATGGGAGTGGACAGAAGTGCAAGTGCAAGAGAGAGCACAAAAGCCGTTTGGACCGCAGAGCTGAGAGCGAAACAAGGTTACACGATTGACAAAGACATACATACAGATCATAAGAGTTCAGTCGCCGCCATGGCCAACCCATGTATTATTACATATTGCTACTTTGACTCTTCAGCCATGTGACGTCTTCTCTTCTGTACGAAGCTTCAACTGCTATATTGTATACCAAGTAAATAATATACATATACAATTTGTATTTCTCTCTCTCGATGAATAATGACTTAGATTTCGGATATATATATATATATATATATAATTATTTTGCTCTTGCAAATATATAAAGACAGGAATAAGCTTGGCAGAAATATGTTGACCTTTCAGAGCTGTGGCTGCGTAATGGCAGGAAGATGAGCACTCGGATCTGTATTTATTTATTTCCTTAGTTTATAGGAGATATAGTTTGATTGGTTTGTGAGGGGCTATATATATACATATATAGCTATATTATGGAGTGTATTTACGAGGTAAGAGAAAAGGTCAGCTTCTGAAATGTCAGTGGAGACCATGGCAAAAATGTCTGGTAGTGCTCGTGGTCTAGAGACTGGAAAGAAGAGAACAATTTCCATTTGCCTTGAAGAAGATCGCTGTGTTCAAGAGGTTAGGAACTATACAATCCTTTGCATCTTCTGTAATATAATTCTTTCTTCTTTAGGAACTCTTATTGCTTTTTATGTTTTTTTTTTTAATCTTGACTTTAACTTCAAGTGTTATCAAAATGTGTTTAGATAACGCAAACTTATACATCAGATATCATATATATAACAACCTAAATTTTGTTGGTAATTAACTAAAATACTGTGAGAACCACAGTTTATCTTGAGGTGGCTAAACAAGTGCTGCATAGTTCATATACTTAATTTGAATGATCCATCAGAGTTACTCCGATGAATTGAATACGACCCCACTGCTTTTCTTATAATTTAAAGCAATAATTCAGATGTTCAGGTCAAAAGCTAATTGATTGTATGTTGTTATGTATTTTCCAATGAAGAATGATGACCTCAAATCTGGTAAAGAAGAGATGGGTGGAGAGAAAGAAGAAAATGAAGAAAGGTTGAAGATGAAGGATTACCAGTCCCTCCAACTGCTTTTCTTTGATATCTTGCGAAGAGAAGCTTCTGAAAAAGTTATAGCAGATTCAGCTAATTCCCATGATGAAACTGAAGAGCCTGAGCTCCTGTCACTTTGCCTGGGAAGAAGTCCAAGGGACCCCAAAAGAGAAACAAGAATCGGAAACACTGCTAAACATAAAGAAAGTGAAGATCTGGAGGCTTGCCTTACCCTTGGATTAGACTCCAATTGTGAGTTATCAATGGAGATGGTGTCTGATCAGAGCCCAGGAAACAGCCCAGGGAAACTAAGGAAGCAGAAATAGAGGGAACATGGCAATCAAATAAATCTGTCAAGGCCAAAAATGGAGAAGATCATGAAATTTCAGAGCAGATACCTGCTAAGAAAGCGAGAGTTTCTGTGAGAGCAAGATGTGACACCCCCACGGTTTGTATTTGTTAAGGTTTATATATTTGCAGGTTTTACCTTTTCAAAAGTTAACTTCAATGAGTTCCTTGTTTAATGGTTTTATGTCTAATGACAATTGAAATGGCTTTCATAAACAGATGAGTGATGGATGCCAGTGGAGAAAATATGGACAGAAGATAGCCAAAGGGAATCCTTGTCCACGTGCGTACTATCGCTGCACGGTTTCTCCAGCATGTCCAGTCAGAAAACAGGTCAGCATTATAATGCAACTGTATAAATTTTGAGTTTTCTCAGAGATAGAATACAGATATATTTCCATAAACTAATTTCAGATTAGAGTAAGCCTAACGAAACGACTGACTTTAATTAGGTGCAAAGATGTGCTGAGGACATGTCTATCTTAATCACTACATATGAAGGGACCCACAACCACCCACTTCCAGTTTCAGCCACAGCCATGGCTTCCACTACTTCAGCTGCTGCTTCCATGTTATTGTCAGGTTCTTCAACATCTCAGCCTGCAGACAACAGTTTTGCATCATTCACAAATGCTCCTACATTTCTTAATGGCCAAAGCCTTGGACATTTTGATTTATCAAGATCAAAACAGGTCTTTTTGCCCAACCCTGCCTCACCTTTGTTCCCAACAATCACTCTAGACTTAACTTCTGGTTCATCCTCATCAAACCATGTCAATAATTTTCTCCCTCCAAGCTTTGCTTTGAACCCAAGATTTCCTCCAACAAGTCTAAGTTTTTGCTCAAAGGAGCCCAACATTCAACAAGCAGTGTGGGGTAATGGAATCCTTAATAATGAGAAAACCCACATGAGGTCAGTTGACCTGGGAACTCAATTTCAACAACAGTTCCATCAAAACTGCCTGCAAAACCAAGCTCCTCCTTCACAAGAGGCTTTAGCAGAAACCTTAACCAGAGCAATCAGTACGGATCCTAGACTTCGATCAGTAATAGCTGCGGCAGTTTCATCTTTAGTAGGTCAAGGATCCACCAATGTGAACCAAGCACGGGGAGGGGAAATTTTAGAGTCAGGGTTGAACTTGAAACTAGGAGAGCATTCTCAATTTGCTTCTTCTAATCCGTTGACCCAAAATGGGAAAGGATGCTTACCAGGTTATTTCAACAGATTGCCATTTAACTCCTATACCGGAAACTTCATGCCTCTACAACCTCCAGTTCCATTTTCTGTCTCTAAGAGAAAAGTGCCTCCTACCATTAGTGATCAGATCAATCATTAAGTTGTCAAGAACAACTCACAGCAGCTTTAGATTCTATTTCTTAACCGTGTATGGAGTGCGGGAACAATTCTGCTTAACTCAAGGTGCTCTGAAATTACCTTTGGTAAGAGATCCTATCATCTAAAAGGATCTCAAAATAAATATAGCAGGTAAGATACAAAAGGTGAAAATCAGAGGCTGAAGAACAGCAGGAAATGAATTTGTCATCTGACAGAGAGTGGATTTAAATTTCCCGCTGCAGCTAAATCCATGTAATACTCAAGTACAGTGTAAAAATATTTGTTATTTTTATAATTATATTTTACTTATAACTTTTCCCCTTCCCATTTCCCAATACACTACATTTGAACAGTTTACCAAATCCAAGTATTTCAGGGAATCCGAATCCAACATGGGACACCAATAACTTAGAAGAGTACATGACTTTTTAGCACCGTCTGACGTTGTGCGCATTTTATCTTTTAGATTCTTGTGAAGTCAGTGAATGAATGGAATGAGGCAATAGACAGCACTCACAGCAGCATTCCGCTGGCTTGTAGAAGTAACAACACCCACATTATTGCAGCTTCTGCTTCTTCTTTTTTGAAGTGAATACTGAAGAGTACAGTTAGAATGATAAAATGCCCTTTGCTTGACTATTGATCAAAGAAAATTCAAAGATATCGGTAGCTATGCTTTTTCCCCTCATAAAATATACTCTTAACGTGCAAGGTGAACTTTAGAAGAGCAAGAACGTGTTTGCGATAGAATTTAGACATGGCCGATTCCATTTCTTAATGTAGAAACAGATAACAAATCATAAAATGAGAAACAAGTTAGAGAGGATACTTAAATTGCCAAGCCAACCAAAAAATAAGGAAAAAAACATAAGACGACAGAATAAGAAGCAAAACCGAATGCCTGCATTGCACAAGTGCAAAGCAACAAGCAGCAACAGAAATTGTATAATTGGAAAAAAAAAATGTTATGTTTATTAAAGAATTTTTCTTTCCAAATTGTCACTATATATCAAACTGAGTGGCCCTCAAGAGCACTTGTATTATGTACAACAGATTATCGTTAAAATGAACTATAAGACAACAATTCCGTCTCCTACCCCTATCATTTCCGGAAAGAAATCAGCCTCTGGTATCCAGATCCCAATAAATAACATTACACAAATTAACACCAATTCAAATATAATAAAGAAATTTAGCAACATTATTAATGTGATTAGACAGCTACATAGGAGCCTCCATTGCAACAAGCATGCAGCTTTCACCGTTTCTTTTATTCTTTTACGCAGCCCTCTTTCCCTTTTATCGTCTTAGAATTATGTCAGGGCATGGAAATCCCAAACCTACTGAACAGAAACAGAAGTAAAACGGGGGGAGAAATTTCAGTTACTTAATAAACCAATTAAAAAAGCCTAACACTTGTTTTGAATTGCTTTTGAGCTAGATGCTCAATGATAATGAATCACATATGAAACCTTCATCTATATACATAAGGTGCAAAGAAATGGATCTTAAAGAATAGAGAAATTAGTTCCAGCTTGCAACCTGTTTGCCATTTAGCTTACAGTAAGCACACACGGGTTGTAAGTAATACTCCCTCCGGTCCTAATTATAAGACCTAATTGACTTTTTTGGAGAGATTAAAGAAGCTAATTAAATTTGCTTAGAGTATTTTTATTTTTATTTTTTTCTTCAAACTAAATAGTTTGAACAATAAACTAATATAATTTAAGAAAACACAAATATATGAAATGATTAAGTAACTTATTTAGCTTCCTTAATCTCTCTAAAAAAAGTCAACTAGGTCTTAGGACCGGAGGTAGTAGTATAGTGATAAAAAGAGTGTTGTCTCACAAGGACTATGACAAAAGAGAGCTAATTATTGTAACCATGTTCTTAACTAGGTTGAATGAAAACATTTGAAATTGGGTAAGTCAAATAAGGAATTTTGATGAAAACCCAATGGCAATTGGAAAATTGATTCCACTTCAAAATATTAAAGGCTTATGATTACTTCTTCCTCATTGTATTTCATGAAACTATACAATTAAATCACTTATGCTAGTTGAATGAGTCTATATGCTAGTTAAAGATTCTAAAATCATCAACCAAGCTCTCTCAAGTCAAGATCGATTTTTAATCTTCATTAAAAATATTCAATCTCTTGTTTATAATTAATGAAAACCATCTTTCCAAAACAATTCTTCATTAGACTATGCTAGGTTGTTAGATATATCTCTATTCTAACAACAAACCATCCACTTAATCCATAAACTTCAAGTCTAACATGATTTTTCTCAAGTTCTACAACTAAAATAGCTCTCTCAAGCATCATTTAATTGAACTAATCTAATCATGTGGTAATCAAACACAAGATAGTCATTAAACATAAAGAAAAATCAGCATATATTCTCAATAACTAGCAAAAGCAAGAAAATCTAGTAGTTCCAATCCATACAATGTGTGAAAGTAATCCTAAATGACAAATTTAGCTAGACATAATGTGAAATGAACTAAAGATAACAATAAAACTCATGTCCATAGCAAGATTCAGCAGAAAAATAGAGAAGAAGGTGGAGAAAACAAAAGAAAACTCTAAAAATCTTCAAAAATTTTCCTCCAAGCTCCCAAATCTTTCTCTAAGCTCTCTTTCAAGGTATTTTCTCTTGTGCCAGCCTCTCTTGAGTCCCAAATCAGCAATTTTGGGCGCCCCCTTAGGGTTCCAGCCTCAAAAATTACGTTAGAATTCAGTCATATAGTCTCAAGCACTGTGTTATTTGAGTTCTAACTTCCTAAATACACTTTAATTCAATTGGAGTGTAAAAGGGAAAGTATAAGTCCTTACCAATTTCTAACACGCTATCAGTTTCTGACATGGCTGTTATGAAACTTTCAATAATTCATGGAATGCCTCTTGTGGTATATCAACAGAACCAACTCGTTTCATTCTCTTCTTTCCTTCTTTTTGCTTCTCCAATAGCTTCCTCTTCCGAGTAACATCACCGCCATAACACTTGGCAAGAACATTTTTCCTCATTGCTGAAATCCTGAAATATTGTAAAGAGAAACAGCAGGGATCAGAAAGAGAAAAGTCACTTCACTCTCCCAATGCATGCGAATCAATGATTTGATCCTCCATCCTATAGTTTGGTCAGAGGCTCAGATTCCATTTGCTTAACAGCTACTGAACATGAAAAAATTTATAGATGATGCAATCTCTGATCAAGATCAATAATTGCGTAACAAAGGCACACAGTTTCATACCAACCACTACTGAATCAGTCACTCGCAAAAACACATTAGCATAACAGAAAACTTACGTCTCCCTTGCTATAACTTTTGACCCAATAGCAGCTTGTAAGCTTATCTCAAACATTTGCCTGCACAGATTTTAGAAAATCTTGCTATTAATAAAGCTAAAGCAGAAGTTTGAAACTAATACTCTTTTTATATGCCAAAGGAAAACCTGTCTATAACTTTCTTCAATTTATCCACCAGTTCACGCCCTACTCGATATGCTTTCAACTTATGAACAATGGTTGCCATTGCATCAACTGGTTGTCCATTCAAGAGAATGTCAAGTTTCACCAGATCAGATTCCTGATAACTGCAATAAAGCCCGTCAAATGCATCATAGGGGAGGAAATATGCCATACCAAATTTAATTTTGCTTGCTTATAATATTTGATTACAAGCGGCAGCCAATAAGTACATGAACTCATGAAGATAACTTGCAAATTATAACACTCCTTTCCATCAGGTGTTGTAGGCTTTTACACTTTTTTAGATCGACAAACATCACATAACTGTTCTGAATACAAATTCATGGCCACATGTCATCATTGTAAAGAAGTAGATAGGAACAATGCACAATACTAATCATGCCAAAGAAACAGGGAAAAAGAACGGGTACTTACTCAGCATCCTCATAATCGAATGAAGCATAGCCTGATGTAAGACTCTTTAATTCATTGTAAAAGTCGACAACAATTTCCCTCAAAGGCAATCGATACTTCATGAATACCCTTTGACTGCAGGAGTGAAACTAAAATTATCATAGCTTCAGCCACAGATAGGGAGGTCAAGTGCACACTAAAATCCCAAACTTTCAAGAAAAAAGAAAACTAAAAAAAAGGTGTAATATCTTCCCCTCATTAATGGTAACAGTAGAAACACACACACAGAGATACCTGTCAATGAATGAGTACTCCAATTGCTGGCCTCTTCTCTCAGAGCAAAGGGTAATAACAGATCCCACATACCTTTGATCAGCAACAAATTAGATAGTAAATATTATTTTTGTAAGCATCAAATTAAAATTTCTCCAGGGGTTGCAAGAACCTACTGACTAGGAATGATAATTGTAGCCATCACTGTTGGTTCCCAACAGGCTGTCACTCGTTGCTTGGGATTAGAGGGTAATGCGGCAGGATTCTCAACTTGCAATTTGCTGGAAAAGCAAAGCAATTATATTAGTAAACAATAGAGGGAATTTAGTCTGACATACCCAACTTCATTACCTACCTTCCATCAGAATACTCAAAGATATATGGTACAGTTGGAACAGTTGAGATAACATGAGCTCCATGCTCCTATTAGTTCACCATAAATAGGTAGGATTTATCAGCATAGCAAGAAATGACACAAACAAATTAATGCTAATCGAGAAAACCAACCATCAGCTTTTCCAAATTCATAACATCGAAGCAGATTTATAGCCAGGTGAGTTGCAAGACAAACCACACTTACAATGTGTCGAGCACATACAATAGAGAAATTTGGCACATATTTCATTTCACTAAAGAAATACTGACTGTCAGCCTGAAACTATTATTTGGATCCCATAAGGAGATATGTTGTTACCTGTTCGAGCCGCTGATGAAAAACATCCATGTGTAGCAAGCCTAAGAAACCACACCTGCTTTTAGATCAGCAGAAACATAAGAAAATTATCCCACTCAAAGCCAACAACATGCATATTATGGTAGAAAAACAGTCTCCATTCTTTTAAAAGTATATACTAAACCTGAATCCCAGACCTAGGGCTGTGCTACTTTCTTTGGTAATAGACACGCTAGCATCATTACATGTCAGTCTTTCAATCGCATGATTGAGGGCTTCAAAATCAGATCCATCCGCTGGATAAAGACCAGAGAATACCATATGTTTTACTGGCTTAAAGCCTACAATTTGAAATCATCGAATCTATATTTAATATAAGGACATTTAGGATAAGGAAGACAGGTACACGCCAAAACAAACTATAAGTGATATGTAGGCGCGCGCGCACAGAAGAATAACAAAGTTGATGTCAAATCAATTTGATTACTTACATATTTTTCAAAAGTAAACAAAAGTTTTCGAAAGAATAATATGGACTCAGGCCATTTAGAGCAACTATAAAAAAAATCGAAATGCATGGAACTCACAACCCACCATCTGAACTGACAGAAAATGAATTTAATTTAGTTCCTTCATCAAAAAGTTGCCAACTAATGTCAGAAGATGGAAGATAAAGAATGGTAGCTATACCTGGAAGAGGCTCTATAGTGCTTCGAGTATGGAAAAGTGTATCTCCAACACGTGCTTCTTTGGTTGAACGCATGCCACTAACAACATAACCAACTTGTCCAGTAAGTAGCATTCCAGTAGATTTGAGTTCAGGATGCATGATGCATGATGCCTACATCTAAAGCTTCATAAGCCTGTCCAGTTGCAGCAGATGAAATTTTATCCCCCTTGCGCAGGGCACCATCAACCACAGCAACATGGCATATAACTCCTTTGTATTCATCATAATAAGAATCGAGCAAAAGCACACGCAGGGGAGAATCACTCTTCCCAGGAGGTGGAGGTATGCGCTCTATGACAGCAGGAAGGACTTGCTCAAGACCCTGTCCTGTTTTAGCAGATGTTAAAAGTGCGCCACTTGGGTCAAGATCAAACATTGATTTTAGTTGCGCTTTAACACCATCAGGATCAGCAGTTGGCTGGTCTATTTTGTTTATCACAGGGATAATTGTTAGGTTGGATTCAAAAGCAAGATAAAAATTAGCAACAGTTTGCGCTTGCACTCCTTGAGCAGCATCAACAACCAAAAGAGCACCCTGACAAGCTGCCAGTGACCTCGAAACTTCGTAACTGAAGTCTACGTGTCCGGGAGTATCGATAAGATTTAGCAGAAAGTTAGCTGGACCTTGGTCGTCACTACATGTGGCTTCCTGAATGCTGTGCTTATAGAACATTGTTGCTGTCTGGGCTTTAACTGTGATGCCCCTTTCTCTTTCTACCTACGACATTTCTAACTTCAGCAGATAAGTGGCATTATGGAATATGGGATTAAAAACAAGGAAAATAATTTCACCTAGAATGTAGAACATTACTGCAAGGCTAATGTTACATGAAGACAAAGGGGCTGCTAATTCAAAGCAACAATTTTAAAGAATGCCCTTTGTGGTAAATGACACTCTTATGTAACATAAAACTGAATAAAAGATGATGATGCACTTTGGTGTACCTGCAACTTGTCAAGATACTGAGGCTGACCATGCCCCTTCTTAATAGTCCCTGTAAGCTCGAGCAGCCGATCAGCAAGAGTGGACTTGCCATGATCTATATGTGCAATTATAGAGAAGTTCCTTATTAGCTCTGGAGGGTATTGAGTCAAATCTACGCGACTGTTTTCTCTGCTGTTTTGGCGCGGTTGAGAACAGAACAATGCTCGGCTCAAAGCAGTACGACGAGAAATTAGTCTACTTTCTAATTCTGGTGATTTGCCTCCATAAATATTCGACAATGGGGAGGAATTAAATAACAGGGACAAGTACCTAGATTGCCTTAGCCTCTTCGAAGCTATACTCAGGTAACCCATTTCGGGGTTTCAGGTTTCGGAACTGTTCGCTCAGAACAGAGGCGAGAGAGAGCAGAGCGAAGCCAGGAAGCGACGTCGTCGGGGCATCTTATCTCAGGTGTCATCAACGGCTTGAGACATGGGCTTGAAGCTTTCTTGATTGTGGATCCAAAGATACCAACAAATGACCATCAGTTGTTTAAGGAAGATCTGGGCCCAAATGCTTCTTTTTCTTAACTGATGAAGTCAAACCCTTTTGAAACTCATGAGTTTGTCCCGATAATGTAGGTCGACACACCTCTAACCCTATTGGTAATGGCATTTTAAGTTGACTTTGAATAACCGAGCAGAAATCTAACTAATTTCGTATCTCCCTATTTCATGGTAATAATTTTTTATTATAAGATCAAAAACTGGATTATTATGTATATATTTATTAAGCATTGAGAATCAATTTAATTAGTTTGTCCTACCTATATAGTAACGGATCACTTACAAATATCTTAACTAATTATAACATATATGAACATGTTTGTGTTTTGGGGAGTAGCTTTAACAGAACCCACCCCTTTTCTGGTTTTTATCTGCCTCAGTGGCTTTGAAATTTTTAATTAGCGAAGAAGTTCAATAATAACTATTTTCGTTCTATCTCTTTTTTTTGTGTGTGTGTGTGTGTGAAAGTACACCTGTTAGAGCTATTTATATTTACACCACCAAAAGAGAAAAGTAAGAATTGTTGGTCCCAATAGGATTGAATGGCATTATTTATTCAATAGGACACAGGGGGCATGAGGTAGGTTGCCGTCGGCTTGCACGCATTCATAATATGGGTAAAATATTTAACTAGAGAAATAATTGGCTCTGTGAGCCCTTAATACTGAAGATAAGGATGAGTGAATAACTGAACATCAAACTTCAAACATTAAGAATTATTAAGAATTGCTAGCTAATGTATGGAAGGCACTAATATCATTTAATATCTATAAGCTCAATTGTCAAAACGTGTAGAAAAAGTCAAAAGCTATCAATCTTATTTTTATCTCTTGAATCACGCAATTAAGGGTGTGCATGGCAACCATTTTGTCCTCAAAGACTGCTTTTTCTGAGATGAAACAGTTTTTTCTAATTTACATCTTTGAAAGAATTCGAAAATCGAATTACGTTTGTTAACTTATTTTATTTTTTTTTCAAAGAATCAAGATTACGTTTGTTAACGTATTTTTTTTTTTACTCCAAAAATCAGAAATATGTAGTGAAAATGATATTTATTTTTTATGTGAAAATATTAAAATACTCTTCTAGATTAAAAAAGAAAAAATCTTCAACCGTCTTCTTCCTCTTCCTCCTTCGAAACTCATCTTGGTCGCCGGCAAGAATTTAGACCAAAATGGTGGAGAGACTCGTCCAATTATCGGAAATCCATATTACGTACTGTAGGAACTCAAGTTCACATGTTTATAAACCCATATTTCAGATCTAGCTCAAGGTGAATAACTCACCCATAGATTTGTAGTGATTTTTAATTTTCAGTCTGATATTCAAAGTCAACAATAGAGGAATAATTTGGAGATGGGTTATTTTTATCAGCAAAGGATCGTTGACTTCCTATACAAGCAAGGGTGTCTTGGAGCTCATAGTTCCTCAAATTTAATTCTTTCTGCTTGCCAGAGCAACCACCCAAACCCATATGGCGCCTCCTACATACACCTTGATTCTATTTCTTTGCTTGATTTTATTTTGTCCTCTCGCTGCACTCTCTCAGGTATAATCATGCCTTTTTAATTATGATTACCGTTTTGAGGTGTGTAACAATTGTTGTAACTTGTTCACCATGTTGCAGGGCCTGTCTGGGGCATGGTTGAATCATGGAGGGGACTTGTTCAACAGAAGATTCGCCTCCAAGGAACATAGCATCAGCCGGCAAACAGTACACAAACTTGCTCTGAAATGGAAATTCTACACAGGCGACGATGTTTCAGCCACTCCGGCCATTTTCAACGGAACCATTTATTTCCCGAGCAGGAATGGTAACATCTACGCAGTGAAAGAGGCTAACGGGTCTCTTGTTTGGGAGCAGAACGTGAGTAAAATAACAGGGATCAATGGTACTGGGAATTCAACAGCAAATAACTGGGCTTACTCTCGGTCAACTCCCACCATAGTCCCTGATGCTGATTTAGTTATTGTTGGAATATACGGCCCTTCTGTTGTAATGGCTCTTAGAAGAACAACGGGTCAGCTCATCTGGTTGACTCGCCTGGATCCTCACCCCGCTGCTGTCATCACCATGTCCGGAACATACTACAATGGGTTAGTCAAGTTTGTTAACTATTGTTGATCCTTACAATTTGATCAAATTTTAGTTTTAATCTGTATAAGGAGTTAGTTTACAGGTCATTATGCTTAAATTTAGACTAACAACCAAGACCAACAATTTAAAATTCAATCAGACCGTAAAAACTAGCAATGATATTAACACTAAAGGAAATAAAATTATTGTTGATTTCATTTGCATCTGGCCGTCTTCTTCACAGGAGTTTCTATGTTGGTGTATCTTCTGTGGAAGAGGGTTATAGCATTGATCGATGCTGTGTATTTCGGGGGAGCTTTGTGAAGCTAGACGCTCAAAGTGGTCGAGTCTTATGGCAGACCTATATGCTTCCAGATAACCATAACGAGAGAGGAGACTACGCTGGAGCAGCTATTTGGGGAAGCAGCCCCTCCATTGATCCATTTCGAAACCATGTCTATATTGCCACCGGAAACCTATACTCTGCCCCTGATCGGATCATTCAGTGTCGGAAAAGGCAAATAAATCAAACTATGCCTATTGAACCAGATCCATGTATTGAGCCTGAGAATCACTCTAACTCAATGTTGGCCCTTGATTTGGATTGCGGGAACATCTCATGGTACCATCAATTGGGAGGCTATGATGTTTTTAGGGTAGTCTGTTTCAATGCTTCAGCTTTTCCTTCTTGTCCTCCTCCAGGTGATGACCCTGATACTGATTTTGGGGAGGCACCCATGGTTCTCACTGTATCTCATGCTAATGGAACCACACAAGACATTGTTGTGGCCGTCCAAAAGAGCGGTATTGCATGGGCTCTCCATCGAGACAATGGAAATCTCGTCTGGTCAACGGTGAATAATTAACTTTAATACTCCTTCCGCTAGCCAGTTGATTTTTTTTTTTTAAGAGACTGAGGTTAAATAAGTTATATAAAAGTATTTATATTTATTTTATTTTTAAAAATTAATTTTCTTGACTTTTAAACCAATATATACAGCCTCTGGTTCATAATATAAGTTACTTCTAGAAAAATACATTAGTTCGTAATATAAGTCACTTAGAAAATAATTAATTCTAGCAATTATTTGTCAATTTTACTCATATAGTCAATGGTGAAATAATGTAACTTTTCGAAGGTTCTCTCTCATTTGAAACTTAATTTAAATATTTAATATGAATAAAGTTGGAAAAAAAATTCAATTTTAGACGTATTTAATGAATTAACTACCATTTCTTAGTTTTAATGAATTATTGAGCTGATAAAGTATAATCTAATGATACAAAACATATATTATGACTAAATAACTTATCTAACTTTCTTAAGCTTTTCCAAAAAATTCAACTGGACTTAACTGATTATATGTATAGCCCTGAAATTAGCAGTAGGAATTAAGTTATGTGCATTGTTGATGCATGCAGCTAGCGGGACCCGGTGGTTATCTAGGAGGAGGAATGTGGGGTTCGGCGACGGACGGAGCAAGGGTTTACACCAACATAGTGAACATATACGGCAAGAACTTCACTTTGTTGCCATCAAACAAGACTACAAGCGGCGGTGGGTGGGTAGCGATGGAGCCGAGCAACGGCAAAATCTTATGGTCGACGGCGAACCCTCAGGGCTTGTCGATTGGCCCAGTGAGTGTGGCGAATGGTGTTGTGTTTGCGGGAGCGGCAACCTCAGACGGACCTATTTATGGGATTGATGCAAAGAGTGGTCAAATTCTATGGTCTTACAAAACCAACGCCACTGTCTATGGAGGCGTGTCCATCAACAATGGTTGCGTCTACGTTGGTCATGGCTATCGCAGCGTCGCCAGATTTACCAGAGGAACCCATCTCTTTGCCTTCTGCCTTTGAACTATATATCATCACCCTCCTGTGTTTGGATATAGAATAATATTTACCTTCTCATTGTGTAAATTTCTCGTCCTATATCCGAGACTTTGATATAAAATAAATACATAATGCTTATATATGGATTTTTTCTTCTTCTATTTTTAAAACTGATTTTATGTTATCAAATACTATTACCGTAATAACAACAAAGTTTTATCTCATTACGTGGGATCATTTATATGGATCACACGACGCCATTATGCTATATTAAAAATTATCTCTTAAGAACATATCTTGTTCTTTAACCTCATGGAGTATTTTCGGTCTTCCTTTACCTCTTTTCAAAGGACTTCATATTGCTTGATTGACCCTCCTCTCTGGCGCACCTAATGGCCTTTTTTAAATATATCCAAACCACTTCAAACAATTTTCTATCATTTTCTCTTTAGCCGATGCCACTCTAACTCGTTTGCATATAAAGTCCTTAGGAATTTTATTTTTTTCTTGTATGACCGCACATCCATCTTATCATCTTCATCTCGGCTCCTTTCACTTTATGTTTATGTTGTCACTTTAAAGCCTAACATTTAATTCTCAGGGACTCTGGTCCATTGAAGAATAAATAGGGCCGTTTAATTCTCATGATGAGCTTGTAACAATTCTTACTTTCTTTCTTTCTTTTTGCCTGTTTTCGTAGAAATAGCTCCAAATCACTATTTGTCACGTATATGGAATTTCTGTAATACTAATTTTTCTTGTCTTAAATATAAAACTCAGTTGTTTTTAGAGATTAAGAAAGCTAGTTGAATTATTTTAAAATATTCATATCTATCATTTTTTCTTCAAACTAATTTGATTGACTTATAAATTGATATAAAATTTAATCATATACAATATATATAATTAAGTAACTTATTTATCCTTATGGATCTCTATAAAAAAGTTAACTACTAAGTCTTATATTTAGAACCCAATGCCCGATGTAGTATGTTTTAAGGCCCCCTCACCTCTTTTTTCCTTTCGGAAGGATCCACAAATATCATATACTCCCTCCGATCCTAATTATAAGAACACTTTTGTAGTGTAAATTACACTATAAAAGTGTTCCTATAATTAGGACCGGAGGTAGTATATATACACACACAATAAATAGGCAAACCTGATTTTCCTGATATTGGGTGATTGGAGGTTTATAAGTATTTATGCATATAAATTGAGACAATACTCATCTCACATACTTACCTCGTATTCTATAAATCACGATTGAAAAATTGATTTTAAACACTTTCGCTGTTCCAAACTCATGCTTTTTATCTTGTGAAAAAATTATTTAGTCCCTAGGGCCCGTCCTTCTCATTTTCGCATTTTTATCTTGCCTTGTCCGAGCGTTTCCAATTATTTGACTTCCTTTTGAGGTCAAACAAAAATCATTTAATTTCCTTAGCAAGGTTTTGGACCGCGTAGGCATGGCAGGCGGAATAGACCTATGACTTCTCCCCATAATCTGGCGAATTGAGCGGCACTATGCATTTTATAATCCCTCAAGCACTTCTCACTACTTCTGACTAGTGAGTCTTGGAACAGTGTCTCGTTTTTCATACGAAAATGTCCAAGATCTCTGTGCTCCTATGTCTCCTCTTCTTGACTTCTTCTGGGTTTGTTAATGGATCAATCGAGAAGAAGATTCGGATTTTTGAACTCAAGAAAGGTGATGTTTCTTTGAAGGTCACTAACTGGGGTGCTTCCATTTTGTCTCTCCTACTTCCTGATAAGAACGGTACTCCCTCTATTCGATGCTCAAATGTTCAAATATCCCAACTTCTAAGCCTTCGTTTTCTTTCTAATTTTGTTTCCCCCTCTCTGTTCTGTCTTCAGGAAAGCTGGGCGATATTGTTCTTGAGTATTATTCAATCAAGGATTACACTGTATGTTTTCTCTACTTATTTCTTCTTTGCCATTTTCTTCCACAAATTCTTCTTGGATTGATTCCTACAAGAGGTCTAAATCAAGATACAAACAAACTAAAAACAATCTGCGTCCAAACACCAAAATTACGCAGACAAATACAACAAACTTTGGTGCCACCGTTGGTCGCGTTGCTAATAGAATTAGAGGAGCTCAGTTCACGCTTAATGGAACAGTTTACAAACTAGTTCCTAATAATGGAAACAATTCAATTCATGGTATGTGTAGATCGCTCTTCCTCCTCACAAAGTGCATATTTTACCCTGATAATTGTTTGGTAATTTATTCAGTCCCCCATATCTCACATATGAAGAGACATGCCTAAATAATTAGGTGGAGCCAGAGGTTTTGCTGATGTTATCTGGAATATGGAAAGGTATCAAAGAGAGGGTAACAGTCCAAGCATCACCTTCAGCTACCACAGTGTTGATGGTGAACAAGGTAAATTCAGCTGCACTTTGAAACCTCTGTTACTGTCAATATATAGAACTGTGAACAAAGCGTGTGATTTGAATCCAAAAAAATGGTCTAGCACGCCAAAGCACTGAATGAATCTTCTAATTCTAGTATAAATGGTCTGTATGTAACTCATCTGAGAGGTAGATTGGTTGAAGTATTCGTATCAGTTGACAGATTAATACACGGGTAGAAGAGTACTAGTATATACTATGAAAATTAATTTTTCTGTAACTCAAGTGAAGTATCCATGTGATTTGTATATTTGAATGGTTACGTTTTTCAGGATTTCCTGATGACCTCATAGCAACAGCAAGCTACACTCTACTTGGGGGAAACCAGTTGAGTATAACCATGAAAGCAAGAGCCTTAAACAAGGCCACACCAGTGAACCTGGTGAACCACGCGTTTTGGAACCTGGGGAATCATGACAGTGGAGATATTCTGGGCGAAGTTGTGCAGATATTTGGGTCCAAAATCACAGCTGTTGATAGCGAAAACATTCCCACAGGGGAATTCACACCAGTGAAAGGAACCCCATATGATTTCCTGGAACCACGCACTGTTGGAAGCAGGATCAACCAGTTGCCCAAAGGTTATGACATAAATTATGTGCTTGATGGTGAGAAGGGGAAAATGAAATTGGCAGCTACGGTACATGATAACAAGTCAGGAAGAGTGATGAAGGTGTTCACAAATGCTCCTGGTGTGCAGTTTTATACTGCAAATAGTCTCAAGGATGTGAAAGGGAAAGGTGGATTTGTGTATCAAGCTCATGCAGGGCTGTGTTTGGAGTCTCAAGCCTTCCCTGACTCGGTGAATCATCCTAATTTCCCTTCAACAATTGTGACACCAGAAAAGCCTTACCAGCATTATATGCATTTCAAGTTTTCCACCAAGCCTCTCCATCATCAGCTGTCTCCACATGACTAGGCTCTTCAAGATTTTCTCTTTCCATATGTACGTAACTCATTAATCGGCGTACTTAAAGCATTCAGCTCTTAATTGGTTCACCTAATCTGTGGTTGTTTAAAATGAATAATAAGAACCTACTTTGTGGTTTGTTCTTTAAAATGAATAATAAAACTATGCTGTGGTCTTGGGGACACTCCTTCTCAACTGTTGGCGCTTCATCAGCTTCAAGTTATTGCATTAACAAAGGCCTAAGAGACCTGCAGCCTCAGGTCTGTGTAGAGCCACTTATGGAGTATTTTCATTAACATAACTTCAAATAAATCTGAAATATATTTTTAAACCATCAAAATCACAACTCTATTCCTCTTTTCTTTTTTAATGGAATTGAGACACCTTAGAAAATACCTAAACCATTAAACCCATTACAATCCTGATATAGCAACTCCTCTAGATCCTCCAAAGGTTGATAAAATTCATATAATCCCTGTCCTATTTCCAATCCTTTCTTAGGTAAGTAATCTACTACATAATTGCAAGCTCGAGCACATATGTAATTCTTGTTGTCTAGTCCCTTCCCAACAGCTCTTTAACTTCCATGGGCAGATTAGCATTCCTGTGATTCGAACTAGGTTCATGGAGAATCAGGTCAAGGCACTCTGTGGAATCCATTTCAACCCAAACTTTTCTAAGACCCGTAATCCATGTCATTTTTAAATCAAGAAGGCAAATCCAAATTTCTACAGATAGCTCATCCCCATCATCAATGTGATTAAAGAAACCTTTCTGAAATCTTGCTAAAGAATCTCGAAAAAGTCCTCCACAAGCACTTTTAGTAGAAGTAGATGAATACGAACCATCAACATTCACCTTCACTCAATTCTCCTCTGGTGGTCGCCATGACTCACGACTAGGGCCCAAAGTAGCCCCCTATATCTTCATCCCCAAGAAACGATCATTTGTGGTTGCCATGCTTTCCACCATCGCGCTTGTACTGGCGAGAAAACTATCATTGGAGATTCATTTCCTCTCAAACACAAGCAAATCACAACTCTATTCTACTTGTTAATAATTTGTATATATTGTGATCTTTCATATGACTTCATAATCATTTGCCACGAAATAATCAGGTGAAAATCACATCCGTCAAGTATTTTGAAACAAAATAAAAAAAATGTAGAATAAAATACTCTAATAACTCTTTTGTTTTAATTACAGTGACATCCCCTCTATTAAATATACATTTTAGTCCAAACTTTTGACACATCTAAATAATATTCTTAAAAGATTCTTGAAGTATATTTTAAAATTATAAACCATATTAGAATAAAATTTGTTTAATGAAATATATTTTAAAATTTTTAATTATAATATGTTAATATAAGGCTATCAGAATCATGTAATTTTATAATTTAATGAATGATTGTAAAATATTTTAGAAAATATATGTATTAAAAAGATTACATCATAAGTAAGTTTAATAAGTAAATGAGATTAAACATTTAAATTATTAAAACAATTAAAATTTATGATTATAAAATCAATTAAATTTGTGATATAGTAATCAAACTAAAAGTATGAATATGTACACACACACACACACTACAATTATTTTTAAAATTTCGGATCAAGATATATGATTAAATGATTATTAAGTAATATGTGTGTTAAGAATGGGCATTTTGATCAAAATGACTAGTCATCAATGCTGTAATTTAATGGTCCCCTAATAGTTAGGTGGATGTAAGTTGAATATCACCACTAAAAAGGAGGTTTATGGAAGATTCTTAAATACTAATACATGCAATACACTTGACATTAAGATGCACATGAATTTTGAAGTATTTGATATATGTGATGTGAAAGTTTCAGTGCTTAATATTGGTAAGCAGTTTTTGAATGAAGGGGGACTTGTGATTTTTTTTTTTTGGCCCAGAAAAAGGAGGACTTAAGATTGAATGATTAAATAGGTAATTGATTTTTTCTTAAAAATTGAACAAGTAATTAATATTCAGGAGTAGCAAATACAAAATTTTGTTAAATAAGATCTCAAATTGGGCCTTTATTTATAGGGTAAATGATTTCTCTAGTATTTCGGAGATAAGATATCTCCGTGACCCCAAAACTACGTCGTTTTGGATTAATGAAGGATGTTTACGTAATTTTGTTTACTTTTTTATCTTATGAATTTTACCGAAACACCCTTCATTAATTCACTTAAAATTACAAACACACCCTTTATTAATTCAAAACAACGTAGTTTTAGGGGTCATTGGAGATAAACTTATCTCCAGGATTTTGGAGAAATACTTTTCCTTTATTTATAAATCAAATAATATATTCAACAGATTTTTTGAGTTGAGATATTTTTTGGGAAAATCCCTAATAAAAAACTTTAAAAATCTTAAAAGACAAAAGCTGCTTTGAATATCTATAATCCCATAAAGATATTAGGCTTAAATTATCCTTTTTGGAATTACAAAGAAATGACCAAATTTCCCTTAAATATATTTTTGTTTAAGAAAATATTAACCCCATCGGCCGGCCGCTGTCGTCGACCACCCTTGCCGACTAGCAGAGTTTCTGGTGGCCAGTCGCCGGAGCTCTTATGAGAATATTCGATTGGAGGGAATATTCTAGTAGGAATAAATATTCTCAAACTGTCAAAGGTGGGATTTGAACCAACGCCACCTAATTTGCAAACCAATGCTTTTCACTATATATTGTGCGAACAAATATATATAAGCCAACTCTTCAACTTTGACTCTAATTCATTCACAAGTTTTTTAAGGAATTCACAACATTTCATTAGGTTTTACCAATTTTCGTTTCTACGGTAAAAAAGTTTACACTATCAATTCATTCACAAATTTTATTAAGAAATTCACAACATTTCATTAGGTTTCATCAATTTCCGTTTTACCTAGTAAAAAAATTTACACTATCAACTTATTCACAAATTTTATTAAGGAATTTACAACATTTTATTAGGTTTTAACAACTTTTGTTCACCCAATAAAAAATTCACGCAATGAGGTTATTTACAAGTTTTGTTAAAGAATTCACGAAATTTTATTAGGTTTTAACAAAATGAAATTTTTACCGGGTGAACGGAAATTGGTAAAACCTAATGAAATTTTGTAAATTCCTTAAAAAAAAAAACATTTAAATGAGCTGATAGTGTAAAAATTTTACTAGGTAAATGCAAATTGGTAAAACCTAATGAAATGTTATGAATTCCTTAACAAGATTTATGAATGAGTTAATAATGTAAACTTTTTTAATGGGTAAACACAAATTGATAAAATCTAATGAAATGTTGTGAATTCCTTAACGAAATTTGTAAATGAGTTAAGTCAAAGTTAAAGAGTTAGCTTATATATATATATTTGCTTATACAATATATATTCAAAAGCATTAGTTTGCAAACCTGGGAGTTCAAATCCTACCTTTGACATTCTTGGATATTCCCTCCCATAGGAATATTCCCACCGGAGCTCCCTAGCTAGCAGGGTGGTCTGGCGGTGGTTAGCGGTAATTTTTTTAAAAAAAATTATATCTAAGGGAAATTTGGTCATTTCCTTCTAATTTAAAATTAACATCTTTTTGAATTATGAAAACACCCTTTTTATTGGGAAAATATTAGTGAAGTCCTAAGGAAGAGAAAAAAAATCAAAAAAGTCCCTACGAACTTTTTTGATATTAATTACATAATTCCAATATCAAAAAAGTTTTGTTGTCAAAATGACTTTTCGTGTTGTGAAAATGTTTTTTCCGTTGTGAAAAATTTTTCGAGTTTTTCCTCCGACGTATAAAATTTTAGAAACTTGGACATTTTTTGGCAATAGGAAAAGTCATTTGACAATATAAAAAAGCCATTTTGATAACAATATTTTCATAGGAAAATTTTAACAACGGAAAAAGCATTTTAACAACGAGACTTTTTTGATAGAGGATTTGAAGTTAGGACTTTTTTTGATATTTTTTCTCTTTCTTGAGACTTCACTGGTATTTTCCCTTTTTTTCCTTTTATTAACATCTTTTTGGATTATGAAAACACCTTTTTTTTTCCTTTTAAAATTCTTTATTAAGGATTTTTCCTATCTTTTTTGGTCGAATGAATTGAGATATCTGACACCTTGTACTGAAAGGTAAATAAAATAATAACACAAATTCCAAGATGATTTATTACTAAAAGTATAATAGTAGAAGAAAGTCCTACCCAAGGGCCAATGCATTAAAGAATATTCAAGAAGCGTCAAACAACGGTGAAAATAAAAGGAATAAGCCCCATATCCCGCGAGAACCTCCCCTCGTTGTCAAATCTGAGCGTTTCCAATCATTTCACCACCTTTTGAGGTTAAACAAAAAATCATTTCATTATCAAAGTTGGGATCACGTGGGCATGGCGGGCGGAAGACCGACAACTTCTCCCAATGATGTGGCCACTTGAGCGGCACAATTACGCCTCCAGCACTTCTGACTTGTGATCAGTCTTCAATCACCGTCTCTTTCTTTCTCTGTCTGGTTTTGTCTTTCATATGAAGATGTCCAAGATCTCTGTCCTCCTATGTCTCCTCTTCTTGACTTCTTCTGGGTTTGTTAATGGATCTGACGAGAAGAAGATTCGAATTTATGAGCTCAAGAAAGGTGATGTTTCAATGAAGGTCACTAACTGGGGTGCCTCCCTTTTGTCTCTCCTACTTCCTGATAAGAACGGTACTCCCTCTATTCAATTCTCAAATGTTCAAATATCCCAACCTCTAGGCCTTCGTTTTCTGTCTAATTTTGTTTCTTCCTCTGTCACTGTGATTCGTCTTCAGGAAAGCTGGGCGATATTGTTCTTGAATATTATTCAATCAAGGATTACACTGTATGTTTTCTCTACTTATTTCTTCTGGTTCTCAAATTCTTCTTGTATTGATTCCTATGAGCGGTCTAGATCAAGATACAGATGCGACATTTGTGAATTGAATCTTGTTTTCATTCCCATCAATAGCATTCATTTCGTTTTACTAATGACATTTTGAGTGCAAACACCAAAATTATGCAGACAAACACAACAAACTTTGGTGCCACCGTTGGTCGGGTTGCAAACAGAATCAAGGGAGCTCAGTTCATGCTTAATGGAACAGTTTACAAACTAGTTCCTAATTATGGGAAACCAGTAAAAAATAGTACAATTCATGGTATGTGTGTAGATTGTTCCTCCTCCTCACAAAGTGCATATTTTATCAGTCCCTTATATCTCATATATGAAGAGACATGCTTTAATGATTAGGTGGAGCCAGAGGTTTTGCTGATGTCATCTGGAACGTGGAAAGGTATCAAAGAGAAGGTAACAGGCCAAGCATCACCTTCAGCTACCACAGTTTTGACGGTGAACAAGGTAAATACAGCTGCACTCTGAAACCTCTGTTACTGTCAAGGTATACAACTGTGAACAATGTATGTGACTTGAATCCAAGGAATTGATCTGGCAATATAGTCTGATTCTAGCATAAATGGTAGGGTAGTTGAAGTATTCATATCAGTTGTCAGACACTAGTATATACTATGAAGATTAATTCTTTGTAACTCAAATGAAAAATCCATGTGATTTGTATATACACGATTGGTATGTGTTGCAGGATTTCCCGGTGATCTCATAGCAACAGCAACCTACACTCTACTTGGGAAAAACCAGTTGGGTTTAACCATGAAAGCAAGAGCTTTAAACAAGGCCACACCAGTAAACCTGGTGAACCACGCGTATTGGAACCTGGGGAATCATAACAGTGGAGATATTCTGGGAGAAGAAGTACAGATATTTGGGTCCCAAATCACAGCCGTTGATAGCCAAAACATTCCTACAGGAGAATTCACACCAGTGAAAGGAACACCATATGATTTCCTGGAACCACGTACTGTTGGGAGCAGGATCAACCAGTTGGCAACAGGCTATGACATAAATTATGTGCTTGATGGTGAAAAGGGGAAGATGAAATTGGCAGCTAAAGTGCATGATAATAAGTCAGGGAGGGTGATGAAGGTGTTTACAAATGCTCCTGGTATGCAGTTTTATACTGCAAATAGCCTCAAGGATGTGAAAGGGAAAGGTGGGGTTTTGTATCAAGCTCATGATGCACTGTCTGTGGAGAGTCAAGCCTTTCCTGACTCAGTGAATCATCCTAACTTCCCTTCAACAATTGTGACCCCTGAAAAGCCTTATTATCATCACACGATTTTCAAGTTTTCCACCCAGGCTTGTTCATCAGGTTTCTCCGCATGACTAGGCTTTTCAGAATTTCAAGATTCTCTCTTTCCATATATGTAACTTTCTTAATCTGTTTGCTTAAGCATTCAACTCTTGATTAGTTCACAGAAATGGTGGTTCTTTCAAATGAATAATAAGAAAATACTTTGTGGTTTGTTCTTTAAAATGAACAATATAACTACGCTGTGGTATTGTGGGCATTCCTTCAGAACTGGTTTCATCAGCTTCAAGTTACTGCATCAGCTACAACTTGCTTCAAATACAGACGCCCAAGAGGAAACAACCTCATTTTCTAACTTTATACAAGGTTCTTCAGTGGCCAATTTTTTCTGCTAATTATTATCTTGGGAAAATTAATCTTCTTGTCGTTATAATTCCGTCCTTAAACTTTGAGTCAGTGGACACCATTGATACGTGGTAGATGGTAAAATATACTCGTACATATTGATGTGAAAGCCCGTGAAAATAAAAAGGAAAACCATATTGATGAGAAAGGTGAAAACACCTGTATGTGCTACAGTGCGGGCCTGTTCTCCGTTGCTGATGTGGAAGCCTATCACTGGCTATTGACAAAGGAAAAATGCGCCAATCGATTTACCGATTCCCTCATCGGGGAACAACAACTCTACCACAGAGGATGTCGCCGCTCTGGAATCCAGTCATTAACTTCCAGAACGAGCTGCCTTTCTTCACTTCAAGCTTAGGTTCGCTCCTTGCAACTCTCATGCTTCTACGATTCTTGATTATTGCAAGGGTATAATCAGTTTTGTTCACATTGATGGTTATCAGCAAAAATTTGGAGCTTAAGTAGAAGAAACCCTTGGCACAACTTCGATTCTCTGAGTTCTATTCGTTCCGAGGAAACCCAGTTGCGGTGTACTCGTTGTTTGTCAATGGCTTCCTCCTCCGAGATGTCTTCGTTGGGCACCGGAAAAAAATCGAAGAGAGTATGGCTATGGACGAAAAACAAGCAGGTCATGACGGCTGCCGTCGAAAGAGGATGGGATACTTTCATTTTCTCGCCACAGCATCGACAGCTTGCCGCTGACTGGTCATGTATGTACGCTGCGTTCTTAATCTTTCGTTTCGTTATCAATTTGTTATTTTGGGTCTCTTGAAAGATGAATCACCATGTCAGCGAAGCTGAATATGTGTGTTGAATACCAAAATTTTGTCATGACGGGTACAGCTATTGCGGTAATATGCCCCTCTTCATTGGCGAGGGAGAGATTTTGGATGGCCAGAGTAACAGGGTTGCTACGGTTTTTGATGTTTCAACTCCTGATGAGTTAGAGCGACTTAGACCTGAGGACGAGCATGCAGAAAATATTGTTGTTAACTTATTAGATTGGCAGGTATGCCCATTGCTCACTGCACTAACGTTTCATGGGAGATGAGGTGTTTGCTTTGCGTTATGATTTTGTCTATCATTACGATGAAGTGTCGTTAACATGGGAGATTTTGTTACGTCATGCTAGTTCTGGCTCATGGTTTTATTTAGCTGTGATATCTAAGTTGTGAATCGTCATTTGCAATCAATAATTTGTTGATGTGTTTTATAACTGGCAATTTCGATTTGCTTTGAATTTTTGTGGTTGGTTAATTCTTAGATATGCTTAGTTCTACGATTAATCTATTGGGGTATTGTTATAACTTCTATACTTGGAGCTATCGAGTTTCCCAGTCATCATATTTGTATTGTGTAAAATTATGTTTAGACTCTGATCGCCTTTTGTAAATCTCATTGACTTCAACTGTAGCATGATCTGTTTTCCAAATCAAGTTAGCATCATCACCTTTATCAACTGTTGTTTTTCTCTCTTCACATTGTCTGACTTCAATTTGTCATCACAAAAGTTAGGTCTGTCTTTTAAAGGTATAATAATCATTTGTTAGATAATTGGCATTTATAATCTTGAGTAATATATATAAAATTCTAATTCTCTTTGTATGGCTTTGCTTAGGTGATACCAGCAGAAAATATAATTGCAGTATTTCAAAGCAGCCAAAAGACGGTGTTTGCTATCTCCAATAATCCATCTGAAGCTCAAATTTTTCTTGAGGTATATGATTGGACTAATAAAAATGTAAAACTTTCAACTAGTTGAAGCTCTGTTAGCTGGACATAGTAATTTGTAGTCCTCTTTCACATTTAACTTCTGTGTTGAGATTGCTCATTTCGGATTTTGTAGGCACTGGAACATGGGCTAGGTGGCATAGTTCTGAAAGTAGAAGACGTTGAACCTCTTCTTGAGTTAAAGGTAAATCTGTAGCTGGGTGAAACCTCTTTAGTAATGAGGCCTGGCCTCTTATTTCACTATGGAACTTTCAGGAATATTTTGACAGAAGAAAAGAAGAGAGTAATCTACTGAACCTGACCAAAGCCAGTGTCACCCGTGTCCATGTGGCTGGAATGGGTGATCGTGTTTGTGTTGATCTCTGTAGCCTTATGAGACCTGGTGAAGGACTTTTGGTATGCGTCTAATTCCTCCTTTAACAATTATCCCTCAGCTAATTTAGCGAAATGCCATTTTTATATGCAAATGCTTTTCACAGGTTGGGTCTTTCGCTAGAGGACTATTTCTTGTCCACTCAGAATGTTTGGAGTCAAATTACATTGCAAGCAGGCCTTTCCGGGTGAATGCAGTAAGTTCTACACTCTTTAGGATTTAGGGTTAGAGGTGTTCCTGAAAAGTCTGCAAATGTCTGCGATCGAGGAAATAGCTCTACGAACGAATGGATTGGTTGTCTAAACTCAAAACTGCTTAAAATATGTATTTTCATAGTCAAATGTCCCAACTCTGCTCCTTTATTTTAGGCCTATCCACTTGCTAGGGATGTGTGTGTATTAAATCTTTCTATTTCTCTCCTGTATTCATATATTTTGGAATTAAAAATCAGTAAGTTAATATTATGGTGGGGGAAAGTTGGGGTGGATTCTTTTAGCAAATTACTGTTTAGTCACCCCACTTGGTGTTCAATTTCTCCAACAACCATACAAACCGGATTGACCGAGCACGTTTCATAACAGGGGCCTGTGCATGCCTATGTTGCTGTTCCAGGAGGAAAAACATGCTACCTGTCAGAATTAAAAGCGGGGAAAGAAGTGATAGTGGTGAATCAGCAGGGTCAACCACGAATTGCAATTGTTGGGCGACTGAAGATTGAGACAAGACAATTAATCCTTGTGGAGGCCAAGGTTTGTGCATGTGAAGATGGAAATACTAATTGATAAAACTGTTTCTGAAAATGAGTACACAAGAACTTCTGCAAGTAATGTTGTTCCTTTTGCAGGGCCATTCTGATGATGAGATTATCTACAGTATCTTTCTGCAGAATGCAGAAACAGTGGCCTTAGTTGGTCCCTCGGAAGGTAATAAATTTTACATCTACTATTTCCTGCAAGTTTGAGTTATTTCTGTGTGATTCCTTAATTGTTAATTGTTTTTCAGGAAATACAAAATCGAAAACTGCTGTTCCTGTGACCTCTCTTAAAGTCGGAGATGAAGTTTTGTTGAGAGTACAAGGTGGGGCTCGCCACACAGGGATTGAAATTCAAGAATTTATTGTTGAGAACTGAACTGATAACACTGCATGTTTATATGTTAAAAATACAAATAAATATTCTCTTTTATTTCTAACGGTATTGCAAAACTTTCAATCTAGTCCTCTCCAGAATTTCAACCTTTTCAATTTATAAAGTTTTTCACTTTTTCTCCCAATCCAAGACACAACCAACTTGGCAATTTCCCAATTTCAAAGCTGCATAAAAAGTAACAACTCAAAGAAGCAATTAGTACGAAACTTTGATGCATGCACGCATGAGAAATAGTAGTTGTAACTGGAAAATTTACTTCGTGTGAGGTTGCAGAGTGGGGAAGCCATGGTAGAGAAGCAAATCGTGTGGGTTTGCTGTAACTTGGTGGATGGGTTGAAGTCAGAAGCCTAAGCCATCAACGAGTGCATAGAACCCTCCTTGGTATGGGCTTTAAATGTTAAATTGAATGGTGAATTACTGAATTTGACCAAGCTGTCATAGCTTCACATAATGCGTGATGTGCTATTTGGAAAATCAACTTCAAAATTATGTAACTTTTTTCAGATGAATGTGTCAAGAGCTCTTACAAGTTCCCAAAATTTGGGTAAATTTTGCATTGCATATATATTTTTCAATCTCAGCTCCCTCTTAACTAAATCCGGACAGCACGAACTTGACATTCCAAGGCTTTACTGCGAAGTCATTGAACACATGTTTCCTTAATTTTCGCATGAACATTAAATACATGTCAGAAGATGAATCTTAAAAATGACAGCAGATGGGGTAAAAAAAAGTACAAAAAACGATACCGACAACAAATATACCAATAGAATCAAATCCCAACTTGTGTTGTTGCCTGTAAATCTCAATTCTGACCATTTATCTAAGGTCATAGGCACGTGAAAAAAGAAAACACACATACACCATGGTGACATTTCCAAGTTTATTAAATATAATATTTTAAAGTATTGCGTGTTCATTGTGTAGATACACAAATGATTGAGGACAGGATTTTATTAAAAATATAATAAAGTTTGTTAATGTGGATGAGCTCAATCATGTCATGTCATTCATTCCCTTTAATCTGCAATTATTGCAAAGAGCATCAACATCCGATTCTTCTGTATGATGGCCACTTGATACTGTCCTCTCACTTATCACCCTATCCTCAACTGTTTGCGTTACTCTTTCAATCTCCCTTTGACTTTTCTCCTCGCATGAAGCAAGACAAGACTTCACCATACACTCACTATTCACTGCTTCCAAATAATTCTCCCAAGCATCGTCCCCTTCATTCAAATCACATATATATTGAGAGATCAAAACTTAAATATCTTCAACTCATTCATTTCAAGGATATAAACACTGGCTGAAGCGATGCATAAATAATATAGAGGATGTTGCATCTAATTGCAAAATGATTTGAATTAAAAGACGATCACAAGCCTTTTCCCCTTGTTCATTGAGTTATTGACAGTGCTACTAGCTAGCTATATCCTATATATGTATATATATCACACAGTGGCTTACGTATGAATATATGGCCGGGCTTATTTGTCTTTACATGGATGTTACCAAACGTCGAGGGCCTATTATTGTACATGGAGAGATTTTTTTGTTAAAAAACTGTAAATCAATTAACAATGCAGTCCTTGTTGTACCGCGTTGATTTTTTCCCCTCAAAAGATCGAAATACCATTCTAAATAGCTTCTAGTTACGTACGTACAACGAATACTTCGTTTCGATTTGAGGATATTTGGGTTTGTATTTTCACTCCAATTTGCTGTTCTATTATCATCACACTTACGGATATCGAATTTCAACCAAAATATTCTAAGCTAGTTGAATTCACGTACTCATATTTGGAAAATCAATACAAATAATATATAGATGTAACAACATTTCAAAAATTGAACACATATAAATGTTTTATTAAATTAATTTTTTAATTATTATGGAACTAAATTTACGTAGAAATATTCCTCCAGATATCAATCTTCTCTGATTAATTATTTGAAATGCCTTATGTCTATTATCGTATATATACATATATAATATAAAATTTATAATTATTCACAAATCATGATAAATATAACATTTTACAAGTTAAAATGGAAAACGTTTATAATTTTAGTCATATAACAGGAAAAGTTGGCAGACTCACTAGCCAGCCAACCAAAATATCCACACAATGTCAGCCATAGATTTCACTCCAAAACGACAAACGGTAGTAACATACTAACAAGCGTGCATGTTATCAGTAATCAATTATTAACGAGTAAATCTTACTCTGACCGAAAAAATTACAAGTCTTATCGCATATATATCATGATATATATAGTTTGGTTGGGATTAATTAATGATGCTGAGAACTGAGAAGGGGACTACACACACACAGAAAGGTTGGTGAAGCATATGAAATAATGAAGTTCGCGTCGCTAGCTGCATAATGATTAATTGATTGTAAGGAAAGGGGAGTCTAACTATTTAAACCGTATCCTGTTTCAACTTTCTGGCAGATACCTACAAACACACTTTACTCAGTAACGTAACTCTGTGTGAGAGAGAGTGTGTTTTTGCTTTGGCAGTGGCTCACATGGCAGCTTCTTCAGGTTTCAGAGTTGATTAGTTTCCCTTGTCAGACTTATATTGGCAAACGTCGCCTTCATTTCTCACCAGCGCCATCATCATTCCACTTCCTTTTTATTATTACCGAATCAATGAATTTTTTTGTACTGTTCACTTCACACTAGCCCCAACCCCACCACCCTCGCTCCTTTCTCTTTTATAAAGTCCCACCCACATTTGGCTCTTCCTCCAATAACGACATGCTTCCTCTCCCTCCTCTTACCTCATCTTTCTTCAACCTGATATCATCTGATCATGATTCCAAAGCACCAGAATGAAAACTATTATTTATATGTTTTTGTACTCTAACATTGCTAGCACTGAACCCCATACTTGATGCCAGACCTGGAAATCCCCTAAGGGCCACATGTGCCTTAGCTTGACCTGAACTTATCATTTTTTCATATTTCTAGTAAAAATAAAAAAAGAGCAGCCCAATGGGCTTCTCACGGTCTGGGGAATAATAAATATACGCAAATCTTACCTCACAAGTGAAAATATTGCTTTTAAGATTTGAACTTGTGACCTCTAAATTACATGACAACAACCTTACCGTAACATCAAGTCTCACCCTCTTTATTTTATTTAGCATAAGCATGTGTATCGTATTTTTCAAGCTTATGGTATGGGAAAGAAGTTGCACTGACTACTCAAAAGTCCACCAATTCCTCACATGATGATGATAAAAGTAGATAGATATATGTTCAAATTTTATACACCGTTACGAAGATATACTACTTGAGAAACGTAAATTCAAACCGAGACAGAGAAAAATAGCCTACCTTTTTTTTTCCAACAGAATCATTTGAAGGTTCAATGAAAATGGTGGTGGTGCTCGTGAGGCCAGGTCCAGAAGTTGTGCTGCTGATTATGATCATCATCTATAGTAGTAGTGTTGGTGGTGTTGAACATGTTGGAGAAGGTTTCGTCTTGGAGGTCTGATCTTGTTGAGAACTGGAGGAGTTGTGTTATGCTGGTGGGCTTTAGATTATTAGTAGAGCCTGCTACGAGCTGATGGCTTTTACCAACAGGACCGTCTCTAAGTGGTGTTTTTGAAAGGTCCAAATTGATGTCTGAACTGTTGTCACTTCCATTATTATTGCTCCATGAACCCTCCGTTTCTTTCTTCACCAGCCTCACTACTGTTCCGCCTTCACACTGATGATCTCTTCCTTTCAGAGCTTGTAACTGCCAACACCACACAGTAATCAAAATCCAAACACTTGTCATGTTTTGTTCTATGTGGATATCATCACAGAGACCCAAAAGCCCACAAAAAATGGGAAAAAGAATAACAATATATTATTATTTGAAAGATGGAGTTTAGATTTTTTTTAGTTCTATTCTAGCATACTGACACTTCACAAGAATGATCAGACTGATTAATCAAGAAAAAAAATAAAGTTAATGAGGGAATCGATGACTTCAAAAGTCACTGATACATGTGGGATTAATAACTAAGTCAACGAGATAATGGAGGTTTAAAAGTAAATGAGAAAGCACCAATGTTCAAACAAGAAAAAGCACTTCCTTTTACAATAAACAACAAACCGTTCATCAATGATGATACTGCTCGGTTCTACACTTCTAAACACGAAGATATACATCAACAATTCAACATCCAATTTTTTGGGTAGAAAAGCTTTATCCACATTGATATGTATACCTATAGAACTGAGAAAAACTGAGTCCAGCAAGTTAGGAAGAAAAAGAACAAAGATTAAGAACTCAAAATCCTAGTACCGATCCCAAGATCAGTGAAGAAGAACATGTATTTGTGTCTGGGGAAGAGATCCAAGTTCCCAGGCCACTTGTCCAAAAGAATGAAAATCATGACCATGGCCATCGAATTGAGGTTAGAGGTGGGAGGGAAATTGAAAAAGGCGATACCTCAGCATGAAGTTTCTGGTTCTGATGGCTAAGAGCTTCGTTATCAGCCTTGAGAGCTTCAAACTGTTTCTTGAGGGACTCATATTCTTTCTCGAGGTTCTTGGTCTTCCATCGGGCTCTCCTGTTCTGAAACCAAATGGCGATCTGACGTGGCTGCAGCCCCAAAGCCTTTGCCAGCTCGAGTTTCCTCTCTGGCTCAAGCTTGTTCCCAACCTCAAAGCTCTTCTCAAGTGCCTTCACCTGCTCCATGTTCAGCCTCTTCTTCTTCTCCCCTATCTGCACCGACCCATCGTCCGACAAATCGTCATCGCCTCCGTTCACGGCCTCCATGTCGTACTTGCTCTCTACCCCTGAAAACGACATCGATCTCTTCACCATGAAGGGTGCACTATTCCCTGCGTTTTCACCAACAAAAAAGATTACTTTTTTCTTTTAAAAAAAGTGGGATTTAGTAAATTAAATGATGAACCTCCTTTCAAAAGGGAGAGAAAAAAGAGGATCGCGCGTACTTGTTTGAAAGTGTTGGGGTGGTAATGGAGGGAAAGATTTGAGAGATGGTGATGAAGAGAGGTGGGGGTCGTGATGATGGTGATGATCTTCATGGGAGTGATTGGTGTGAAACATGAAAGTGTGAGAAGGAGGGAAGGCCATAGTTACAAAAAACTGGGAATTGATTAGAAGGAATATAATGAAACGGAGAAGTGGGGGTTTATTATGGTGAGGCTTTTGTATATAACAATTTAAGGGGGTAGCGATGATCACAGGGTTTGGCTCTCACTCTCATGGTGGCAGAGTTTCCAGATTCAGAGAAAGGGAGGATAATGCTAATGGATGCACGCAGACTCAGACAGACTGTGAGAGAGAGAAAGCGAAAGGTGTAATTTTGTTAAAAGTATAATCAAAGTTTGGAGCTTTCCTGGACCCCCCACGCACCCTCTCTCTCTCTCTCTCTCTCTCTCTCTCTATTCTACTACAGTATAATTAGTAAGTGTGTAACAAATCGATGACCTCGCAATAAATCAATGATTCCAGAATTAACTTCTGGTCCCAACAAAACCATTCTTATTTATGCATATTTTGGCTTTATATTGCTCACCATGGCTGGTTGATCCCTGACCACAACAAAAATTAAATAAAATAAGAAGGAAAAAAGCCAAGCGAGCTTCCTTATTATCATTATTATTAGGTGGGGAGAAATCTAGAAGTTACTTAGTTGGGTATATATATGTGAGTACGTAATATATCCTGGAGCGGTAACAAAGTTGAGGGGTAAACATGTTTGCTCTCAAGGCTGCTAATATATATAAACTTAATTATTAGATCCCAGAAAGATGCATAAGCTAGCCTCATCCTGGAACAAGCAGCATCCTGCTGATTAATTTAAAGTCGCCCCCCCACCTTTTTCCCCCTCAAAGATGATCATTTTAATATTCTTAGTGTGATTTAAGTACAAAACCCTTTTAAAAATAAAACTTTTGAGAAAAAGCAGGATTCAGGCAGGCATGCAGTCAAGTTTTGTGGTGAGCTAATTAAATGTGATATTATTAATGTATGATCCATACCTGAAGTGTTTTTATTTTAGGTGTTCTAATTTACAATTTAAAAATTATAGAATAGATAATGGAAATAAATGAAATCAACATAATAAGGAATGGATGAAACAAAATAATAAACTGAATTTTGTAAAATTGAATCTGAAAATTGACGAAGATCGGTCATATGGGTATTAATTGTAAGAATAATTAGACTTGAGAGTGGAAAAAGTTGATAATGTTGAGAAAAATGTTTGATTTATGTGTAGCGGGGAGATATAATTTTTGTTGTGCTTGTCCTTTTATGATTGAACTTTGTTCTGGTGTGGGACAGATGTTTGTCAAGTTGGCTTGCTTTGATCTTGGATCGATGACCTATTTGGAAAGCATCTATGAAGGAGATGTCCAGGATGGGTCGGGATCATTGTACACTATAGGCTATTCGCCAAAAAGGGGATGGGGGATGTGTTGGTGGGAATTGGCACAGTGATACTTAATGTAAATAGGGTAAAGTTAGAACGTTAAGACCTTAACGTTATCTTCCTCAGTATATATAGGACTTGCCTTCGATATCCTACCGTATGATCTATCATATCTCCTTTACCGTGGATATGATAGATTCTCCATATATATCACATATTCAGTTATATGTGATATACTTAGTCTTGGGCCGTCTAGACGTTTGGGGCCATTGGGCCGGGCCGTAACAAACTTAACTCTTCCCCCTCTCATAGAATGTTATTGAATAAAAAATTAAAATAGAATGGGGGTGAGTTTGTAATATGACCGAAAGATATATTGTTAGTTTATTAATATTTTGCCACATAATTTATTTAGAAATTTGATGATGACCCTTGTTAGAAATTTGATGATGACCCTTGTTGACTAAGCAAAGCTTCTACTTTCGGGAAATGACTCAAGAAAAAAAAAGAGAGAGAGAATAAAAAACAATTCAAATAATTTCTCTAGATCTAATTTAGTAACCAGGGTCACTTCATCACCAATATTAACACTCACGTTAAACAGTAAAGTCAAAGAGGGCTATGATGAGTTGGGTTAAAAGTCTCTTAAGGTAACTGTTAAATTAACTCGATAACCGGTGCGACATCACCCATATGCAGAGTCACGCCAAAAGCGGATCTGCAACAGCTCAAGATTGGGGGGGGGGAAATCAATTTTCTACATGAGGATCTATATTATATTGAATTAAATGAAAAGCTTGGCAAAATAGGACATAATTAGGTTTTTTTAAGGAGTTAGGTAGCTTAATGTTCCTTTACTAATCCTATTGTTGCACTTGTTACTTCTAATCCTTTTATCATTTTGACATTAGTAGACTATTACAATTGATTAAGGTTGTTGGCTTAGTGATCCATTCTTATAAGACATTAAATTGAAAAAAAATTGATAGCATGAACTAAGTGTGTGGTGGTGTGTTGCTCTTTTTTTAGGAATTTCATAAGTAATGTTCTTCTTGTTCATATAATAAATTTTCTTTCTTTTGCTTGAGGACGAGCAAATATTTAAGTGTGGAGGAATTTGATAAGTATATATTTTATAATTAAATCAGTGTAGATTTTGAGAAATATTTGATTAAATTTATTAAAAATGTATATTTATTTAATTATCTTTTACATATTTTTCTATCATTTAATTAATTAAAGGATAAAAGGATATATTTTGATATAAAATCTACACATATCCTAATTTTTTTGAAAGGGATATTATAAGATTCAAGTGTGAACAAAATATCAATATAATATATCTATATTATATGATAATCGAAAAAAAAAAGACAAACCAAGATATTGTGATAGATACTTACGCAAGGAGGTAATATATACTTATATATATGCTAGGCGTAGTAAGATGCTAGGTGTAGTAAGAGGGAAGAGTATACTATTCTATATATTTTCCTGGTTGGTGACGGCAAGGCAAGAGCTTTATTGGAGGGAGATTAAAGCTAAGTTTCTAAATGCAAAAGAGTGATAGCACGAATGAAAATTCAGCATTTAGTTTTTGTTTCTCCTTTCTCTTCTCTTCTTTCTTTGTCTTTTTATCTTTTCTTTGGTTAGCTATTATTTTGTTAATGATGATGTCCAGTCTGTGTAGCTAAACCTTAGTTTTGAATTATTTAGTTTAATTATGGATTAGTGGATGATAATTTTTGTCTTTAATTACTTTAATATTATATTTGTTGATTTAATTGTGTGCTTGACTATCCGAAACAAGAGAAATCTAATTGAAATTAATTTGGTATTATAAAAAAGCCTAGACATAAGGAATTTAGACTATGCCTCAATTAAATCGTGTAGGATTGACTTTTTAGATTTAATTTGCTTGTAAGATGCAGACATATATCTACCCGCACTACATATTTTCAGTAGGCTTGCATTTAAATTAATCCTATTAAATACTAATTGCCTAAGACATTAAGGATTAACATAATTGAAATGTCTTGTAATGGATTGAAAGACACTCTTCGATAATAAAGAGTCATAGACTAGCAAATATAACTTTGAATACAATTAAGGGGAAAATTAGATAATAAGAAGTAATCAAACCTCTAATAATCCAACTAATCACTCTTAACTTTTACAATAGTTAAATTTGTTCCCCCCCCCTCTAGTTAGCTTTTATTCATAGTTTAAATTGTGTTGACTTAAATTAAATAAAAATGTAAATTAAAGTCAATGCTCAATCTTGTTGATACCAAATTTTTATGGGAATGATATCTTATCCCTTCTTTATTATTTGACACGAGTCACGACCATTGCAATTATAGAGTCTTAGACTTTATATTTTACTCATATCAAAAGTATCGACGAGTATAAAGTGTACCGAATTAAAAGAATAATATACACTAACATTAAGAAATTGAAATGGCATGCACGCATACAAGCCTAGGGATGTCAATGGATCATACCAGACCGGGTTGGGGGTCAACCTGAGGTCTCGTCCAGGAGGGACCTCGGGCTGGAGAAGCCGGCCGAGGTCCGGTCCATTTGGCACCACCGAGCTCGGGCTAGACCGATTGGTCTAGTCTAGGCGTCTATGACCTATTTCTTTTTTTTTTTGCCACTTCTTTGGACCAATAATAAACACACAAACATCACTACCAGAAAATAGCCAATTTGTGGCGGATTTTGCGATGGAAAAAAACTCTATCGCAAAAAAAAAAAAAAAAAAAATGCGGCAGAAAAAAGATCCTTCACCAAAAAAAAAAGTCGGTGTTGATTTGCGACGGAACACAAGTCCATCGCAAATCCCTTGGGATTTGCGACAGACGCAGGGTCAGTCGTAAAAAGGCGGACCAAAAGGTTCGCCAGTTAGCGACGGACCACGTGGTCCGTCGCAATTTTGTTCGTCACAATTGGTCTGCCAAATTGCGACGGACCACACGGTCTGTCGCAAAATTTACTTTTTGCGACGGACCAGGATCCGTTGCAAAATTGCTTTTTGCGACGGATCCGGCTATCCGGCCCAAAAAGCATTTAAAGGCCCCCCCAGACGGTTTTTCACTCTTCCTTCTCTCTCGTTCTCCCATCTTCCTTTTTCAGTTTTCAGTGTTGTCTTCCTGTGCTCCAGTTAGCAAGTTTCCGACGTCGTCTCTCTCTACTCCGTCCGGTGAGTTTCCGGCGTCGTCTCCCTCTGCTCTGCTCGTCTCCTCCTTCTCTTCCATTACCGGTTACCGCCTGCACTTCTATTTCTAGTAATCTACTTCTCTTCTCTCTTTTTGTTACACCACCTTGTGGATAGATTTGATTATTTTCTTGAGTATTATTTTGATTTGTGATAAAATGATGGCAAGAGTATTATTTTGTAGCTTAGCATCGCATTATTGGTTCTTTTGAGTGAAATTTTTACATAACATATCTTTATTTGATATCAAAGTTGATATGTGATCATATTTTGTGTTATTTCTTTAATCTTGATTAAATTATTCATTATTGGTTCGGGGTCGGCTCTGGGTGATGATGACCATGCTGGTGGTGATAATGATGATCACAATGCTTCTGTTTAGACTACTTTTTAGTATATGCTCTTTGCAACATTATTATTTATATCTTGTTTTCTCTATGTAAACTCTTATTACTCTTTATGATTGTTATTATATATATTCACGGTAAACAGCTTTTTTGTATTTAATTTTAAAAAAAAAATAATTAAAAAAAATAATTTTGCGACGGAATGAGAATCCATTGCAAATTTTAGCATTTGCGACGAATTACCATCCGTCGCAAAGTGTTGCAATTTGCGACGGATATGGATCCGTCGCAACTTTTTAAATTTGCGATGGAAATAATTTTCCGTCCGTCGCAAATTTTTCCTTTTCAGTCGCAATTGCGACAAGGTTTTTTGTGACGGACAAAATCCGTTGCAAATTCCATCACAAATTGATTTTGCGACGGATTTTTTTCGTCGCAAAACCGAGTTTTTTTGTAGTGTATGCAAACATTTTAAATCCAATCATATAGCTACAAGAATCTCCAACAACATTGAACAAAAATACAAAATAACAACATTCTATCATACCAGACTGAAGATGAAGGGAAGAAGAAGAAGAAGAAGACTGAAAAGGGAAGAAGGCTCCGGATATTTTTTTGGCCAAGGAAGAAGACTCATTATATTGATGAGTGATGAAGAATCGTAAAGAAAATGTAAAAAAGGACAAAGGGTTAGGTTAAGTTGTGATTTTTTTAATATATATATATATATATATATATATATATATATATATCGAGCTAGATCGGACGGTCCAAGGAGTCTTAGCCCCCGAATCAAGTCCTGGCCTGCCCGGCAGGCATCAGTCTGGTCTAGTCCGCCTCATATGTTCCTAGACCAATTTTTTTCAGAGACTAAGTCGGGTCGGACCGAACTACCCTAATACAAGGAATGCAAACTTAAAGAGAGGGAAAAAAATGATAAATGAAAATCAGAGATATAAAATGAGAGGGAAACACACACAATGACGATGATAAAATTATAGAGCTTGTAGGATTTAAAAGATAAAAATGCGTCATTAATTGGTATTTAAAATTTAACACGGGATATATGGCAAGAGATGGCCGGAATATAAGTTTGTATATGTAAATAATATGTTTCATTTCCCTCCTTTATTTTTTTTTTGGTAATATCTCGGTCATTTATTTTCATGAAACTCTCATTCATGTCCGTTAAAATTGACACCGTAGTAACATGAGAAATCACTATACATATTTGTGCATGTGTGTGAGAATGAGGGATGGAGATATACATCAGGGACATACTTAGGGCCCGTTTGGTACAGGGAATATTTAATGAGGGAAAGAAACTTAATGAAGGGAAGGGAAGATTGAGAAGGAACTTAACAAAATTGAGCTGTTTGGTAGACATGGGAATATAAGTAAGTTGAGGGAAGATAAATTGTTTAGTAAGAAGAAAATGAAGTTGGTTAAGTGGGAAGAAGAGGTAAAATACCTATAATACCCCTCAAAATTAAAACCACCACTATTCTCTTCACTCTCATCTCTCCCTCTCATGAGTCTGTCTCTCGCACCACTCTCGTCTCTGCTTCATCTTCTTCGTCTTCCACCTCGCCGGCACCTCTGCGTCCTCCACCTTGCCGGCGTCTCTGCTTTCTCCACCATCGACGGAGTCTCACTCTCGCATCTGCTTCGTCCTCCACCTCTCCGGCGCCTCTGCTTCCTCCACCAGCGCCTCTCCAGCTCGAAGCTCGATCCTTGTTTATATTTGGCAGGGGCTTTTCAGTCAATATATTTCACTCTCCCGGAAAAGCTTCAAGATCCCGCCACAAATGGAGGGAGCTGAAATTCCCACGTTTGTGGGAGCTTGCGCAGGCGGGAAGCCGAGTTATTTGTGCGCGCACCAAACGCAGTTGTTTCTGCGTGGGAACTTAATTAAGTTCCCTTTCCCTCCCCTGATTTCCGTCAACCAAACGGGGCCTTAGTATCCCTATAATCCTTATTATAAGGCATCAACTAACTATTCATACAAACCAATAAAAATAGTTAAAGTTAATAAAGTTGTCATAGAATTTAAGTAATCTCCAATATTAGCCCTACTAATTGGACTAAACTCTAATATCATATTAATTATAACTCTCATTCACTACCCTTATTAATTATGGGCATACATGGAAAAAATAATTAATGTTCTTTGGGAACAAGCAAATGTCTTGTAAAAAGGACCAAATAAATTTATTAATTGATGCCTTATAATAAGAACCAAATATAGTACTCCCTCCAGTCCTAATTATAAGAGCTATTTACCAAAATTTGGAGAGATTAAGGAAGGAAGTTAAATTAGTTAATTAAAATTATTTTCCGAAAATACCCCTAATTAACAGTAGATAATTCCGAGGCAGCCTGTAGGCAATTAGACTCCGCCAGGTTTCACGTTTTGGCTCAATCTCCTATGCATTAAATCAATCACTTTGGAACTGGATAGTTACGTGGAAATATCTTTAAAGGAATATTAAAATTATTTTATTTAAAAATAAAAAATAAAATAAAATCTCTCATTTGATAAAATGTAAGCGTGTTGTTAAATTAATTATTGTGGAAGAAGTATTAGTATGGGTAATATGGAAAAATATGACAAAAATGGCTCAAAATTATTTTATAAGAAAAAAGTATAATTGAGGTGTATATAACATTAATAAGTTGCAAACATTATTTACTTTATAAAATATATAGGTGTATTATTAAATTATTATTATCTTTAATTATTATTGAGAAAGTATAAATAGGGGTATTGTAGGAAAAAATTGACAAAAGTTAAAACTTGCTCTTATAATTATGACCAAAACCACTCCAAAAAGTGCTCTTATAATAAGAATTAAAGAGAGTACTATTTTAGAAAGTGTGGTTGCATAGAGTGATGAATGAATAGATGAAAGAAAGAACCACCAAGCACCTAGATCAACCGGTTGGGGTTGTTAAAACTTAACCTTAGGAAGGTCTCAAGTTCGAGCGCAACAGAAGTGCTTTGGTGGTAGAGCTTTCCGCCTTTCATGGTCCAACATTTTCGATCTGGATTAGACGGACTCAGATAAATCCTCCGAGTTAAAAGAGGTAGAGGTCAGGGATCTGAAGATACGCAAAATAGATGAAAGAAAGATAGTAGGGATGTGCTTTATCCAAGCAATTAAGGAGGCGCCTTCCCTTTTCCAATGCTCACCGTATCTATGGCAACTCCTGCCCCACTTTGCTTACCCCTACTTCTTTAACCCCCTACCCTAAATTCAAACCTCTCCTCTTTTTTATCATTCTTCAAGGAAAGGAATATATATATATATGTATATGTATGTATATGTATGTATATATAATGTGAAAAACTCCATCTTATATACTACTCTTTGTGTTTTAAATATAAGATAGATTTTTTTTTTTAGAAATTGAGAAATTTGAATAAGGTATTTAATTATATCATGTGTTAATTATCCTTAAATTATATATCATTTTATTAGTCAAACTAATTAGTTTCAAGAAAAAAAAATACGAATACTATAAAGTAATTTAATTAGTCTTCTTAATCAATAAAAAAAAATCAACTTTATCTTATATTTAAGATCTATGGGAATATCTTCATTCTTAAACATAAGTCTCAATTGGCTTTTTTATACAGATTAAGGAAGTTAATTAAATTAATTTAAAATATTTATATTTATCATTTTTTCTCCAAACAAATTTGTTTGACTTATAAAATAATATATTATTTAATAATATATAGTTATCTTTCTAGAAAAAAAGTCAATTATATATTATATTTAAGATAAAAGGTAATACTAAAAATTTACCCCTCTAGTTATGAATGCATGATTTAGTTTATAGTATATAAAATAAGTGTTACATTTAAAATGGGTAAATAGTAGTTATCTTATAGTGTAATATTTCGCAGTATATTATTAAAAAGTATTAGTGATTTATTAATTGATGGTCATATAACTTTTTGAAAACCAGAAGGTGGCCTATTCTGCTCCATCTACCTAACCTGCTCTCTCTTCCCCTATCTCCCCCATGTGCCTTTGCCTTCCCTCCCCCAAGATCCTTTCTCTGCTCCTCTCATTTATATTTATTTAAGCACTAGTTCTCTTGCTTCATCTTCATATATATACTGTTTTCTTATAAATAGTAAAATATTGGGAGGATTATTCTTTATTATTGCCACCTAGCTAGTTCTTCTATGCCCCTAAGCATACGTTATAGTATTCTATTGTTCATGCTATATGTTGTTTGCATCTTCTCGATGGTGATCAATCTGGCATCTGAATTCTGATGATGTCCTACTCGCTCGTGCCCTTGTTTCCCAGATACTCCTACTTTACTCAACGCCCTTCCCCATAAGACAATCATCCAGCAGCAACAGCAACAGCCCCATCCCATTTTTCTTTAATCACCGGCCTCCTGCAATTGTCAAACCTCTGACTCATCTTCTTTAACGTTAATCAATCACTTCTTTCTTTCCCTGCCTCGTCTTTTAGCTAGTTTCATCTCTTGAAAATTTTCTCCACACAAACTATGTTTAGACGACTTTAGACCGATAGATGTTTATGGTCTTATTTGAACGGAGCAGGTAATGTTGACAAATTAATCAAGCGCTGTCGTAAGGTAATGAGTCTTCAATATAATCACGTGTGTTCTAGATGATATCGTACTATATAATATAATGACGTACTCGAACATTGCATAATATATCATGTTTGATTTATTTTGATGAGGGAAAAAAATAGTAAAGAGCTGATGAATTGATAATGACTTCTTCTTTCTTTTTTTGTGAAGAGTTAAATAATCAAAGAAGAAAATGACTAGGAACGTAACTTAAATATGAGCGCACCCAAAAAAAAAAAAATTATTTGAATTCTGATGATACAAGGAAATGGGGTTAAATAATTAAAATCATATTCTTATAAATAAAAGCTAGCTGTCCAACATTATTTTTTTAAAAAGAAAAACAAAAATGAATAAATCTGGAAGTAGCTAGCTACACAAACATAGACGGAGGACAATGGAGTGGGAATGATAAAATAAGCGAAACGAAGAAACAAAAGTGATACCCCTCCCTCAGTTTCTAATTATAGGAACACTTTGATAGTGTACGTGTAAATTACACTATAAAAATATTTTTATAATTAGGAGCGGAGTGAGGTACTATGTATTATTATTATATAGGAAAATCGAAACATTCTTTGAAACAGTTATATTGGGGGTAGGCATGGAAAATAAGTAAAAAAAGCGTGCTGCTTTTTTTATTAAATAGGCTGGCTGTAATGGGTTTAAAAGGCGCGAGACTGGCAGCGAGATCTGATATCTGAATTTTTTTTAAGGCTGAACTGGAGCCTTCATAAGCGTCAGCGACAGAAGTTTTTTAAAGGCCTACTTACATTGTAGGCCTTTAAAAAAGCTTCATGTGCGGCCTTGAAGGGTAGTAAATAAAGCCGTATGACTTTATTTTATTAAAATCTATATAAATATAAGAATGAAAAAATAAATATTTTGTTATTATATAATATAAATATAAATATATTTATTTAATGTGTAAAAATGCGCTGAAGCCAGCGCTACTAAGTCGGCCTTAAATAACAGCTTTTATTTACATTAATATAAGCCTTTAAATAGCGCTTAGCGCTGGCCTTTTTTAACAAACAAAATGCAATGGCCAAAACTTTAAAGTAAAAGGGAAAAAGCCGCTGATAAGGCGGCTATTCCCATCCCTAATTGGGGGATAATTATGATTGTAATATTATGTGAGTGAGGAGGGGTCTGTGTCGTGAATGACTATGCCTGTAAAAATAGAGAGAGGTTAGGGAAGTAGGATGAATAGGGTAGAGTTAGAGGGTAGGGGTCTAGAAATAGTAACAGAAGCGCACTTCATGGCAACCGATTCAAAGAATCCAACATCAGTGTTTCCTGCCGCCCCCACATCGTACTATCTGCTAAACCACGTCACTGTCCCTCCCATCCCATCCCATCCCACACTATTGGATTTTCACCCACATTTTTATTTCTGCATTATCCTGCGACCTAATGACTTCTTCATCTTCGCCTTAATCATATTCGACTACTTCATATGTTGTGGAGCCGGGATATTGGGTTGAGTCTATTAGGCCGACCTATTTAAGCCTTGGCCTTATAGAACTTAGGCTTGAAAAATAGGTCAGAGGTTTGAAATTAGCATTTTATAAGCGCAAGAGAACTGTCAGTGGCGCGTTTAATCAGCTTTTTTTTATTAAAAAAACTATTTAAACTTCCACTTAATGAATGTGTTTATTTGTAATTATTTAGATTTTTTTAATTTAAACTATAACTTTTTTTATGTTTATTATTATTCGTATTAAAACACATAATTAGTTATTATAAATTTTAAAGAATGGATGTTTTCATATTAAATAATTACATACTTTGATATTACAATATTATATAAGTAATAAATTATAAATATATTTGGTGTAAAATAAGTATAATTATTTTTACTGTCGGTAAAATCATACATGTAATGAAGGAATCTCAAGGAGACACATATAAAATTACGAGAGAGAAAGAGCGTTTTTGTCGTGACATACATAAAGAATTCTTTTGTTTAATATTTTTTTGAAAAAATAGGAAAAAACATATTCTTTGTGTTTATTTGTTTTTATTATTAATTAATGAATGTGTTTATTTGTTGAATGATTTATATTGTTTAGATATTAATGTTGATAACATTTATTTGATAGATTAGAAGCTTTAATGATTGGAATTTACTTAATAATATTTCTTTAAAAAAATCGAAGGAAAAATAGTTAAAATTTGGAATAGTATTTTTCGGGCGCCAGGTCGGCCTTGCCAATCTTATCAGGCTACCGACTTTGAAAAAAAAGATCTTTCTTATCTAAAAAGCGCATCGGTTAAGCGCGATTAAGAAGTTTTTCACGGGATCCATGTATCCCTTTGAAAGAAAGGGAAGGCCCTGATTCCCAGCTTTCACGGGATCCATGTATCCCTTTGAAAGAAAGGGAATCATGTGCAGATAATGAGGCTTGTGCTTGTAAGACACGTGGAGGACAGGTCATTTCATTTGACGTCACTTGTCCCCTGAGACGATTATTCTCAGCCAGCCCTCTCTCAAATGATTAAACATTTTTTCCTATTTTGGGCATCTTGACGACGTCACTGTTTCAGGCTCTTAATTAATTCATTAATCACTTGATTATGAAGGGTTAGGAAAAAGGCCTGATTATGCTTACGCGGAGATCCAAACTTGAGTGGGAAATCACAGGCATCAGCTTTTACCCGACACCTTCTCTCAACATGTTATGCCTCAAATCACACCGCACACCTCTTCTTATAAGGGTAGGTGGATCCCATTCGCTATCTCAGCCGAGGGGACGTTAAAATGGTCTAAAGTCTAAACCGAATAAAAGATACCCCAGAAATTATGCGTCTTGCCAAATCACCTTTTCTCTGTTGTGATCAAAGAGTGTTTAGGTCTTTACGGCACAAGTAGTGAATGAGAATATCCTACTCCCGTTAGAGTCGGGAAATCAGATTGAAGCGATTGGATCAACCTTTTTTAAAAGTTCTCCTACTTTCAAAAAGTTAGCGCTAAAAATTAGAGGAATTAAATAAAATTGGCCAAATGCTTGAGTCTATAGGGTGCGAGAACTACAAAAATTTGGCCTCTCATGCCCTTTTAATTCTTTTATTATTATTTTTTGATGCATAAATTCATATATGATGATAATTTACTAATTTATATGTATTTTGTATTTGTCATAGAGTTATTTATTCATTTAAGTACAAATAGGGATTAAGAGAGTTCCCCCAAGGGAAAGACCGTCAATAGGAATTCTCTCTACTCTAGAACCCATAGGCCAAGGAGCAATAGATATTGTAGATAAAGATTATGGATGTGTTTATGATGCAAAAGATAAGAAATTCATGATATTCTTATTTATGAAACAGAGCCTACTACTCAAAGTGAAGACAATCAAATGTCTTTGAAATTGATAATAATAGCGAAGAAGATGACAATAATAGTCATCATACTAATGTTGCTTAGTGATATGCTTTTTATGTTTTATGTGAGTTATTTGTGGACAATAGTTTGCTTTTGATTATGAATTAATGAATATATTTATTTGTTGGATGATTCTTGTTGTTTGGATATTAATGTTGACAATATTTATTTGATAAATTACAACTTTAATTGTTGTAATTTACTAATTATATTTCTTTGAAAAAAAGAATGATAAATAGTTTAAATTTGGAATAGTAATTTCAGCCCTGGCCCTAGTGCTCGGTGGGCTTTAAAAAATAGATGTTTTTTTTACCCCAAACCGTAGTGGCGCTTCGATTCCCAACTCTACTACTCGTTAAATATAAGATATAGTTGTTTTTATTATGAGATTGAAAGTTTAAATAAATTATTTAATAATATCATAAGTGCGTATCTGCTTATATATCAATTTATTATTCAAACTAATTAGTTCAAGAAAAAAAATAAAAATAGTCTAAAACAATTTAAATTATTTTCTTAATCTCTAAAGGAAAAAAAAAACAATTTTATCTTGCATTTAAGATAGATAGATAGGAGGGAATATTATTGTGTGGCCCATGGTCTGCAAAGGAAGCCCCATTCCTCTGAGAAAAAAAAGGGCCAGAGTTGTACTTGTACGAATGATTGTGCTGTAACAGAGCACACAGTACTCCATTTGGACTTTTTTTTTCTTTCATACATGTTTGGCCTTACAACATTTAACTTCTTGGGATTTGAGCTTTTCCCCCAAAAAAATTGCAAGTTGGGCTTTGATCAATTTGGCAGCCCAAATTTGGGTGGAAACACATGCGCTAATGTCTGATGCTTCTAACCTTGTTTGTAGACTGAATTATATTAATGCTACTGCTCATGCATGTTTGGTTTGAGGGAGAGGAATGGAGTGAGAGGGAGAGAGAAATTTCTTACCCCCCATCTTTACTTGATTGCCCATAAAAAATTTTCAATATTCCAAAAATATATTCTCAACAAAAAGGAATATTCTTTTCATTAATGACAATTTGGTCAATTTACTCATTTTCACTCCCTTCCCTCCCCTTAAACCAAACATGCCCTTAGTCCAACAGATCAGAACGCTACTTGCTAGCGAATCGTTGATATCCATCTGCTATACTCCAAGAGATCACAACAGAGTCGCTGATGCTTTGGCAAAGTGGGGTATAACTAGATCTTTAATTCTTAGTGATTGTCTTTTGGCCTTAAGGGCCTTAGTTGACCAGGAATGTTTGAGATTTATTCCCACTGTGTAACCTTTTTCTATTATCCTTTGGCCTTTTAGCCAGCTTCATTAACAAAAAAAAAATAAGCAGTTGGGTGCAAGGGATGAGGAGGATGATTGATGAGTTTATACGAGACCATGAAATGAAAATGTAACCAACATATATTGGGACGGGGAGTAAGTGGAAAGAGATTTGTTCTCCCACCATTACGTCTTCTGTTTGAGGAATGAGAATTAAAAAAATGGTGTTGTGAGCTCTTCTCCTACAACCGTGGGCCTGAGGCGGGGCAAAATTCGGATTAGTCGGAATCGAAAATTTCGATAAACTGGGTGGAATAAAAAAAAAAGTGAAATGAAAACGTAGCGTGTGGCATTGTAATTGTAATATAAGAACATTTAATTTGGAATAAAAGGATGAGAGAATAATGAGATAATGGGCATGGGGGATGACGGGAAAGAAACAGTACAAGATCCAATAAGCACAGGACAGAGTAACTTGGAAATAATCAAAATGAGCACGTGGCTCTCAGAGGTTGGGTAATGATGAGCTGGACCAATCCCCATGCATTCCCTCTTCCACGTGTGATCTCATCTGGATCATCGTGTGGTGGCCTCATTGGAACGTGTATCATATCCCCCTTCCCCCACCCCCACGCCCCACATCTCTCTTTTCATTTTGTGTATCATAGACCACCCTCTTTAATACAAAGAACAAGTTTTTTTTTTTAATTGATTAAAAAAGTTATATAAGTTATTTAATGTTGTGTATTATATAGGTCCTAATTATAGGAAAGACTTTTGTAGTGTAAATTACACTATGAAAATCTTTCACATAATTAGTGACCGGAAAAAGTATTAAATTATATATAAGTTTATAAATTCATATAAATTAGTTTAGAGAATAACGATAAATATAAATATTTTAATGTGATTTATTTATTTTCATTGATCTTTAAAGAAAAGATCAATTTACTTTCATATTAAGAACTAGAGATAGTATCACTTATGTCCACTTCCCACATACTACGTCCTCACCTCTGGTCTTTTTTCCTTTTTGGCCACTATTTATATATTAAAAATTAGTTAAGTTAATTATATAATTGTGTTATCTAAGCTAGTTTTTCTAAAGGCTTAATGTTCATTTAGATTTCGGTTTCTTAAGTTTCAAACCATTGGTTTTAATCCTTGTAGAGACAAAATGATACATATTTTTATTAAGTTATATGGATCAATAGTGTAAACAAAATAAAGCTTGAGGAATTAGAAGTACATAGGTTTGAAACTTGAAGGACTAAAACCCTTAAAAGACCAAACATTATATTAACCATTTTATTAAATATACTCTTTAATTTTTTTATTATTTGTTGGGGATTTGAGTTAGAACATATATTTATATATATATATATTTTTTAAAAAAAACCCTTGTTTTTCAGGAAATGAAAAGGGCTTTTTATTGAATAAGTCGGTTGCAACATCATTTCATTGACTGTGACTTCTTCCCTTTCATACATACAATTCATTTCTTTTCAACTTGTTTTTCTTTCTTTTTTTTAAAAAACAAAAAGTAGTGAGACCAAAACCATTTTTTCCATATTTAATGGAAGCATGCCGTTTTGCTCTTCTACTCAACCTCACGCATTCGTTTGATAGAATCTCCTTAGGATATGATTCTGGATAAATTTGCATTCTTGTCTTCAATTCATATACTGTTTATCCCAAGTCCCGTCCATTGAACCTGCAATTCAAAATAAAATTGTTACCATTTACGCCTCCTAAATCAAAATCCTTTTCATATTTGTTTGTGTCTATTCATTTTGATATGCACATATACATACATGTCCCAACTAAACGATACATTCACCGCAAGTTAAGAAATAAATTTATCATTTTTCAACTTTATAAAAGATTCATCCTTAGCTATAGCCTCAACACGTACTACGTGGAACTTCCACAGATATCTATCTGAGTACGTTTAATCTTATAAGGCGCTAATCATCATGCCAAAAGGTTGAACTGACCAAAATCATAAATAATCACACCACATATTATACATGTCCCAGAAACCCCCTAATCCTACCCCGATGTGGGACTGTCACGGCCAAACCGTAACAAACGGCTTCTGATGTATAACGCCCATTTTTCCAACCTCCACCTACTCTCACCCTTTTGTTCCCAGTATCATAAGAGTTTCATCAGTATATACGTGTTAGTTACTATATCAACTCGATAAAAATATTAATTAAATGTTGAGAATCTCTCGATTTATTCATCACCTTTGAAAAATATATTTAATAATTCACAAGTCTGTGTCTGAAGCCACTAATTAATTCCGTTTGGTGTGGTGTTCTTCTTTCAATTGCTTAAAACCCACCATCGCCGTACAGTACCATTAGAATATTTCAACGCTTTTTTTTTTTTTTTCTTCTCATCCAAAGAGTGTAGTTTTTTGCATAATCCGAAGATCGATTCGGCGCGGGATACATCACCATTTATAGTAGGTAAGTCTCCAAATGTTTTCTGCATTCACAATTTCAACTGAGACTATAAACAACATTCGCTACCACTTATGCCAACCCCATTGGTTATTTCGTAGCTTCTTTTTATCCACTACAGTTAATATTATTTCAATTACTTCATCCATTTGCAAGCAAAAAATAATTAGCTAGGCATGCTATCATATATATAACCCACCAGAAATGTTTCGTACTGGTATTGTATTTTACTTTCTAGCAAATTTTCCCCATTAATTAAAGATTTCTCTTTTTGTCCGATCCTATTATTGTTGATTGGCACTCTCTTTTGTCTTCAAAGGTTTTAATTTGCTAATTAATGTTGTTGTGTGTTCTATGTTTATAACTATTTACTAAATGCTTTTTCCCCTGATTTTTATTGAACACGATATTGATCACATCTGGTCAAAAAATAAATCTGAGCATAAATGTAAAAAGTAGCCTTTCATGTGTACGTTTATCTCTATCAAGTATCAACTACCATATTTATCAATAGCGCGTTAGTTAGTTAGTAGATGCCGTTAATTTAAATGATCTCAACCGTATTTTATGCTCGTAAGCTTTATATATATTTATATATATATATATATATATATATATATATATATATATATATATCATTCACATATATATGTAATGTAAATAAAACTTATAAAATCCAAACTAGCAAAGGTGCAGTGGGTGACGGAAATTGGAACCACGTAATCGTAATCGTATACATCCTCTTATAATCTTTTTTCTCTTATTCTATTTAAAATCTCATCTCCACTATTAAATTTAAAATTTTATAAAATTATTATTTTAAACATAAATAAGTAAACTTAAACTTTTAAACATGATCTATATATACAATTCATAACTACAATACAAACAAAATTAATTTATAAAACACTATAATCAAAGTTTTAAAAAATATTAAATATGAACTATTTATTTTTTTATCTAATTGTGGAGATGAGATTCTAAAAAGAAAAGTAGAAAAAGGATTCTGAGAATTTCTGCTCTCTGCAACTAGATAGAGCTCGATTATATTTTTTGAATGGGAAATTAACGAACTAAGACATGATACTATCAAACTACAAATTTGTGGTTGAGCTGAACAAGTTAAAATTTGGATGATTCCAATGTTTAACTAAAGAAATCAAACGTATATATCATAAACCATTGATAGAGATGGTAAATGGCTTGTAAGAAGAATGATACGAGTTTGAATTCTAAAAAATACATTAGATAGAAAAGGCGAAAACCCTTACATGTAACTTTTGAAAGGGATTAGTCTCTAATTCAACAAAAGAATTTATTTTTATTAAATAAATTAAGAGAATGTAAATATCTTATATTTGGGGTTTCTTGAATTTCAATATTTAGCATATTTTTGTTAGATAATTATCATCATCAATGGAAATTAATAATTTAAATAGAAAAAATATGACCATTTTTCTACACTAAGATAATGACGCGGTTACAAAGCGTAATAATTATGTGACAAGCAGTTAGTAGAATAGTATTTTACGTACCTGATGAAACAAGTAACAACTAACACAAGTTGGCAAAAAAAAAAGTAACAACCAACACTAATCCTTTTTTTTTTGCTCGAAACCAACACTAATCCTTAAAGAACAAACAAAACAAAAACAAAATGTGGCCAATGGTTTTGGCTATGAATCCCAAATTTCCAATTAAGAGGAAGGGCATAACGGTAAATACGACGCATGAGTTGTTGGACGCGCTTTTGAGGAAGTTTTGTATAAGCAAATGGGGTCCAGTTGAGCGCAGCCCGTCAGGCTTATGGAGAGGGCTTTTCCCGTCAATAATGTGGGGGGCACCATACGCGCCAAAAAGTGCGAGTGGTGGTGACATAGCAACCTCACAGTAACAGTAACAATACCCTGTTTTAATAGAAGAGAACAAAAACAGAGGTCTCTCACATGACTCATATAGGACGTGAAGGAAGAAACAGAGTGTTCCGACTATAGGTTTGTTTGCGGAAGAGTCATTCAAGCAATGATTTTCGCATTCTTGCCTTACTGATTTTATTTTCTTGTCTGCACGCATATTTTGTTGTTTTATTAAAATCCAAGTCATGTCAAATTCTTGGGACAAAACTTGGTAGGCAAATGTTGGTCTCTAATTAACGAAGTTATTCTGTGTTTTTTTTTTTATTTTTGGTTTCTCGCTCATGTTTTGAAAGAGAGAATAAGCCAAACCAACCCGTGTGGGATCAGGCTTCAGAGTGCTGTACCACCATTATGCTTACCGATTCATCTCTCGCCCTCGTTGTTTGACTTTGCCTTTTATTCCTTTTTCAATTTCAGAGACCACTTCTCTTACCCCTTTGGTTCCTCTCTTGTATCATTTCCTCACCAATTCCTCAAAGACCAGTTCAATAATCCTCCCCTTGTGCTTCTCTTGTCCTGAATAGGTCGTCTTTTTCCTCTGCCAGCCTCCTTCATAAAAAAAATTCAGAGCAACGATGAATGAGCTCTGTCATCAATTTTGGCCGTGGATTTTCCATAGTCGTAAAACCTGCATGCTGGAGACAAATTGATCCTAACTCTTTAGTGGGTTTCTTCTGAATTTGATTTATCTTGTGCTTGTCCTTTTGTATTTTAGAATTTTGTGATCATGGGCTGTGCGAGTTCGAAGCAAAAGCGATGTCGGCATTGCAACGCGCCATATTCCCCTGTGCCCAGAAGTTACTCAATGCACGTCCACCACCCACCCCAGAAAGAAGGAGATAGCTACCATGTTGTGGCTCTCACCTCCACCACATTAGGTTCCCTCAAGCTCGATTCTCCTCTCTCAAACCACCAGAAAACACAAAGGCTTTCTGAAATTGGAAGCCAGAATGGTTTCAAGTTTTCCAACAGTAAAGTCAGCGACAGTGATGATTTCAGTTTTGGCGACGGCGACAATTCAATTGAAAACCGTCCGAAGAAGAAGAATGAGGCGTTATCAGAAAATGAGAGAAAGAATAAGGAATTCTCAATGGGGCTAATCGAGGCCAAAACATGGTCCAATATGGTCGAGCAGAAGCTACCAAAATTGATTCCGAGGACTCCAATCAGAACTCCTCCAGGTGAACCAGAGACAATTAATATGTGGGAATTAATGGAAGGTCTTGAAGATATCAGTCCCTACCGATCACCCAATCACTTCAGGAGCTTCTCTTTCGATCAATCTGTTTCTGCTCCGGCCGATCCACCCAAACCTCTCTGGCTTCAAATGACAGAAGATGACTTAAATCCCAGGATTGCCCCTGCAATTACAGATTTTGATCCTGATGTCATTTCCTCATTCAGAAAGTCGTTACAAGAGCTCTCCCCTGCGAAACAACATACCCTTACTGCAGATAACTCCTCTTTTGATGTCACCAAAGAGAAGATAAATGAAGTTGATGATACGGATTTGAAGACTCTTCCATACAAGAAAGAAAAGGTAGTTTTGTACTTTACCTCCTTACGCGGTGTAAGGAAGACTTATGAGGATTGTTGCCATGTGAGGCTCATTCTGAAAGGATTAGGTGTCCGTATCGATGATCGAGATGTGTCGATGCATTCGGGGTTTAAGGATGAGCTCAAAGAGCTTTTGGGTGATAGCCTTACTGGGATTGGATTGCCTGCAGTGTTCATTGGGAGTAATTACATTGGTGGGGCCGAGGAAATTCAAAGATTGCATGAAGATGGTAAGCTAGAAAAATTGCTTAATTGTTGTGAAAGAGTTAATGATGAGCATGGATCCATTAATAGTGATATATGTGAAGCTTGTGGGGATATTCGATTTGTGCCCTGTGAAACATGTTCTGGGAGCTGTAAAATTTATTTGGAAGCTGATGAAGAAGAAGATGAAGATGGTGAAGTAGGTAGTGACTATGGGTTCCAACGTTGCCCTGACTGTAATGAAAATGGGTTAATCCGCTGCCCGTTGTGTTGCTCATAGATTTCTCTTTGCAGTTACATTTTAACAGAGGTAATTTTTCATTCTTCTGAGTGTTTGTTTTGTAATTTGTGAGTTGTTATTATACAGTGAAATTTTGGTGCCATAGATATTGAGAAAGGGGCACGAGTGAACAAATAGTCTTTCACTCTTTCTGTACAACAAATACAGTTTAAAATGTATACTTTTTAGTTAATTCTTCTTTCCTCTTTTCCCTTAAGAAACGAAATAAAATTTATCACTATTAATTTTTGTGAAAAGTATATATACATACATATATATAAAGAATGATTGAAGTATTACATTGTATAATTTATAATTGATTTTGCTTCACTTACTTCCCAGTCTGAAATGTTTAATTAATGATTGACTGCAGTATTACAGTTGTAATGTTCAGTGATGATTGATTTGAATCCTCTCATTGGCCAAAAAAACTGATTTAAAGGAACATATATGCATATGGATAATCTAAATTAACTAAACAGATAATTTTTAATTAATTCAAAGCAACAATAATTTTTCACCAAGAATGTGTATACAGTCACACAATGAACTAAAATATGGTGGAATTGAATGTTTTCTGTGGAGCATAGATTTGTACTTAGAAAAATATTATTTATAGATAGTGGAATTTATGAGCTCAATGTAAGGCATCATGCCTGCCATGATGATTTAAGAGTCGCATGGTTGTTTCTACAGCCCCAGATTATGGGTTTTATTTATTATTTAATTGGTTACTGAAGGAAGAATTATAGAATTCTTTTAAAAAGGAAAACAATTCTTTAGTATATATATGTCATTAAATAAGTCCAAATTGCAGGAAATCCGCATCCATATATTGAATGAATGATTTCAGGTCTTTAGTTAACGCGTTCTGAAAGGACTGAAAGATATAGATGAGGTCATGCATGAAATGTATTTAAACGCAGTAGATTTTTGTTTTTGTTTTTGTTTTTTTTAAAAAAACACAAATATAAAACACATATACTCTGGGAGTTGATTATCGAAGTGTGACTTTTTCATGTATTGAGTTCATTTCAGATCTATCTGACATTATAAGAAAAGGGAAGAAGATTTGAATACAAATACAAAATAGAACATTAAATAATGATAAGCTGGGTAAACGTCGGCGGGAGAGAGCTAGTGACCTGGTCAAATCATATTTCAACCTTAGGAAAGCTATACTACGCAAGAGTCCAAAGGCGCAATAATATTTTTTAGAAAAAAAATGCAAAAAGGAAGGTTAAAGAAGAAGCCACGACAATTATTTATGATCCCACCAGCAACTTTGGGGAGTAAATAGTAAGGAATTTGCTCTCCTTTAACCACTTCTTCAGTTTGAGGTGTGAAATAGAGAAAATGATGTTAGGAGCTCTCCCTCAACCACTGTGGGCCCGACTCGGGGCGAATCCAGATTAATGAGAACTGAATTGGGCAGGGAAAAAAATTGTTTATGATGCAGTTAAGTTAATTTGTGTTGGCCTTCCTTATGTATTTTGGGACGCTATTGAGAGATGGTTCCTGGCTGGGACAAGAGAAATCAGCAATCTTGACTTTGAGGAATGCTCTCTTTTAAAAAGGGGAAGAAAGTTTGAAATTTGAAAAAAGATAAGAAGGTTCTTTCAACAGAATTATTTGTAATGATGGGGGCGGAGGGCGGTGGCATTATTCATGTATTTGATACGAGGCAAGGCCACGTAATTATTATTTAAAAAAAGAAAATGATTGGGAATTTCATTGTCCATCAATCTCACCCACGATACCTCAACTCCTAAATTATCCAGATGATGTGGATTTATTTCTGCTGGCAGCCCACTCATCGTCCTTTTAATGGTGTTCACGTGTTCGTATAGAGCCATGAAAATCCCAACGCCCCACATGTTTTATCATAAGCCATCCAACCAAAAGCTTGTCGGTGGGAAATGTCAGTGGTAGATGGCATTTGCTCCATCCAGTTGGGTGATCATTGAAGTCCCAGTTTGCCTGTTCTTCACTCAAATGCTTACTCCTAATCACAATTATATCCTTTTCATGTAAATCATGCATGAAATTTTTGTACGATAAGTTGTCTCTGTATTTGAATGAAAATCTTGTTGGCAGTCAGCCTAGGAAAGAAAAGAAAAAAGTCAAGGTGGCTACAGTGGTCAAGGCTGTTTCTGACAAAGAGACGCCCTTAATATTTAATAATAATGCATGAAACAACCAGAATTGGAGCAACACATGAACATGGATCAAGTAGAAATTAAAGGGATTGCGTTAAAAATGCATTTCAGACAGAAAAAGAAGGAGCCATACAGCAAAACAAGCAGGTGGATGTTTGTCTGTGATAGTGCGTGCCAAGCAAGGTATCTATCAATCTCACTCACTTTTCCTATTCAAACCATTTCTGCTTCCTTCCCATTTATTCAACACACTCAATACCAATAGTCAAACAATCATACAGATAAAGGCTTCTCATTTATTTGTAATTCTATAATACTAGGCTGGCTAAGGCAGGCACCGCAGCCTCTGGCTTTTCAACATCATTATAAATAGTTTTGTCTGAGATTAGTTGAGTGGGATGCCTGTAAAGTGTTAACATCGTCTGGTTGGAATCGAATATATTTAACAAGTAACACTCGCATTAAACTATTACAAAGTAATTCACATGTTATTTATGTTCCTTCAGATTTGCAGGTAACAACCGTATGGCACGCGCCCTCATCCATTATTTAATGACACTATCTCTATATTTAGATGAAGAGAAAATTAGGGTAAAAGAAAACTAGTTGAGAAAACCCCAAAAATAGTAATTTTTTTACCATTTATGAAAGTTTTCAATTCTATTATTTTCTTCCCCTATTTTCTCCTCATTCAAACATAGCATACATTTCTGTCTTGTGTGACCACTTGTTTCACAATTCGATTCCTTGAGAGTCTAATCACGGGCGTCATCTTACATATTTTGCCTAAACGCGTTTAAAAGTCAGACATCAGTTCAAGTTTAGATACTCAAGGTTATGTCCCAATATTATACAAATTATTTATGCAAAACAAAACAAGAATATATGAAGATAACCATATTATTGTCCTGTTGACAACAGGAAGATTGAGTACTTACAAGGAAGCTGCTGATCAGGGGTCCTCCAAATCTGATGTTCCCGAAATCGGCAGACATTCCAATATTTTTAATTTTAACACGTGAACATGTACACCAGATCAATGGCTTCTGGCTCAATCACCATTCCATGATCAGCACTTAATTACTTATACAGATCGACTGACACACTTGACAACTGCACAAGGTTCCTGAGAAATTCATTTACTGTATACCAAAACCAACCTCAGAATACAACAATTTCAGTTTGGAGTTTCATTTGTTGTTGCGCTGACCCAAGTCAGCGGCAGCTTTTCCGGCGTGAGACAACATATCTGAAACCCAGAGAGCTCCCTTTGCAAAGTAACTGCTGTTGACGACGGCATTACCAGCCGCCATTGCTGCCCTCCCTGTAACTGTAGCCAATGCTATGGCTGCTGTCCCTGTAACTGTTGCAGCTGATTTGGTGATATCGGTAACATGATACTTCTCGTCCACTGATTTGAAAGTTTCCCGGCTGGAATTAATTGTATCAGTCAACCCAATTTTTTTGCTGAGCTCTGCAACACTGGCTGCCGCTGTGGATGATACTCGGTAAGATTCGTCAAGATCTTTTGCCTTGATCAATGCATCTTTTCCCAGCACATATCCCTTGGCTACCATTGTTTTCACGACCTCCTGCGCCATAGTTACTGCCTCCCCCGGGGTGGAAGCAAATTTCTGCATATGAATATCCTGTAAAAGAAAATGATGTTCCTTTATTCAATAATAGAAAGAAACAGACTTGAACAGTTAGTGTTAATTACTTTTTTTAACAGGAAAAAGTAATGAAAAATCTCGTGCTAAACTGAGTTTTGTTCCCAGGATTCATAACAATTATCTGTGCCTTCACAGCTTTGATTTACATTTATGTCCTTCAGATATTTTTCCGATCAGAAGTACAAGGTTGTGCCCATAGAATAGAAGGTCTCCAACAGACAAGAAATACGGGTAGTTCATTCAAAGTATCCAGCCTTCGAAAACATCAATTCATAACGTTTTAAAAATGTAAACTATGATATTACAAAAACAAAAAGGAATATTCATCAAATTTGAATGGACTTTTAGTTTCTTCATAAACAATAACATGCTCATTTTTAAAACACCACAAAACATTAGTTCGTTTTATGAAAGGTTATTACTTTGTTCAATTAAAGCAAATAAGCTTTCTAAGGAAGAGTTTCAAGCATACTGATGAACTTGTACTATCTTCAAGCCTTGATGCAAGGCTACTCCAGTTATCACAGTCATCTACTGAATCTTCCCAGCGAGAAATGCATATTGGTTGATCTACAATCACAGATCCCTGAGATAGGTTGGATTGAAACACAATTGAGAAATATAATAATGATCAATACCAGAATATTGGATATGTAATGGTCAACAACAAAACACGAGCTATTCAAAAACAGACTGATGAAGGAGTTAATATTGAAATCATACAAGGGTAGCTTGTCATATTTCTGTTGTAAAAGAAAGTTCTCGTGTCTCCTGTTCTAAATGTTCCGCCAGTGTACAGTATTACTAAATAATATTTTTCCTTCCATCTTTATTATTCTTTGTCCTTATCCTCTTCACGTAATACTTATTCCTCACACAGGCGAATTCAATCATCAATGTAGATGTTCAGATGAAATCACTTGAGTTTCTTGGATTCATATAAAAGGATTTTCTAGGTTTCCTGTATGCCGATGGGGATGGACTTGGCCCTTAGGCCTCACTTGTTGACATATTCTGGGAGAAAGAGGGTGAGAGATGGGCCTTTTTTTGACCTACCTGATTGGGAAACAGTTAAATCATAGTTTTAGAAGCCTTTTTTCCGCAAGTCGATACAAAACCCCTTACACTGTTACACATACTTACCTCAAACGCCATAATAGCACTTCTAAAAAGCTAAAACAAGCAGACGTTGTACTAGGAAAAGTAAGAGTAAGAAATAAGAGGGTCCGTGTGAGTCCTCAGATGGTAAAGGAGGAATTGTAAACCTCTGGCTGTCAGAAGAGATAGAACAGTGAATGTAATGGGAGGACAGGAAGGGTAGAAGCAAGTGGATTGTGCGCAGAATTCCTATACCTCTCTAATGCCTATGAACCTGGGTATTTTTCTTTGTTTTCTTCTTGCTTTTTCCACCTGTTTTAGCCAATCCTATGAGTCTTAAACTCTAGCAGGATCTTTATGCATAAACAATATTATTCTGGAGTAGAATCCATCCTAGATTAAAAATTGAAAAAGGACTACTGACGAGCATTGATATTTATCTAGTGTGCAATTAAGCAAAGAAAGATAAACTTTTTAAGAAGACAAATGTAGATGACATCAATCTATGATATCCAACATTTAGAAAACAAGGAGGCAAGATGGATTAGCATCAACACACATTCAGCAACAAGGCAGTTTCCAGAGCATAAGCATCCCTAAAAGTCACATATGCGATATTCGCATCTTCATCAGATCTGCATCATGACAAAAGAGAAATTATATAAACAAGCGTCTGTCATCCCAAGCCCAGCAAGCATATGAAATTTCGATATAACAGCAACAGGAAATAAAATGTCTTAAATGAAACTATCAATACTCAGTAGCATTGAAAAAAGCACTAATATACCAGCATTTTAATCAATATTTTTTCTGGTATATATAAGCATTTTAAGAAGAGAACATCATAACTTCATTAATCGGCAGAAGTTTAAGGACGTAGAGATAAAAATAAAACATGGGATGGTACTATAGCAATCTATGATAAGAATATCTAAAGGATTCCCAATTCCTTTCATCTTATAGTTTTTAATTTAGTTTTGTTCAAGCAAAATTATTAAGAGGGAAATGATCATTGTATATATATATATCCTTTCTGCATGTCATTACATTACTATTAAAGTCTATAGATTTGACAGAGGGATATCCAGTAAAGAAAAATTGACATACAATTGGGATATTAAACAAGGTTGGCTATTAAAAATCTCCCATATTTGCCATGTCTTGTCTTCAAGAAGTAAAGACCAAATAAGCATTACATCAAAATGTCATAAATTAAAATCATATGTTGAACATATACTTAGTTTAGTTTAACTACAGGATTAAAAATTGCAATCAGTAAATAAGATAGCACAAAATTACCTGATGATTTCAATATGCTCAATGACACCAGAGTAGGCAAAAAAATTGTGCACATCCTTCTCTGTTGCTCTAGGGGATAATTTGGTGACTACAGCAGTGAAACCGCCGGAGCTCATTATCGAGCAGTGACTGAAGCCTCAACTGGGAAATCTGGAATGAATGAAACAATGGAAAGCAGCGGAAATCAAATTCCACCGACAAAAGAAGATGACCCTGCAGGAAATCTCTCAGTCACTCCAGAAATCGCTAATCAGAACGCATAGCGAAGCCACCCTTTTTCCTTTCATTTCTCCATTCATAAGGCCATGTGTAATTAGGATAAACAATGGATATAATAACCACGCAGTTCAAGGTAACAAGAAATTATCTATCAATTCGGAGAATGCTTACTTCCTTTGCCCATATCGAATCCATTCCAAAACATTCAATACGTATCGGCATTGACACTCATGACATTACATGCCAAATTACAAGTATCTTATTTGTTTTTCTTTGGTACTCGTCCGATACTTCAGAAAAAGTTCATGTTCTTTTTTCAGAAGGAAACAATAGAATAAGAAGGAGGAAGAGTGGATTTCATAGTTAAAACAACCACTGTTTTGGGGAGAAAAGCTCACGCCTACTTCATAGAAAATTAGAAATAGACAAGAGAAACGGATTTTTTTCTTTTTTAATACCGGGTTTCAATTGACGGCAAGCTCATATTCAACCGACAAAACAGATAGAAAACTGATTTGAAATACATACCGAACAAAAAAAGCATAGAGAAGGGAGTAATGAAGTAAAATCACCTGAAGGCTGTAGCAGAAACCCAAAAGATGAGTGATTGTTGCAACAGAATTGAAACTTAGAAGAAAGGAGGGGCTGAAGATCCGAGTGGATCTTTGAGCAAATAGAAAATTGAGACGAAGCAGAGTATCTGACGAAGTATAGCGCTTCACCTGAAGGCTGTAGCAGAAACCCAAAAGATGAGTGATTGTTGCAACAGAATTGAAACTTAGAAGAAAGGAGGGGCTGAAGATCCGAGTGGATCTTTGAGCAAATAGAAAATTGAGACGAAGCAGAGTATCTGACGAAGTATAGCGCTTGACCAATCCAAAATTTGGAGCAAAAAAGGGTGATTCCGATCCCACGCGCACGCCAATTGTCTCTTTGGAATATTGGGATGTAGCAATCAAGGTTAAACTCGGAACCGGTCGTACTGGGTTAAGGGTTAGTGGGTATTTGGAAATAACCCGGCTAGGCGGTGAGGTATAAAAAATTAGAAAATAATTAATTTCTTATCATACCAACCTAAATTTGACATACTATATATTATTTCAATATTTTGGATCAGTGGCAAAATAATCATATACTTTCCAATACTTGTGACATATTCGGATATTCTTAACAATTTTCTTTACAACTTACATTTGACATCCACTAAGCAGAGTCAACCGAAAACAGAGAAACCACAATAGTTTCAGGAAAACCAAAAAACGAATCCAAATCAAATCCATAACATCCAAAAGTGAAAAAAAAGGGGAAAAAAATTGAGGGAGAAATATTTTTTTAAAAAAAAAAAAAAAAAGAAGAAGAAGAAGAAGGAGAATTTTTTTAATTCGACCGATTCGTCGGTTAATCCGTTCTGACTAAAAGACCGGTTTTTATGAGTTGGCCGGTTAATGGTTCCGTCTGAACAAATTAGTCAATTTCACAAACCATGGTAGCAATAGTAATTGATAACGTCTTACTCATCGTTACAGGGAGCGTGACACCCACTATCCTTCAAGAAGCGTCGATGGGATTCCGGGAAAAGCAAAGCAACAGATGCATTCCCAAATAAAAATCCATATAGATCCTACCCAACTAACAAATCTCACAAATCAATAAAAAGCAGTTAAATTCAATAAAGTTATCTTATAATTTAAATAACTTCCAATATTAAGCACTACTTAATTACACTAAATTATAATACATATTAATTATTACTCTCATCCACTATCCTCATTAATTATGGGTAGATACGTGGAAACAAATAATTAATCGCCTTTATTGGGAACAAACAAAAGTCTTTATAAAAAGCGACCAAATAAACTTGTTAGTTGGTGCCTTATAATAAGGACTAGAGGGAGTATTAATTATGGGTTTAATGTTTCTACCGTTGTTGCAAAACCTTTTTTTCTACAGCACTCACATAAAAGTGAGTGGGTCCCATTATAGAGAGATGGGAGAGAAAATATTAGTGGAACCCACCCACTTTTATGTGAGTGCTGCAAAAAAAAAAGTTTCTACCGCAACTACAGAAACATTAAACCCATTAATTATATTTTCAGGTTAAGGCGCAACTAACAGTTAGAAGCATTTTTCAGGTTCATTCAGTATTCTAAAATATTTTTTGGTTCAGCACCCTAAAATATTTTTTTAATGTGCATCTATCACCTAAAGTATTTTTTTCCTTACAATTTTGCATTTAACAATTTAGATAATTTAGAGGATTATATATGCTTGAAAAAATAGTCTATAATGTTGAATGCACCAAAGAATTGTTTGTTGCATTGGATGTGCTTGGGAAAAATATTTTAGATTCCTAAGCGTACCAAAAAACTACTTTATAGTACTTATTATTGAGTATATTACAAAATACTTTAGTACACTAAATACACTTAAAAAAATAGGACATGATGCTGAGTTCACCTTAAATCTTTTTTCCTGTTATATATTGCTCTTATAATAACTCAACAATACTTATTCTTATATTCTCAAAATCGTTCATCAATTTCATTTGTTTTTCTTTTTTTTGATTTCGCAACATCTTATATTCACAAAATCGCTCCCACAATCATGCTCTAAGGGCATTGTAACTACTGTTTGCCATCATTTTCTTTCTTGGGCTGTATGTTCGGCTAAACGAGCAATAAATAAGACAAATTGGAAGAAGGAGTTGGGTTGAAATGGACTGGGCCAAAGAACCCAAATCACATTTATTTTGTTACGAATCCTCTCATTTTGACTCAAACCCAGAAAACCTAGAGGCTAAGTTTATAAAAAATGGCTAGTTTCTCATAACGTGGCAAACAAATGTTTGAATTCCTACTAAGAGATGTATCCACATTTAGTGTCTGACAGTGTTTTGAGCTGAATTGCCTACAATAAAAAGATATATGTACCTAGAAAAAAAAAACCGCTACCCTGTATGCTTTCATAATACAAATTTCAGCAACTGTCTTTTAGAAATTAAAAATGTACAGAAACAGCTTTTTTTATTTCTAAACTGAATATTGAAATCCCTGCACCGCCAAAAAAATCACATAATGAGTAACTGCGCATAATTCATTCATATGAAGAAGATAGAGTGGGCTGTGTTCCCCCTAAAAAAACAAGAAGAAGATAGAGGATTGTCATTATAGGGCAGTATAGTCATTTGCTCTTGCATTTACACACACAAGATATGTTGGTATATTATATTGCATCATTGTTTGCTATATAAGTTGATTATATTGGCATATAGGTTGGAGGGAGGAGTGCTGTTTAGTGAAGGTTAAGGGGAAGATATTTGTGGTGGAGGATATGATGTAGGGTGAGTGACCACAAAAGCTCATGCATCGTTTTCACTTTCCAAGTGCAGGCGATGGAGAGGAACGTATGGATATGATTATATGGGTCGGGTTACTACGTTATGTTATGTCCCTTTCCGCTGTTGTCGGTTACAAACATGAATTTGCAGGAGTTGTTAATTCTTTCCTCTCAACTTGCTCTGTGAAGTCAAACTTTGTTAGCTACTTGTAGATATATATATATAGCCCCCCTGCTGTTTCCCCCATTTGTCCATCACCTAGCTAGCTATGTTCCTAGCTTGCTTGCTTGCTGCTTCAGCTTCTCCTTATAAATTTAATTTTGGCGACACTAGCTACCACGTTTCTTGGTCAATATATCACTTTTTCTCGATTCAGCTTTTGCATGTTTAGTTATTGTTACTTGGCAGTCCATTCTGCTAAAATGCCAATTCTCATTCAATGTGCGTAACCACACATTCTGTACACAAGACTAACTATTACTCAAGCATAGTTAGTGTATTGGCTATTTATGTTTAGCGTCTGTTTAGTTTAATTGTTTTACCTTTTCAGAAGTTATTTTAAGATTTACGAGGTAAATATGTGAGATAAATTTTATCTTGACTTGCGGAACAGTACTTTTGAAATCACAGTTTGGTTGTTTCCTAAACAAGCACTATATATATATATATATATATATATATATATATATATATATATATATATATATATATATATATATATATGTTATTTCTCCGGTCCTAAATATAGGACATAGTTTGTAGTGCAAATTGCACTACAAATTATATTATATATTTGGGATCGGAGGTAGTAATACGTTCAAACACAAGTTCACATAATTCAACGCGTGACATTAGTACTTGAATGTATTATGATTTATCAAGTAAGGGAAAAGACAAGAAACATTGACTGTCTAGAAGTTTTCACTTAGAAATAATGTTGTCTCTAAAGTGTTAGAATATAGAATAATGTTACCCCATATCATTAAAAATGTTACCATTTAATGTTAATTTTTTAACAATGTAACATTTCACAACATTTCGAAATTTTCATGGCAACATTAAAAAAAAAAAAACTTTCAAAGAATATTGTTCTTATAAACGCAGGGGCTAGGGTGCCCCCTAAAATTTAAAAGGAAAAAAAATGAAATTGAACTCCATTTTTTAAGATTCTAAGCACTCCAGTGGGAATGCGCATGAAACAGAGAACTTCGATTAGGCACTTAGCTAGGCACGGTTTTCTGTCATGTGTTGGAGGAAGCATTTACAATTATGGTTTTTGGAGCTGATTTGGTTTGGTATTATTTTTAAATGTTTAGTTTTTATCATGTATTACCTTTTTGCTGCTTCCCTATGACTTGTTTTGTTACATTTCCAGTGGTATTTTTTTCATATAGGAGAGTCCGTGGTAAAATATAATATCGATGTTGGTTCTCTTAAGTTGTCCGAAAAAACCAACCACTAAAGAACTAGTCAAGACAAAAAGGGGGAGGAAGAGAGACATGGAAGGATTCATATTTCAATGTTCATACCCAAAAGAGGTGAAGTTGGTCTTAATGATTGATACTTTGCATCTAGTTGGAGAACTCGTTGGAGTTCTCATTATAATTCCTTGTTGGAGTTCTCATTATAATTCCTTATTGATAGAGTGGTTAGACTTGTTCTCACTCTTCCAATTTAATTTCTTCAGCAATTAATGAAAGATCAATTTTCAACTATGAAGATAATTAAAAAAAAAAACTTAGAAATAGAATAAAAGACTAATTTTCTTGATGATTCTTTGATTACATGCATTGAAAAAGAAATTGTTTTGAGTTTAAGCACAAATTCAATTATAGATGAGTTTAACGATATGAAAACACGTAGAGTAATAGTCAGGTGACTGATCTTAATTTCTGTAATATATTTCTTTCAATCTTTTGTATGTTAGGTCTGTATTGTATTTCAAGTAGTTTTATTTATGATATAATATTTTTTATTTTTACCCTCGTCATTAAAATTCCTAGATCTGCCACTGCTGCTATGAGCAAAAACTTCCAAGTAAATTTGCTATCTTAATCCTTAATTCTATTTGACCTCTCATATACTTCTCCTAATGTTTGATATAAGATATCTAATTTGATTAGATTAAGGAAATTAATTAAGTTATAGTTTATATGACATGTAGTTTCTAAAATTCTCTAATCACTTTCCTTAATTCCCTCCTTCACTCTAAGTAAATTAAGAAAAGATTGATAATTATGAGAATTATATGTCTTATATTTAAAACTAAGATAAACTCTTCCAATATGTCTTATACTCCATCTGGTCCTAATTAATTGACAAAGTTTGTAATAAAAATTGTACTACAAACTTTATCCGATAATTAAGAGCAAATGTAGTATTAATTAAGGACCGGAGTGGGCCTGGGGCGTCACCTCATACTAAGATGAACGCGGTAAATGTAAAGTACGTAGTTTCTATTTTACAACTTCTCATCACAGTCAGTAAGCAATGATAAAGGTGAAATAAGACTTGCAGACCCTCCTATATGCATATTCACGAGAAAGATAATTAGAACAGTCAAAGCTAACACTCCATTACCATATCCAAGTAATTAGAAGATTTAATTTTACTTTTGCAAGAATTACATAATATTATGTTACTGTCAAGGTGGGGAAAAACATTGCATTGCATACCCATATATTCATTGGAATAACAACACTGCGCACCGATCATGAGACACAAGTTATAAGACAGTATAGAACAAAATATACTAGTATTTTATTAAAAATACTTTACATAAAATATAGACATCACTATATGTACGAGGCATATGCTAGAGATTCGTTTTAAATATGATATATTTTAATGACATATAAAATATAAACTTTCATATACAAATGATCACTTCTGGTATATAAACTAGCTAGTCTCTTTCCTGATGATAAGAACAAATATCGATCTTTTCGGTATCAGTGCCTGTAGAGATTTTAATGAAGGAGAGGGGGATAAGCACCAACGTAACACTATATAAGATGGAAAGAAAAAATAAGGAAGAAAAAGGCAATGGTCCCAACTGCCAATGGTATGTAAAGATGGTATATATAATTAGTGGTGGCATCTTCTTAAAAACGAAGATGAGGTACGTACGTACGTAACAGCATACATAGAAGGAAACAGTGATATTTTAAAAGATAGTGTCATATATCAAACAGGAAGATTGTAGATGAGCGAACGAGTGGTGATACTTCACATATATATTGTATTAAAATATAAAAACAGTTCACGAAAAAAAGAAATAGGAAAAACATGGCAGTACAAAAAGTCCACAATGATGACAGAAGACCACAGTCGATCAATGAAGCGATGGCATCAAGATGACTGACTAGAATGGCATTTTCTAGAAATCTTGTCAATTAATAATGTCATCACTCGACATTAGGGGTCACGTACGTTTGTGAGTGTTGGAGGTAGGATACATCTGAATTATTATGATAATAAATAATATATATAACAAAAGATGATGAAGAAATTATAAATATTGAAAGGTAGTAATAAAAAGGAAACTAAAAGCTCAATTCCTGGAACAACCATTACATTCCAAATCCTTTTTTTCACCGTGTAACCGACAAATTAAAAGAAAGAAGCTTTTCTGTGGGTATCTTTTATAGTTAGTGACTTCGTAGTCTCTTTCTTAATACTAAAAAACGAAATGGTCTCTACGCTAAAAAGAACCATCGATCCAACATTTGATCAAATCACGTTCATGTCATACAATTTCGAGTCGGGGCTTTTATATTTTTAAATATCCACATTGTAGAAACTTGAACCCAACTTTACCGACAATATATATATCTACTACTGAACACATCTTCACATAAGCCAACTCTTTAAAAACCGGATATCCTCTCCGCCAAATATGACATATCAAACCTATATGTATTATATAACCCAAGTCATTAAAGCACAGCTGCGAGCAAAAAAAAAATTAAAGCACAGCGCTTGATTTAAAAAAGGCTTAACGAATTAATTAACAAGCACTACATTTTGAGCTCCCGTGGAATATATATAGAGAGAGAGCTAGCTAGTACAACTTCTTAAGTTTATTCCAAAGCCTTTCTTGCAAGAGCCCTACCTACCATAAGGGGTGCCGTACAAAGGGTACACCTCAAACTGCACTACTCTTGCTTGCTTGGAAAAAGCGCTAGCCCGCCCTAATTAAATGAGAGGGGGCAAAAGTACACTCTTATATAATCTTGTTGAAGAAGAAATTAAAAGCGCACACTTAATATAATTGCTTATTGGTTAATTAGGCTCCTAATGATGGAAGCCTCGGCACTATCAGCATCAATGGTGGACAGTAACTGAGAGAGTCGCTCGCTTAAGTCGTCCACTTCTCTGTGCAAGTTCCTGATGTAGTTGCAGGTTTCCTGTAGGACCTTGGACGCTGATACCTGCGCAACAAATAAGACTAATAAGTACTCTTAATTACTTACCAGTCACTTTCTTCTACTTATATTGTGCCCTCCTGTGTGTGTGTGCCTAACAACAAGTTTCAGGGTCCAGACTCGTTCTCTCAACATATATTGGGATGGCTTAAGTGGTGGCTACTTTAACCGACGTAGTCAGTTAAATATTTTCCTTTTGGGGCTCAACGATACTTTTTCTGTAACTTTAAATCCGTTTGAGTAGACCAGTCAAACGTAAACACTCTGACGTCTACAGAGATCATCTGCATATATTTTGGAATTGTATGGAAACTATGCCCTTAATACCAGGGTCAATCTCGGACTGTCGGGAGATCGATCTTATTTTTTTTATAGATAATATAGTTTACATGTGGTTCGCGAGCCACCCCCCATTAAGTTAATTAGATTGTTGGGAGGAACAAGCAACAGCATGTGAAGCCCTTAAGCTAGCTAGCTATATCTTCGTTAGACAAGGGAACTTTTTTGTTTTTTTGCATATATTTTATATAAGGTAGGCTATGGTGCTTGCCAAAGTATGTGACTCTTTATAGGTCAATGAAACCTTTCTTAGATGGGGAAAAAGTTTAAGCAGTTAGGTGAAGGCTGAAAACCCCACAAAAGTAGTTTAATAGTGAGTGTATGTATAGAAGAAGAAGGCATTAGGCATACCTTGCTGGAGCGTCTATCACGAATCTCAGGAACAAGTTGACGCAACTTGGAAACAAGCTCGATGATTTGGTCATCGGAGATTCTTGTAGAACTTGATTGCTGCCTGGACCTTCTGCTAGACATGTCTGTGAGCTGGAGCTTGTTTCTGGGGGTATTTGAGCTAAATTAATTTCTAAAGCGCGAGTGAAAGAGGCTAGCTAGCCAGTTGCTTGCCTTGAGTTTAAAAACAAAACAAGCAGAGATAGAAGCAAGAAAGAGCAGGGAAAGAGAAAAAATTAAAAAGGTACAGGTAGCAGAGAAGAAGAAGAAGAAGGAGAAGAGAGAAAGGAGTAGGTGGTGTGAGCTAGATGTAAGCTTAGGTATGCAGAAATGAAGAAAGTGATAAGAGAGATTTAAAAGAGGGGAAGGACCACAGAGGGGGGAGAGAGAGTACAATAACAAACACAGTGATGTTGGACAAGAGGAAAACAAGTGCGTTGGAGAAAGCAGTGGTAGTAGGCTTAGTGTTTTTTTTTAATGGAGAGAGAAAAATTAAAAGGGTAGCAAAGGGCTTTCTCTTTCTCTGCCTGTGTTCCCAATTGGGCATCGATACTCAAGTGGATTTATAAGAATGTGTTTGTTTTTAAGCTAACAAAGTGGGCCTTCCTGTACATGTCCCTCTAAGCACCACCATGTGATCCATCATATACCAAGACTAACACACTCTCTCTCTCTCTCTCTCTCTGACTGTGAGTGTTTATAATTTCTCCCCACAAATCACACAACCCCACTACCCTAGTACACTAGAAGAACGCCAGTGGCTTCACGAGTCTTGGCTCCCATGTCTCAGGCCTTGTGAGAGTCAAACAACACTGCTTCACAAAGAACTGACATGGCAGCCAATGATTGGTCCAAACCCAAGCTCTTCATTTGACTATTGGATCTGAACTGCCGTAGCCTGCGCGCTTCCTTAATTAATGATGCCTCCCTCAGATGTCGCTACCATAATAATCTTTTTCTTTCATCATTAATGGAGTATTACGAAAACAAGAAACAAGATACTTGATCTGGGGACTGGGGTTATATATAATATAGTGAGAAAGAACAACTCAACATTTACGCGTTTGATTACATTAGGGAGGGAGCAAAATCTCCATGGAATATTCATGTGGATATTAGTGGTGTATAAAAAATTGAAGGAGAGAAGAGGGATATGATCGAGCTAGGGACAGGGGTACGTGAGGAGGCCTAATCTTAGTGGGGAAAGAGGGGCTGAGGGGTCACATGCAATTTCCCTGAAGCAGAAGACACGCCACGTGGCATGTGTCCACACACATATTATTATATAATGAAGGGCACAGAGGTTTCCCAAATGAGGCATGGATCGGAAATTTCCATGCTTTTCTCAAGCACCGTCACGTGCACCTTTCAAACTTAGACAATGGACGACCCCTCTCACACCTTACGGGGACCCTCCTCCTTTCTACCTTATCTCTCCACATCCTTCTCTTCCTTTCTAACATTTTCGCTAATCACCCGCATTCCCCTTCCATTATCATCTTCGTCATTTTTTTTTTTTTTTTTTATTACAGGGGTAGACACCCACGGTAAGATGTTACAAACACTACTACTTGCAGTTCATACTATTAGGTTACAGGGTCATTGACATCATATTGATCATCTTCATCTAACTCTCCGCACTTCCACCCTCTAAAACATGCCTGTCCCCATTGTTTCCTTCATCACATCATCTTCATGAGCTAGTTTCAAAAAAATTATTTTACTGTTACGTTTTCACCACCACATTAAGAAACGGATATATATAATTAACTTAATTGCAAGAAGTGGACGTATCACGTATCAGTATATATATACATGCATACATACGTGCATGCTTGGATTTCAACTCAGAAGCTTAAACCACTTAGCTTGGAGTTAAATATTTTTAAACTTTGGTTTTTGCAAACGGATTTCCAAACACATTCCATAATGTTATCATATGGAAGGAGCTGGGGCATATCCTGTGTCAACAGATCATTGGACAGATTGGTACATGATGAGAATTAATTAATTGACGTTCTTTACCCGGGAAAAAAAAAAGAATTAATCGGTGTTGCGATAGTTTATTCCCATGAGATATTAATGGAGAGCTGAGACATGAAGTATTTGATTCGTCAGGGTGATTGGAGTATATATATGGATTTTAGTGCAATGATAAGGGTTCTTGATGGAAACTCTACGTCGTTACAATACAAAGGCCTGAGGTTCTTTAATACAGCAAGAACGTACACATTAATTAGATGCCCCGTGGCCCATATCATTTATGACTAGCTAGGGTTTTACTATTGCGACAGGAAGAAATTTCATACTAGTATATAATTTGTTCATCAGGGCATTTCAAAACGATAATTAAATACGGAAATTAATCAAGGTTAATAGGTGGGATTATAAACAAGTTAAATGAATAATGAACACCATTGTTGTATGCTAATTAATTACCTAATCAAGGTACCATCACTAATCGAATACATATCTCGAACTTTAGGAAGCATTCGTTATAAATGGAGTCTTGGAGTATTATTATCAATCCATTAATTTTTTTTACGTGTTCAGGTGAATGCGGTAACAATTTTAAATCATAGATATTTGATAGAACTTTCTATATTTCTCATCTCCAACCAATCATCCCATCAATATTAATGTATGCCAAGCATATAAATGCGTTGTGTTATCTATTCATGCACATGCACTTGGGCCTCAAACTTTATTATTATATACCGACTACCCAGAAAAAATAGATATTTGTGGACCTCCTCTATTAATTTATGATTCTTGCGTCAATGATTTTTGGATATGACTTGAAAACTGCCTAAGCCGAACACTACTTATGTGTGTGTAGGGATGTGTATATATAAACTCATAAAGTCTCATAATTGATTGATCCAGCCTAGTCAAATTGAGCCAATTATATATAGTTTTTCAAAAACTATGTAGGGATGTGTATACATATCTTGGCTTGAAAACCACTATACTTTGACAAAAATTATATAGTTTTACAGTCTCTAACGTAAAATAAGCATAGGCTTAACTCTCAGTCAATCTAGGTTGCAGCCTACAACTACAACAATCAGTGTTGTCAATGACTTTATAAACTAGCTAGTGACATGAAAACTCACTGATAAATGGAAGGTATACGGATTTAATCATGCTTGTAACCTTGAGTTGTTATCGTCTGCCCTTTTAATTTTAAGATGATTGAGGTTGAAAAACTCACATGTCACGCCTTATAAAGGGAATCGTAGTTCATAGGCTTTGCATTTTTGTGTTTCAATGTTCTGCCCCTTCAGCCTCCAGTCGATCACCTAATAGCTAGATCGAGGACAAAGATTTTTAATCGACAGTAAACAAGATTCTGAGGGAAAAATCCCAAAACTAAGAATTAATCGATGGCAATGGTCTCCTCCGTGGATATATTACTCCCTGATTGATATCAACTTCTCAGAAATGTTGGAAAAATGCTATAGAATGAGTTCTAACTACTGCGCTGCCTCTTAAGATATGATAAAGAGTCAAACTCTTTTTGTTTCCTTAATTAGTTACAGATAGCCAGCGTTAGGTTAGTGCGGGGGGTGCCCTTACAACCAGCGTCCGGTCCGTCCATAACTTATTAATACTTCTTAACAACAGCCAGGGGAATCACGCTAAGGTTTGAAGGAATGGATTTAATCACCAAAAAATTTAATAACAACTTAAGAGAATGTAATAACAAGTTCTAAAGCTAAAAATGACAACATGTTTATACTCCTCATTTGTCACTAGATTCTTGGTATAATTAATTATTTTATTTGTGATTTTATAGTAATTATGCCTAAATAAATTCCTCGGTTTTGGCACAACTAATTAACCCGCTTATGTTGCATTGTGGATTTTGGCTTATTTTTATGCATTACATTTTCATGTAATATAAATGTATATGTATACATACTCGGAATCAGATTCTTTGCCTATCCAAACTGGACGGGCTAGATTTATTTTTTTAAAAAAAAAAAAATATTTTAATAGGTAGAGAATCTAAAATAAAGATAATTTCACAACTAATATTTTTTAAAAAATATTTCTTTAATTTAAAAATAACCAAATTAAAAATATTAAATCGGGCCATCCAAATCTCATATGGACGGCCCGGATGAGAGAAAGCTCCCCTACCTATCCAAAGGATAGGCAGGGAAACCGGTTCCATACATACTCTTAGTTAGTGGCGGAACCAGAAAAAAAATTTAGCCGGGCCAAAAACTAAACATATATTGAACTGCGTCTTTTGGTTCTTATTATGAGGCATCAACTAACAAGTGTATTTGGTCCTTTTTATAAGTTACTTGCTTGCTTCCAAATAGTATTAAATATTTTTTTTCATATATACTCATAATAAAAAAGGTAGAGAGTGAGAGTAATAATTAATAAAATGTAATTATTACTCTCTTTTTTTCGAGAAAAAAAGAGTAATAATTAATATAATATTAAATTTTAGTGTAACTAATAGGGATAATATTGAAAATTACTTAAATTTTAGGACAAATTTAACGACTTTAACTATTTTTATTGACTTGTAAGAATTATTAGTTGGTGCCTTATAATAAAGACTAGAGGGAGTATTAATTAAATAGTACTCCCTCTGATGCTTATTATAAGACACCAACTATCAAGTTTATTTGATCCTTTTTATAAGGCATTTGTTGGTTCCCAAGAAGCATTAATTATTTGTTTCCATGTATGCCCATAATTAATAAGGGTAGTAGGTGAGAGTAATAATTAATATAATATTAGAGTTTAGTGCAATTAGTAGGAGTAACATTGAAAATTACTTAAATTCTAGGACAACTTTATTGACTTTAACTGTTTTTATTGGTTTGTGAGAAAAATTAATTGGTGTCTTATAATAAGAATCAGAAGAAGTATCACATAACCTTGAAAATAAAAATAAATAATAACCGACAATTATAAATCAAAACAATATATAAAATGATTCTAACATTTTCGGTAGGTATCTCAAATAATAATTTTACTTACCTCTCACAGAGTAATGAACCAAATATTATCCTTATAGAGAAGATAAAAATTTAACTGGGGTCAAATTATTGATCAAATAAAATATCATATAATAAATACATATATATACTAACAAATTTTAAAAGGTCAACTCGGACCAGCTGGGGCCTAATCACAAGGCAGTTCCGCCACTGCTCCCTGGTGGCTTCCTAAGAATATCGATTAACAGACTCATGTTTAGAACATTTTTTAAATAATATTATTTTGTATCATTAATAATCCGATGACTCCAATAAGGGTTTAAAAACTAAAGATTGAACTCGTCCATATATCCTTATATGACATGCAAAGCACATATCCTTTGTTCTGTTTCTCATTAATTAATCATTAACAAGCAATTTTTGTCATTTAAACAAAGAAAAATATTCAAAGTGATGCATATGGACTCCTGCAAAATTTGTGAAAATAAAAGAATTAGCGTATTAGAAAAACAACGAACAAATAAAAAATCTACGTACGACTTGAGAGCATATATTAAGAAAAAGAAATTATAGTATAGTTAATACACTGACCAACGTTAAGAACTTCGTAATCAAAATCTTTTTGTCTAAACATGGTTGAATTGTAATTTTTATTCTAGAAACATAGTCCGGTCCCAATGGCCGAACGCCTTTTATGGCCAATTTGTAAATTGACGATCTTATAAAATTTCTTTAGAATATATATATATATTTATTATATGATATTTTATTTGTCCACAAATTTGGCCATAGCTAATTTTTTATCTTCTCTGTAAGGATAATGTTTGTTTCATTACTCATTAGGCTGTGAGAGGAAAGTAAAATTCTTGTTTGAGATACAAAAAAGATTAGTATCATCTTATATATTGTTTTAATTTATAATTATCTGTTATTATTTGTTTGTATTTTCCAAGTTATTTGATACTATTTAGTAAATACTCTCTCCTGGTCTTTATTTAAGGAACCAACTAACAATTCTCACAATCAATAAAAGCAGGTTAAAGTAATTAAATTTGTCCTAAAATTTAAGTAATTTTCAATATTATCCCTATTAATTACACTAAACTCTAATATCATATTAATTATTACTTTTTTTCCTAAAAAAATAGTAATAATTAATTTTTATTAATTATTACTCTCACTCACTACCTTTTTAATTATGGGTATACATGGAAAAAAAATATTTAATGCTATTTGGAAACAAGCAAATGTTTTATAAAAAGAACCAAATATCTTGTTAGTTGAGACCTTATAATAAGAATTAAAGAGAAGTTGATATGTTTATTTTTTGAAATTTAAAAAAAAATTCTGGTTCCGCCACTGTCCGGTCCCACCAGCAATTTCCAAGAATAAAATGGTTAACACCAAAATATTCGTATTATTAATTATTACTAATACTTTTTAAAGTCAAAAAGGGGCATCCACATGATCCTGTAGACTCACATTCCTAAACCCGACAAGAAGTTGGAAGTTAGAAATCTGTTGGTATGCATGATGAACAATCAAAGATTCAGAAAGAGCAACAGGAAAGTTCAAAAGCACTTTGTAAGCACATAGCCTTTGCCTCCTCTTCACAATGCATGCGTGGTTCCTACTTTACTTACTTCAATCTGAAGAAACTCACTCCCCATCTTTTCCTAATCCAAATCCAAATCCCAATCCGTTGCAAAAAAAATAGGGGTAATTAATTAACTCCACGCTTAAATACTTTTTTTGATGATTTTGCGACCTAATAATAAGTACATTTGTTTTCACTTTTTAAGGAGTAAAACTAGGAGATTAAGGAGCACTTCTTTTGAATCTCCGACATTCAGTTAAATTTTGTCTTAAACACATGCGTCAAAGTTGTCGAAGCCAAATTATTATTAATGCACTTTATATATATGTATTTTCTTAGGGAACACATAACTATTGATGATGACCCAAGTGGCCAAAGTGACTCTTGGGAGAACCTAAAAGGATTGAACGGATTTCGTGGAACTAAAGCTGCCCTTGAGCTCCACAAGATACTTATAATGTCGATCCACATATCATTGTCTCTGCATTGACCTCACCTGTACACTTTCCATCTCACCGTTCACGTTAAGTTGAATTTTGAGTTTTAAGTTTGAGTTCAAACTTCCCACTTTTCAAAGTCTTTTGCCAAGTTCTCATTTTCCAAAGCCATGCTGTCTGATAAAGAAAGCATCGATCCACGCTGATTTTTTAGACCTACCACTTTTTTCTTCACGTATATTACTGTTTTGGGACACATACTAAACTGTCTCTGCTTACTTTTCTCATAATGCTCACTAATCGATGGTTACGTAGATTATAAACTCTTTTGGTAGTTCCTCGCGCAGTACTTAAAAAGGTTTTTATATATATATATATCACTTGAAATTAAAATGGCAAGCCCTTACGAATCTGTCCAACTTTCGGCCGAGTTTATGTGTGTTGCACTGCAAGGGTTTCTGCCTGGACCTTACGTGTTCCTTAAGAATCAGATAGGTCCATTGGGCCCAATGGTATTACAGGCCCAACGATGCCCATTGCTTCAAGTGATATCAAGCATCCATATACTCTTGGGCTAGTCTTTGCAATATTCCTATACTTGAGAGAACTGAGCATAGGAGGTTTAATGGAAGAGAACTGTTGAATAAATATTACGATCGATGGTTTAGTATCGTTCGGTCATATTGTTATGTCAAATTTGGAAAACTCCATATATGTGGAGACAGCATATATTATCGCTAAGCTGTTCATTCCAGCAACTAGACAACTTTGAACAAAATCGAAACTACACGCAATCTTTGCACAAGATTTCACCGACTCAACACGAGGTTCTGCTTATTCTCATGTGTGTGTCATTTTATGAATCCTAAAAATCTTATCTATAAATCCTATAGTTAGTCCCTGTTTAGTACAATTATTGGTCATTCGCTAATAATAGAGAAAGCACATTGGTTCCACCGCTCAATTCATTAGTTCCTCTATCATGGTGACATAAAACTGCTCACATTTCATTTGTTCATGAAACAACACTTCGAATACCACTATACCAGTACGTTAAAAAGAAAAAAGATTTTATCGCATCCCAGTTTGTTCCGTTAGCTTGGAATTGCTGTGTTCATACTGTCACAATCCATGGTATGGTCAAATTCAAAATTTCTACGAAGTTTACCGACTGAAATAATGAGTGCTAAGCAGAGATTTAAAGCAAGCTTTATTACTCACAAGAAAGTGTCAGAGTGAGAGCAGAAGGGTCAGGAAATGAAGCTGCAACTTCACGTCAAGAAATTATCATGGGCCCCTTTCTGTGACCCCAGTGCTTTAGTAAGCCAGAACAGTAAATATTGAGAAAAGCCAAACTGAGGTGAAACCGGTGACCCCAGTGCTTTAGTAAGCCAGAACAGTAAATATTTGTTGTGACTTGAAGTTTTCTTCAGCCTGCAGTGCAATGGCAGCAAAACTATTCAATTACCAAATCCCAGGCATAGAACAAGAAGAATGGGTATGGCTCAGACTTTCATTTCTATTATTACTACTATTATTTTCCTTTGTGGCCAAGGTGCTTCAGACATGCATGAGACAATGGCTTGCTGGAGTCTTCAGAGTCAGACCTTAACGAGACTAATGGTCAAAAATGGTAGACTCAATTGTCACTACTATCCGCATAAAAAGCTGTGTTAAGTTACTGTACATGTACCCTCTGAGAATCTAACTTGAATATGTAGAGGACCCACGCGGACTGCAACTTCCAGTACAACAGCTGAACCATATCATGCCCTTTTGATTCATTGCATCTACCATCTTAAATCCTTCTTCTTAAGCATTAGCTAATTGTTACATAATGGGATACTCCTGCATCAACAATGTTGATATATAATGGGCTTTATAACTATCATTTGGCGCTTACATTTGTCACCTAAGCTTATTTTGTTCTCTACTGTTCTCTCCTCAGCATGTGATTGAAAGTGTTGAAACATACCTAGTTCACCTTTGGTGGATTGGAGCCCAAGCCCAATTTTATTGGGGTTAAAGTATAAATAATAGAAAAGTGTGGGTAGATATTTGTGATGTTCCCCAATCATTCTAATGTGAATGATTAAACCGATACAATATGTGAGGTACATCGATTAAGGAGGGGACATAAGGAATCCTATATATGTATATGATTGTATAAGAGTTCAGGGTTCTATTCTTTTCCTCTAAAATCCTATTCTCTTGTTCTTCTTATATCTATGTATTTGCTGTGCAATGTGATCAGATCCACATCGATACTTCGGTTTCGTGTGAGTATTTCAGCAAGTTAGTCGGATTCCAGGTCCGCGCGAAATTCTTACGGGAAGATTGGCATTGTAACTATGCCTTAGGATTTATGAACCTGAGATTGTGGGAAGCAGCTGAATATTTGCCCTCAAGAGAGAGACAATAGGCAGAAAACAAAACTGTACGTTACATGACAGACTGGCGATTTACTCATTTCCTCAGCTACAGTATTTATCTCATTTAGATTCCCATCCCTCGAAACATATCAGAGGGAGGACTAGATTCATTTCATCAATTTTGCGTAAAGTTTTATTTTTTTTACCACCTAATTTAGTGGGAGGATGTTCTTTGGAATGGCCAAAGCCCAAAAGCCAAGCAAAAACTTCCCATTCGCTTTACGTTGTTCACGTGCCACCTCAGAATTTACCTGTTTGTTGGACATTTATTTACTTGAGAAAACCTTTTGCTTTTGTTCGCATACATAATAGTCTTCGCTCATGAAGTGTCTCTGTAAATTACCCTCCTGCATTATGCAGCAAAGTATCAGTACCTAACATGCAGACATGCACGATTTTTTGGTTTGGCATTCAAGACTCTGATGTGATGCTTCAACTCTCTATTTCCTCACCTATCTTTATTACCTTTAATGATTAATCTTTGCTATGTCTTGGTATTTGTATTATTGTTTTATTTCCCCCTTGAGACACTGGCAATTTTTACATTGGAAATGCAAAAAAACCCGAGAGGGCCCAAGTCCTCGTGGAGCTTTCTCTGTTTTCTTTTGGGGCAGAGGAAGAACACACATGAATATGGTAGCATCCATTTCAGGAAAGTTGACGAGAAAATCTGATCAATCTGATAAAGGTTATTCCGTGCTTGTGTAAGAAATGGGCCATACTTATATTCCCCACAAAAACAGAGTGGAAAGAGATAGGGTTAAGTGAGATCTGTTAATTGTGATTATTAAAAAGGTTACCCCATATAAAATAAGGTTCAAGAAAAGGAAGGCAGAGAAGGGAGAAAAACCTTCTAGGCCGCATCAAGTGGGTCACTCCAAAGCCTTCAAAGAACATATAAAATATGGTTTTGTCCATCCCTTGCTTTTCACAATAATTCCGACCATCTGCCTTCACTGATTATGTCTCCTCCTCACTGTTAAAAGGAGCCTCTGCCCTCTGAGGGGCCCTCCACAAAAAATCTGTGCTTATATTGAATTTAGAGTAAATTATGGGTTACAAATTAAATAAGTTACTTATTGTTAAATGGGTTGGTATTCAAGTTTAATTCGCCATTTCAATCAAAACAGTTTATAAGTTTTTAACTCAAGAAGAGGGAGCTGTTCTTGATTATTAATCCCGCTATGAGGAAAGTGCAAAGCATTAGTTGGTGCAAAAAGTTCCCAAGAAGTCTCTACCTATCTATTTTTATTGTTTTCCACTACTAAGATTTGCCTAAACCCACCAAACTTTGAATTGAAAATTGGGTTAAGGTGCATTTTCTTGCCAAAGTATCTTGGCCAAGGAAGCGATTTTTGCGCGAAGTTTTCGGCGTAGCGATGTTCTTTTTCGAAGTTTTAAAAGCAGGAAGCGATGTTGCCCTCCGTCAAAACCCCTAACGGTCAACGTTAAGGTTTTTGACGGAGGGCAACATCGTCTTCCGTTTTAAAACTTTGAAAAGCAATATTCTTACTATTGAAAACTTCGTGAGCAAAATTGCTTCCCGGCCAAGATACTTTGCGGCAAAACGCACCTTAACCCAAAAAATATGAAAATGAATGACTTCTAGAATCTCTCAAACCGAGCTATATAGTTTATTATATTTGATAGAAAAAAAAAATGTGTTTGATATATTCAATAAATACGATGAAAAATAAAATTATAGTCTTATAGAAGTTTTAAAACAGAAGCGATGCTTTTCCTCTCATCAAAAACCCTAATAAATCAACTAATCTGTCAACGTTAAGGTTTTTGACGGAGGGGCAAATATCGTCTCCGTTTTTAAAACTTTGAAAAAGAACATTCTTGCTACGCTAAAACTTGAAAAAGAAAATTCTTTCCGGCGCATCTTTAAGCGACAAAAACGCACCTTAACCTTGAAAATTTGAAGAAACTCACCACAAAACATTAAACTTTTTGCTCGAGATACTGAAATTCTTGTGCCCATATTTGCCATACTGAGATTTATCGTCTTAAATATAAGATAAAGTTTATAGTACAATTTTACACTACAAACTTTGTCATATATTTAAAACCAAAGGGAGTATTTCTTTTCTTTTCTTTTTCTTTTTTTCTGGTCAACATACTTGGTACTTCTTACACACTCATTAAAACATCTTTGATGCTTATCTTGTTACTTGAAAAAAAAAATAACAAAATCGACCCCAATGATAACAAGATCAGTAGTTGAAAAAGACACGAGCCCCTTGGTTAAAACCCAAAATTCAATGGTTAATGTGGGGTTCATCTAAGGTGAAATTATATTAAAATAAAACTTGTGTTTAATCGTGCGGCCAACTAATCTACATAACATGTGGGTGAAGTGAATTAAATTAAAATTCATTCTATCAGAACAATCCAAGAATAAATCAGAGTTACTTTCCAAGTTATCTTATGAGTTGTATCTTTTGACAGAAAATGCTAAGAAGAAAAAAATCACACGCAAAAGGCAAAAAAGGCAGTCATGACTCCTCAGGGACGCGCATCATGGCAAGCAAAAGTGGGACATGAGAATGGCTCAAACAGCTAAAAAATTTGATAACTTCTATGCTCTATGGTTATATAATACTCGCTGGTTGCTACTCCATTGGAAATAGAACATTCATCCTTTAGGTACATAGTACAAACCCCAATATCTCACATGATATACATCTAAAACAAAATGGAAGTACAAGGGTTAATAATAAGACATTTATTGGAGACCCAAAACCCTACTCACATGTGATGATTTTGTAGCTGCAAGAGTCTAGAATATGCACTCTCTGGTCTGCTAACAAGTTCTGCATGGCTCCCCTGCTCCACAATTCGCCCATCTTGCACCACTCCGATACTGTCCACCCCTCTAATGGTCGATAAGCGATGAGCCACAAGCACGGTGGTTCGACCCCTCATTAGCCTCTCTAGTGCTTCTTGTAGGACACACTCTGATTCAGCATCAAGTGCACTTGTGGCCTCGTCTAGGAGAAGTATTGTGGGATCCTTAAGAACTGCTCTGGCAATAGCTATCCTCTGTTTTTGCCCACCAGATAATTGAACCCCTCTTTCACCAACTGGTGTCTTGTATCCCTCAGGCAAACTACTAACAAATGAATGAACATTCGCTGCACGAGCAGATTCGATTACTTCTGCTTCTGTTGCTCCATCTTTGCCATAAGCTATGTTGTCGAAAATGCTTGCTGCAAACAGAGCAGGCTCTTGTTGTACTAAACCAATCTTTAGCCTTAGGGACTTCAAGTTCAATCTTTTAATGTCTTTTCCGTCAATAATGACTTTTCCGGCTACGGGATCATAGAAACGCTCGATCAATGCAATGACAGAACTTTTTCCTGACCCACTGGCCCCCACCAGAGCCTGGCTCTGCCCTGCACGGATTCTGAGATTAAGATCTTTAAACACCATCACGTCTGGTCGTGATGGGTAGGCAAAATCAACATGTCTTAGTTCAATCTCCCCGCGAATGGACTCAACTGGCTCAGCATCGAGGTCGTCTGGGTCGATCCTAGTTTGACGATCGAGAATGGAGAAGACAGAACCGACAGCTTCACCGCCTCTGATTATTTCAGGGGCGAGGCTGACGGTTTCTGCGACGGAATTGGCCGTGATGACTAGGACGACGAAAACTTTTAAGACCTTTGAAAAGGTCGACATGCCTTTGCTCACAAGATGAGCGCCGTACCACAGGATGAGTGCTTCGGAGGCATAAAGGGCAAGCTGGGAGATGCCAAATAGGATGCCGGCGGTTTGGCTCCGGCGTAAACTCCGGCCTTGTGGGACACGAAGCTCGTGGCAGAATAAAGATATGATTTTGTTTTGGGCATTGAACGCAGCAACCGTCCTTATGTTACTGACTCCCTCTCCGGCAATCATACTTGTCTTTGCATGAGCCTTGGCTGTGTCTCCAGCAAACCCTTTTAGAGAGAGTTGCTGTAGAATTCAACCATAGAAAAATTCATTGTTGGCACTCCACAATTAACTCAAAGAAAAAGGATGTAATCAAGTTATTCTAACTAAAGATAACTTTCGTTTTTGCCAGACTAAAGATAACAGAGTATTAGTACCCCACGAAGGAAATTAATATATATTTAATTTTTATCTATCTAAATCACTAAATATATTCGAGCAGTAAAAGAACATTTTCGTTGGTAAGACGCAGGGATGTAGATTGGGTGGGCGTAATAACTGCAAGTACTCCGATAACGGTAACTTATTACTTCCGGGAGGATAAGCTTTTGCCACGTAGAGGGGAAAAATTTGGTGATGCCCCAACAATTATTGCACTGTTGGACACAATAATATGGTGAAAAAGAATCCAGGAGAAGCGGACCCACAAAAAATGAAGCAGAATAATTTAGTACTAGTAATTTGCAACTCACTACATTTACAAGAATAATTTGATTTTGAAAAAGATGACAATGATGGATGGAAATTGGCAAGGGACAACCTTGACCAATCAATCTATTTCATGCACTGTTTTTTAGGCATGCGCAAATTTAGAACAGAGTCCATTGCTGGACAAATCATGAATGGTTTCGGAATTTGCTTGAATGCTTTGTAGTACTGTGGAATGCTTTGTAGTACTGTGGTTGTGAAACGAACCCCATTCACAGGAACCCATAAGTGGATTTCAAATCATGAGCCAGAAGGGTAAAAGGACATGCCCAGAAGAAAATAAACAAAGAAGGGCGTGAGGGTGTCCTGCACACCCACCCCAGACAGCCACAGCAAAAAAGATTATAAAATGTCACGGGTGAAATAACGTGTGAATTCTGTTTGACTTAGATTTCTATTGTGATCAAGGGGCAGTGGATTATCAGAATTCATAAACCCTAGTTTCAGTTGCTTTGAAATTGATGGATAGCGGGGAACATATGATATATAATAAACTTCCATTGTTATTTATTTTCTTTGTGAACTTGTAATTATAATATAATGAGGAGTTTCCTAGGAGTTAATCCACAGGTGCAAGGTCAAAAAAAAAAAATTGCATTGGTGACTTTACTGGAGGAAAGCATGTGCGCTGTTCAGTTAGACCTTATTGCTTGTCGTTTAATGCCAGTGTGTTCATAAAGTTATATTCTAAGAGGAAAAGCAAGAGTAGGGATCTGACACTAGTAAAAAATATCTTGAAAAAATAACCTAGAGGCCAGAGTGTTATCCCAACTCCCAAGTTTTATTTTTGGCCAACACATTTCAAATGAGCCGTTAACAAAGTCAGAGAAAACTCTAGCGGTAAAAGAGATTTGGGATTGAGTTTTATTTTACCTGAGCAAAGTTAGCTAGAACGAGAAGAGGGAAGGTTCCCAGGATGAGCAAGGAAACTCTCCATTCCACAATGAATGCAACAATGAAAGAAGTGAGAAGAGATGTCATGTTCTGCAAAATCACTGAGATCCTCTCAGCAATAGCAGATTTCACATCAGCAGCATCAGTGGCAAGGCGAGCTGCAACTAGGCTTGAGTTGTGCTCTTCTTCATCGAACCATCCTACTTCATTCCTTAAAATTGCTGACCAAAAAAAAGGAAAAAAACACAAATTCTCATGCACTTTTAGGATTTCAAACCAGAGTACCAAGGAGACTGATTAAGTTATGAATCATACCGGCAAGCATCATTCTTCGAACCCTTGTGGTGAGATTTTCACCCATAATACTGAAGAAGTAATGCTGTATCAAATATGCACCAACGGCATAAAGACCTGCTCCAATGTAGATGAAGACGTACTCCTTAGTCTTCCTCTCCATGGATGCATAATTTTTAAAGTAAAACACCTCAATCATATTGCTCATAACAATGGCAAAAGTTGGGCCAATAAAGCCAGAAAGAATAGATCCTACAGCTCCCATTATTGAGTAAGGCCATTCAGGGGCATTTAACTTAAGTAAACGGAAGAAGTATCCATCAGGAGCAGGATTCTTCTTGTCTGTTTCAGCATTTGATATCATCTCAATGCGACCATCCGCCCCAGTGCTGTACTGGTAACTGAGGTTCCTCAGGCTTCCAGACCTGAGGCTTAAAGACTTGGTCGAAAGTGAATGGCTGAGTCGCGATGAACGTGTCCGGCGAGTTGATGGGTTGGAGAAGTCCCTATTTCCAACCATTTCTTGGAACCTTATTAGTGAAGCATAGGTCCCCGCCTTGGCAATAAGATCTTCATGAGTTCCTGTCTCCACAACTTGCCCTTGCTGTATAACTGCGATGCTGTCAACATTCCTTATGGTGGATAAACGATGGGCTACAACTACAGTTGTACGACCGACCATAAGGCGATCTAGTGCTTCTTGAACAATGCTTTCTGAACCAGCATCAAGAGCACTGGTTGCTTCATCTAAAAGAAGGATCTTGGGGTTTTTCAGCATAGCCCTAGCGATGGCAATTCTCTGTTTTTGACCTCCAGATAACTGGACTCCTCGCTCTCCCACCTGTTGTTTAAATACAAAACAGAATTGATTTATACTCTTGACAAGAACTCAATGCTCAGACTGAGTAATGATAATGGTTTATAATTATATACCAACCTGAGTATTATATCCATTAGGAAGCAAGGTAATAAAGCTATGAGCATTTGCAGCAGAAGCAGCCGCTTCTACTTCAGCCATGGTTGCATCAGGTTTGCCATAGAGTATATTCTCAAGTATGGTGGTTGCAAATAGTGCAGGTTCTTGATTCACCAGCCCAATTTGGTCACGTAACCATTTTAATTGTAGTGTCTTGATGTCTACGTTATCCAATAAAACTTGCCCTGCAAGACCATTAAAGGAAACATGTCAGCAGTAAATTCCTTCAGGAACAAAAGTTGCAATCTTTTAGCAAGAAGAACAAGCATGTCTGGTTTACCTTCATTAGGATCGTAGAACCTTTCTATCAAGGAAACAACGGTGCTTTTCCCGATCCACTACCGCCAACAACCGCAACAGTTTTGCCAGCAGGAAAAAAGATTGAGAAATTGCGGAAGATGAGTACATCTGGCCTTGATGGATAGCTGAAACTTACATCCTTAAGCTCAATATTTCCATTAATCTCTGACAAGCACTTCCCCTCAGATAGGTCTTCCACTATGGTGGGTTTCTGCTTAATGATTTCCATCAGTTTGTATCCTGCTGCTTTGCCTTTACTAAATGCCCCTAAATTTGAAAATGACTGCCCCAAACTCCTGTACGAGGCAAATATTTTGTAAATTAAAATCATTAAATCAAGGCTTCCAAAGAAATTTAAAAGTCATTAAAATCAGCCATGTGAGGTCTTACATGCCACCAACAATGGCAGAGAAAATAGCAGTGAATGCCTTTCCTCCATCAGTTTGGCCATTCCTGATGAAAACTCCAGCATACCAAAACACTAATGCCCATGACATGCAAGCTATCCCATACGTACATCCCAAGCCTAAACCTTTAGCCATTCCCGCCTTGTATCCGAGCTTCAGTGTGTTTTGTATCAAATCAGAATAAGAATTCAAGGCCTTACTCTCACCAACATACGAGTACACAGTTCGAACTTGAGCGATCGCCTGCATATGTTCAGATTGACAGAAATAGAGATTTATCAAACCTATATAAAACCTGCATCCTAGATTAACAATAACAGGCCATATTTTCCTAGGCAGACATCATCTCGCTAGACAGAGAAAGAGATGGTAGAACATAAGAGAGTCGCGAAAAGACTTTTCCAATGAGTTTGTTGAATAAAAGGAACAGAGTCCTGACCTGCTCGGCGATTATTCCAGCATTCGCATAGGATTCGCGACTCTTTGAGGTGAGGCCTGTGAGTGTGTAAGCATACAACCCACCAGCGAAAGCAATGCCCGGAATCACTGCAACACTGAGAAGGGCTAGCTTCCATGCTGACACAAAACCAACCACCAGACCCGCCAGGAAAGTTGACAAATAATGAATGAAGTTTCCCACCTGCACATTCCCACTTACACATATTAAACCAAAAAAAAAAAAAAAACAGTATCACAGAACTATGAAACAATTCAGTCATCTGTAACCTCTAGCTATAATTTACATCCCCAGCGCACATTAGCATGAAGGCAAGTGGGAGTGCATAATACGGGTCCCTCTTTTTATGGGTAACTACACAGGAGAGAGCATATTTTGATTTTGGGTTCTGACTTTTAACCCAAATGGTAGAGGAAAGCTGAAAAAGGGAAAAAAAAATCTATGTAGAGAAAGATGGTAAATTTATAGAACCTTCTCGCTAATGGCATCTTGGACGAGCAGAGTGTCAGTGGATACACTAAAAACGATATCCCCTGTTCTTGCATCTGTGTCAAAGAACCCAACGTCCTGTTTAAGCACCGCCTCCAAGTACTTCTTTCTCAGCGTGCCCACTTGTCTCTCCCCGGTATACATCCAACACGCAATTTCTGGTAAATTTGGTAGGACATAATTCATTACTGGGATATTATAAAAAAAGGTCCAAACTTTTTCCATAAATTGAGAGCAGGGCAATTCATTAAGGACAAAACTATGTGCACCACCACAGCCATTAATCACAATAGAACGATGAATGTGCACGTTAAGGAGGAAAAATCGATGTCTTGAGATTAACAAGTGAAAGAAAAAAAGGACAAGGCATACCTGCGTAGGATGATAAGCAAACAACGAGGCCCAGGTACACAAAATACAGAGCATACTGATCAGAAGAAAGAAAGCAAAGAAATTATCAGATCCAAGATCTGAGAGAAACATGCGTCTAAAGATTGAAGCTTAATAAATTTCGAACCTTTGATACTTCTTCAGTCATTTTCTTCAAATCCATCTGGTTTTTGCCAAACCCATTGACCATCTCACCAAAAAGAAGGAAGAAAACAGGCATGGATGAGCCATGAACAACTGCTCCTAAGCTCCCAGAGATCATAAGGAGCCAGTCATACTTGTCTGCAAAAGAGAAGAGCTGGTAAAATGGCAAACTCTGCTCCTTCTTCTTCTCAGCCTCCGGCAATGCTTTAGACTCTGTAGCTTCAGCCATCACCAACCTCACAAATACAAACTTCCAAAGTGAGTAGTAAAGGGTCTGCAAACTCCAACTAGTGGCTCAATGCCATTAACAAAGAGATCTGTGCAAAGCGGGGAAGTCAATAAGGTGTCAATAACTTTTTATGGGCATTGAAGAAAAGAGATCTGAAGAAGCCCTTTTCTCTTTCCTATGTTTGGAGGAACTGTCAATGTCTTTTAAGCCCAAGACTCCACTAACAAGCACTTCCTTTGCGGGATATCAAAGCAGGGAGACAGAGCATATATAGAGAAGAGGGACTGAGTGTGTTTTGTTGGACCAGTGGTCAAAGGAAGTGAGAACTGAGAAGAAGCATGAATTTTGAAAGAGATAGCCAGATAGGTGTGATTTTATATGGTAATGATCAACTGTGGTTGTGAATTACACCTTCTGATCGGTCTCAAGGCGGGGTAAAAAAGGAATCTGGTTGAAAGTTTTATGGGGCTTTGTGCTGCTGAAAATGTACTGTACTGTATTGATAATTTATTGCATTATTATTATAATATTATAATTATAGGTTGTATATGGCATGTTAGGATTTGAAAACCGAGGACGAGAGAATCAGGATAGGAAAATGACAAGGCAGTCAATGTGCTTTAGAAAGAGCTTATAGGCTTATTTACTGTTTAATAAATGCTTATGAGTGTTTTTATTGCTCTTTTCGTTTGGCTACAATCTGTACCCAATCGAACATGAAGACTTATGACTTATTTCAAAAACTCACTTTGCTAGCTTATTTCAAACGAGTTTGAGCATGAACTTATATAGTAGGTTATGGACTTATGTAATATTTATTTGATCAAATTTTAGCATTGTCAAATTGTAATTTAGTATTTTTCATATTTTTGGTAATTTTAATTTTTTTCTTATAATTATCTCAAAAGTCATTTATTCATTATCATTCCAAACAAGTTTGTCCAATCGGACTTTTTTTCCATGCCTACTTACGCAACCACCATCCAAACATAAATCACATTTAACAATCGGATTTATACCCAATCAACTTTTTCATAAAGTCGATTCGCTTCACCACCAGATCCCAATAAGCCCAATGCCTTTGGGGAAATCACTGGGGAATGGTGTTGCTCTCAGAAAGATGTTCACGGTGGTGACGGAGAGCGACCGTTTTTGTCTTGCAAGTTTCTACGGATGAGTAATTTTATCTCCAAAGTTTTTTGTGAGACAATTTTATTTTAGAAGTGTTAAAATGAGAGTAATTTTGTGCTAACCATTATTTCAGTTAATTTTAACTGTTAGTTGACCTGATATGCTAAGCTAACAGTTCATATATAATCTACGTCATTTTTGTTAAAATGTAAATTTACTGCGAAAGTCTATTTATATCTGCTTCATTTTAAAAAAAATTCAAAAAAATTTAGACAGATTTCAGATCTTAACAAAATGATGTAGATGACATATGATTTGTCGGGTTAGCAAGATATTTTAACAACTAACGATCACAATTAAGCGAGATAACAATTATGACAAAATTGCTCTCCTTCTTTCGGACAAAATTACCCTTAACTCTTTTTTTATTAACACGCATGCTCTTTTGATGTCCACAATTTGTAGGGGGCAAGAAGGTAAATTTCTTCTTGAGAGGCTGTGACTTCCGTGACTGTTTAAGTAAACTGAAACCGTGGTTTTAGAAATATTTTTCTTGTAATCCAAAACAAAATTCCTCTTACATGATTACCTTATAAATCGTAAAAGTTGTTCTCCAAAACTAATTCAAACACACACTAAAGAGAAGACCTTAGCTTATGTTCTGAACTGGGACATTTGTTTAATGAAAAGAACACGTTGCTTTATTAATTATTGGTATGAAGTAGTGATGAGAAGGGGTAGCAATAGAATTGGCGTTGATTGTCACTTAGGTGCATTTGCATGTGATTGGTATTGCCACTTTGGACATGACATATCAACAAACCATATCATGCACATATAATTTTGTGGCGTTCATCTGTCCTTCAATCTCAACGATAAGAATATTATCCATACCTAAAATATTCAACTGTCGTTTATGGTCACTTTTGACAACAACGTACTGAATCTCATTCATGTTATACGCTACCAACTTTGTCATATATTTAATACTGAAGATAGTATTAGTAGTTACAAGTTTCCATTTGTGTGTTTATTGAAAGTTCAAAAAATAACGATTTAATTGTTTTGGTTGCCATTATTTTTTCACTTTAATTTATTACTATTACTGTTTTCATTAAAAAGAAATACAAATACCGTGATCTTATCATATGATGCAGTAGTAATATTTTGCTTTGTGATTTTGATATTTTGGCGAGGTTAATAATCACATTCCTGAAATTTTTTTCCCTGGTTCAATTTACCTTACGTGGTTAAAAAAATTGAAGGATGTGGGGTACGTAGCTGATCAGTGCAATGTCTATGATTATGCATGTAATCATGGTTTTGAATGATGATTAATGGCTGTGTACACTAAATGTTGATCAGTGATCTCTGCTTTGATTTATCGTGCAAACACATATTAAGATCGATGATTGCCAGAATTTCTTTTGATTCGTCTATTGGGAAACTCATAACTTCCTTTTCAGAACATAATTATTGAAACTGCAGGTTTATTAGTTTCTTAGTCTGACCTTATCCAATAACAGTCGCCGCTAGCTCTTAGCTTTTTTCTTTATTTGTTCAAAGGAGGTTTCCAATTGGAATTCTCTAACTCTGATTAAGATGTATTCCAACCATGTTTTGGATTAGAAAATGGACCATATATTTAATCACGTGCGGTGCGAAAAAACAGAAACCAGAAAACACACGTATGTTAATAACTTGTCCATTATCGATGATTTTGGTGCATACATTTTGTGCAGTTTAATTATCAGCCTGCCTGCCTCCCACATCCATCAAAATGTTGAGTTCGATCTCCTCATTTCTTATTCTCAGCACACAGCTGTTCGTCTATTGACAGTACAGAATTTCAAATTTCAACAGTATAGATTCTTAAAATTCCTTAAGAAAAATAATACGTTTATAGCTGTGGGGGTGGTCCCAGTAGTGGAATTGTGGAAATACAGACTGATGCTACTTTCCATAAATGATCATGATCACAGCCATTCGATCATAAGAGCAAAACAATCATTTTTTCCCAAGCCGCTTGTTTTTGAGTACCCATCAATAGAAATTAACCTTTTCCTCACAACCCAATCATCAAATACAAAACCTTCTGTTTAAAACTAGCAAGGATGTGCACAGTAACTAGATTTAAAGAATAGTCATATTCTCTAAGACGTACATCAAAATGTAGATTAGTTGTACTAATAATAACAGCAAATAAGTTGCTTAATAATAATATTAGACAACAAAAGAAACTGCTCAATCCACCGCAAAAAAATAAAACTCAAATTCCAAAGCCCAAATGCAGGGACATCATCATGTCACCAAATCAACAATTTTAATAACTATTCGTCCATTCCTGTCATTTTTTTTCCCGGCTGGAAGTGGCATTTACTTTTGGTTACTTTGGACAAAAAAAAAAACTCTTGGTCCCTTGACTCATGCGTGATCCGTACAAATAATAATATGCGGTGTGGGCAGTTTTATGACTGTTGTGTCCTGACCTGTGATCCTCTCGGTAAGTAGTTGAAACTTGAAACTGTCTTTTCCACCCCAGTTACCGTTGCAAACTTATATAAGAAAATCCCGTTTGGTTACTCCATGCGATTTCTTTTTGCCCAACGGAATTCAGTTTTATTATTTACGTGCCCTAAAATATTATTTTAGTGTGGTACATTATAGTTATACTACAACCAAGTAATAAAGTGAAACGATGTGTGAAGGGTGATAGAATGAGCTGATTTTATTTAGTGAAAATGACACTAAAGCTGAGGAGCATCAGCATAATAAATTTTTAAGTGGATCAGAAATACTAATAAAATTTTAAAAATGTGAAATAGTCCTGATAAATTTTTAAAAATGTGCGGTCAAGACAACGCTGAGTTTTAAAAAATCTATTATAAATCTTAAAACTCAAAGCGTTGTCTTGATCGCACATTTTTAAAAGTTTATTGTCTTTGCAGACATTTTTAAAAGTTTATTTGTATTTTTGGTCACTTAAAAGTTTATTATGCTGGACGCTTCTGAGGTAAAAGTTTATTGGCCAATAGGGTTGTCCAAAAAACCTGAGGTCTGATTGGTTCGGTCTGACCCGACCCGGTCTAGGGTAAAAAAAAATTGGTCCAAGACAATTTGACCGGACTGGACCAAACTGCTCGGGTTGGCTTGGACTTCGGTCCAGGGGCTTAAACTCCCTGGACTGGTCCGATCTGATCCGAGATCCTTTTTTTTTTGTAAATCAACACTACATTAAGCCGCTCATGGAATCTGAACATCCTAATGTGATTTTTAATTTATATGAATCACTTTTCACTATGTCACTTTTTATTACTTTGGGAAATTAGGTGAAACCAAAGCTAAAATATTGCATCCCGAGGAGGGAAAAAAATGGACTTGCACTTGACGGTCCAAGCGGTCAATAGGTTTAGTCTGGCCGAACTCAGTTTAATTAGACAGCACGGATCTCGGGCTAATTTTTTCAGCTCGAGGTCATATCAGGCTAAACCTCGGATTGACCTCCAATCCAGTCTGGCCCGGTCCTTGGATATCCCTATTGGCCAATTTACTCATTAACCCAAAATAATATTAAAAAAATCTTATAAGTGACTAATAACAAGTGAAAAAGCAGTAGAATGAATTATTATTGACAAGAGATTTTTTTAATATTATCTTCCTTGATTAATTACTTGATGTCATTTTTCTTTCTATTTATGGGATAGACGTGCATGACGAAGCAGAAGGTAGCTTAAGCTAAAAATAATAGAGTAATGAGTAGAAAAAAGCTTTACTACAAGAAGTGATGGGGAGTAGGCATGTTAGGTGTCCCAAGTTAGGAGTAGTTAAGGAGGCATAATCAAGTGACACGCTTTGAATTTTGATCCTATGATCCTAAATCTATAACACAACACTTCCCATTAAAAGTAAATGTCCTCTCTGTCCCCATCACCCCCCTTCCCCTTGGAACCTCGCCATTTGTCCTCTTCCCTCCCTTCCAAACACATATTTTCAGGTCACATCACTTCTCTTCCCCTCTCTTCCATCAACCCCACTAGTTGTATATTTTTCTCCCAAAACACTTGCTTTTTTATATATATATATTTAAAACACTTGCTTTTAAGGCCACTGATGACCTGGACTTGTTGTCTTTTCCATTGGGCCTGGGCCCAATAAACCCAACAAATACTTCCTTCCTGGGGGAGTTCCACGTATTTAGCGATCCATTTCTTCTAGGCCTACGCTGGCTCTTCCCAACCAAAAATTATATATAATTTTTCATTGGAGTAACCAAATCATGATATCCTTCTAGATCCTAATTATAGGACATATTTAATCAATTTTGGAGAAATTAAAGAGACCGATATCGAGCACTCTCAAAACCTTTTTATATCAAAAAAAATTAAATTAATTAATTTTAGAACATATTTAACCAATTTTTTAAAATAAATTAGTTAATTTTATAAATTTTTAAAATTATATAAATTTAAGTAAAAGTGAATCAACAATCTCTACTACATACTTCTCCGATTTAATTTTCCTTTCTACACACTTTCTAATTAAAATATAATGATCTTATATATACATATATGTATACATATAAATATATAAACATATATATGTGTGTATATCCACACACACACACATATATATATATATATATATCTAAGTGTGTATCATATAAACATACACACTTAGATATATATTGTGTGTGTTTATATATGTGTGTGTGTGTCTACACACGTATATATTGACTGACAGACACACACACATATATATAGACACACACATATGTGTGGGTGTGCATATGTGTGTGTCTATCTATATATATTGGTAAATTAACATCAGCTGACTAGTAAATAACTTAAAATTCAACAATTTAAAAATTTATTGATTGAAAGAGTCTACGCACCTACATACATATTTACCAAAAACCGAACACATTTGAGAGAATAAAAATAGGGGTATTTTAGGAATAAATTAACAAAAATTAAAATTTTATCCTATAATTAGGACTAAAATCAACTCCTAAATGTTACTGTTCTATAATTAGTACAGGAGGAGGGATGGAGTAATATTCAATAACCAGGATTTGGAAATCATACATTTTTTTAATAAACTATGTGGAAAGGAATATTCCTTCGTGGTTTTTTTCCGTGCCAGTTATAATCAAGCCTACGAAACTAGGAAGGGGTTGGGTGAGGTTTAAAGCTGCCGATGCAAAAGCAGAAAGTGAGGGCGTCATGGCGCCGGCAAGCTATGGGCGCTCAATTATCAACTATAATTACTTAATTAATCTTAAACAAAATTAATAATGAAATAATCCATAATTAGCAATCTGCTTTACAGTGAATGCCACGGAAATATAGTTCATAGAGAAGGACCCTTGTCGGCTAATCCTTCAGCAGTCAAGTATACTTTCCGGGGTCTTCGTAAGGAAGGACCCTTCATGTTCACGAGTTCATTGCACTCTGAAGCTGCACAGATTAATATAGTTTAGATGCATACTTATAATAATACGCATGATTTAGTGAATAACTTAATACGATCATGGGTGAAAACAATACAGGGGTTATATAAAAAGCCAAAGGAAAATACGAAGAAAGTGATGAAGGTGAGTGGCAGGGGCTGCGTTGTAGGGGCTTTTGGGGACAAGAGATCCATTTTGGTAAAACTAATGGAGCTGTTGTGTGTGTGTGTATTACGTACAAGCACCACGAATAACTCAGCATGTGATGTGCTTCTAATTAGTACGATCACTTTTGTCTTAAACCTTAATTTATTATCCTCCAATACTACCTAACCACTATTTAATTGCCTCTCCTCATATCTTTTATGATGTACGAATATGCTAAACGAATGATTTACTGAGCCTAAGCAAATAGCGCCAGAGTCCAATGTGATGGACCACATTTTAAAGACTGTTGACTCCTACTTCTTAGGCTGGCTGTGCCTATTTTAACCAGCAATTCACATACACATTTCATAGCCCGCATCGCTTCCGAGCTCGCATCCCACCTAAGCCACTATATTTTCTTTTATAAATAGTTTCTTCACAGCAACATAGAACCGGTGCTTCCATCTTCTTACAAGAAGAGGATATGTAATGAGTACAAGCGAGAGTTCAATCCCTAAAAGCTAGTCTATGAGGAGGGAGAATCCAATAGACTTACTTCACTGGGCTTTACCGGTCAGAACCTCCTCTGTGGGTAGCCCTCTCAAAGCCGGTCAGAACCCCCTCTATGGGTAGCCCTCTCAAAGAGGGTCAGAACCCCCTCTGTGGGTAGCCTTCTCCAAAAGACTGACTCTCAATAAAAGCAACAATGTGATGAGTGCGTCCCCAAAAAAAACATGAAGAGGGAGAAGCCGTGGATTTATAAACCCACTACAAAAAATTTGGCTCCCGATGTGGGACTTCCATCTTCTTACAAGACAAGGATACCCATTTTCTGATATATCAGTTATGAAGCTTTTGAACTGTAAAAGCGATATTGTGTTCATGGAGATCGCACTGAGCCATAGACAAAAAAGCTCCATAATGCAGCAGCATAGCATAGGGCATAGGTGGGGTGGCTCAGCTTTTAATGGGACCATGAGACCATCATTTTCTTAATGATTAACACAAACACGCACCTTCCTGTGATCCTACGTACTTTATAATATATATCAGTAAGCTAAGGCTGTGATTTTGTGGGAGCCATGGGCAAAAAAGAAACTAGCTACTGTGGAGCCATAACTGCGGACAATGATGTAAAACAAAGTAGGCTGCTTTTGACATGTGGAATTCTTCTCATGAGTGATCATGAGCTCCTCAAGCCACACCGCATACGCCTGCCTCTTCACAATCACAACAATCTTCAAAAGCAACTGTTTATGAAAATTTCCATTTCTCAGCTACGGGAAAAATAAAATCTAGAGGCAATCATAGCTACCATGTAATATAACGTATTTGCAAATTATTTTTGTGTGGATTGAAATTGCATTTCGGACGCTGGCCACATCCCTACCCTATGACCCTATCTTTCTCACCAAATAGAAACATGTCCGTAACGTCAATAGCGCAATATTATAACTTCACCAAGTATACATTATAACCTTTCAAATTGGTCAGCACTGATATCTGTGCCTTTTACAGCAATTCTGAATTTAGAAATTAAACTGTTAAAATTGTAAATTATAAATCTTAATAAGTATCCATTTTCTGTTGACAGAAAGCGACAGTTTTTCCTGTAGTCCTGTATTTTTACTGGACTATGGAGCCCAGTGGGCTCTGTGCTCATTACCCCAATATTCGGCCCAAGTAGCCCTCCCCTTTATCTGCTTTTATGCATGTGAGCCCAAATCACGGTGAAATCGTTGAAATGTTAGACGCTAGTTTTATTTGCTTGTTAACTAACACTAGCTTAACCAATATGAGTTGGCATAGATGATAAGGGATCAGGATTAATTTCTTGGGTTGTGGGTTCGATCCTCCTCTGTCGTCATTTTGGGACTCATTTGGTAAGAAAGAATCTCGTAAGTCACGAGTAAATCTTTTCATAGCCAAAATCAAGGCATCTTAGTGAGGTGAGTGACCGATGTAACCTCTCCAAAACTTTTATATTATCAAAAAAAAAAAACACTAGCTTAATACAATATTTAATCCCTTAAATTTGTCCTTATATTAGTTTTGATCCCTTGAGTTTTAAATCAAAGGTTGTAGTCACTCAAGTTTGATTTTATTTAAAAATTGGTTTCTATAATTAAATAAAGGGAAAAACACTTCTCATGTTGTAGGAGAAGTGTTTTCTCATGTCACACACATGAAATGGTGGGACCCACACATATATATATAATTAGAATTAGATATATATATATATATATATGTATGTGGGTCGCCCCACCACTTCGTGTGTGTGTAGAATTATCTTCTCCGTAAACTTGTGAGAAGTTTAAACCCCCTTAAATAAAAACCTAAACTATTTTGTACTTTGAGGGGGTCAAAATCAAAATGATAGCAACATTATGCAACTGCAACTGAAGATTATATTAGCCCATTAACACCCCATCGATGCAAAATCTAAGGTTTCTTCTTCCACATATACTTTTTCCCGAGCACAAGAGTCGAAAGGAGTCACTCTTGGACCCGTCGTGATCTTGCCAAGAACGGTGGGACGTTGGTATCTATCATTTCTATCTAACATGTAATATATACTGAGATGCGCCTGTCTTGTAATAACACCTGATTAATAAACACGTTTTTCTCTGAACTAAAAGTCACCAATATAAAGTTACGAAAAAACTGCATCACTCATAAGTTATAAATAGTATAATTGTGCAATTCTTAATCATTTCAGTTTTTTTATCAGGATCCAAGTTATCTTTTTTCCAACTATTTTTAGACATTTTAAAATGGTTCAAACGCTAAAAAAACACTAAAAGTTTGGATGGCTTTTTTTATTAAAAAAAAATTGTTTGTTTTATTAATTTATGTGTTTAAATAATATTTTTTTAAAAAAAAGTATAAGTCACAAAAAAAAGAAGTCAAAATGCTACTTTTTTAAAAGCTTCAATTTAGAGCTTAAAAGAAAAGCACTTAAAAAGAAACATTTTTAAAAAAAACCCATCCAAACCAAACGGGCCTTAGTATTATTACTTGTATAGCCATCTATACTTGACGTTTGATATTTGTATTCCAATTGGGCGGGGTTAAAATATTTCACTTAGCATACTTTTTTATATGGATTAAGTTTAATCCTAAGACACTAACACCACTTAATAAATCCTCCATTATGCTCTTAATATAAGATCCACTTTATATCCTAACTTCTTTATTGAAGTGGATCTTATATCAAGATCAGATCTAGTACTACTCCATTCCCATTTACAGGATAAAGAAAGATAAGAGTATTTTTTTCCTTACTATAAACTACTTCATTAAATTTATAATATAAATATACGACATTACCTTTCAAATCTCACCAACTCATTCATATTGACTATGAAGAAGACTTCGGACCCGTGCACGGAGTATTGAGTTTTATTATGTTTGAAATATGAATAATAAAGATGCAAATGTAATAATCAAACTGTTTTATTAATTAATAGGTAAAATTAAGCAATGAGGAAATACACCAATAAAAGTAATAAGATATTGAATTCATTTAAATATAAAATTCAAAGCACAACAATAACAACGTCTAACCAAGTTTCCTCTTACAATTATGAATGTGATAAAATGCTTTGGAAAACTTCTCTCGTATACAACATTAAGCGTATTTGTAATACACTTATTAAACTCATTCAAAATCGGTATTTTCAAACCATTAAAACTTTTTACCCTTGATAGAACAACATAAAGTTGTCTATGTGAAAAAACTGGATTTGGTAGGTAAAGACCTATATTTGACATCGATTATCCTTGGCTTTTGTTAATTGTCATCACAAATGAAATGACAATATATTTAATCCTCAATAGAACCCCCAAAAATTTCAAATATACACATTCTTATAAATCTCAGATCCAATCTATTTAGTCCTCAATACAACATCCAATAAATTATAACATAAAGATATATAATTGACAAAAGATGTGTAATTGAAACCGCTTGTAAATGTGTGAATGAAAATCAAAATTTTTGGAGCGAAATATAACGCAACTAATGGAATTTTGGTACGCGGTTTTTGATGATGCATAAGTGCTTGATTATGTTACTAATTTACCTAACGTAATGAATACATTAAGGGGAACTAAATTAAATCAATAAATGCAACAACTATTAAATCCTTACACTATAAGTAAAATTAATCATGTTATAATAATATCTACTTTTTCCAAATAATTGGCAGTAAAAATATTCATGTTATAAACTTAAAATAGTCAAAATAACTCTGAATCAATTTTTTAACAAACCCACAACATTTATGCAGTATATATAATCAAAAATATAAATGTATCAACGAAAATCAATTTTAAAACGTAATTATTGGAATGTTATTACACAGTTTCTAACTGACAATGTATAAGCGCTTGATTTTGATACTCATTTATATAATTAATGCACTGAATATTTTAAATCCCATGACACTTTTACTTCACATTCGATTTGTATGAAAAAGGTAACTCGTTCATACAAATCCACTTATTGTTGACCTTTACTATATTAATTCATTTTAATCAAGTTCAATCTCAAATCTCTATTCATACTCATACTAACCTGAATTAATAAATTAAAAAAAGAATAATAAATACAATCATTTGAATTAGGTAGAATAATTATCTAAATCCCGTAATTTGTGGTAAGCCTTAATCAATTATTTTATATTGAAATTCAAATTTTAAATCTCTTAATCAATTCAATATCATTATTAATATTAATATTATAATTTGATATAATAATAATAATAATAATAATAATAATAATTTGATATCCCTTCGATTGTTGTTGAGAATGGGCGAGACAAGGAAGATAAGACCATGCCAAGGGAAGAGAGAGAATTGCATATATCGGTGATTTTGGATAGAGCTGTCAAAATGGGCTAGACCCCGCGGGCCAGCCCATTAAGCCTCATCTTTAGCCCTCTTATTTGTAGCCCCCATATGATGAGACTATTTTTGGCCCTAACCATAAATAACCCCTACTCCTCTTGGGTTATGATAGGGTCAACCGCGGGCTAAAAATAACTTGAACATTTAAGATGGATTTAATACCCTTTGTGTGAATCCTAGTAAGAGCCACCACTGTTTAAACATGAAGTTGCCCTATGTTTACTTTTCCTGAGATCCCAAAACCACGATCAAAAATATTAAATGGGTATGTGACTATTAACGTCTAAAAAATATTTTTTATATCATCTGTTTATATATAGTATATTATATATATAATAAATTGTTCATACTTGGAGATGTAATATATATAACTATGGGGGATTCTTTGGGGTATATTCGCGCCGATTCATTTTAAGGGTCATAATTATCACATTACACGGGTAAAATGTTGTATTTTTTATTTTTTTTACATGGTGAAATGGTGCACTTATTAGTTAATACTAATATATCAGTATACTATAATGGGATTTTCAAAATTCTCACAATTATTGAAAAATATAAAATAAAGGTCATTTCTTGTTTCTTTTACTGTTTTAACTGATAATAATAAGTCAATTCAATTGGTAATAATTATCTACTTAATTCAAATCGCACTATTAACGTGATAATATTTTTTTAATGAATGTTTTTCATGGGAATCCGTTGGGAGAAAATGTACATAATTTTTTTTTGGGGAAATTACTATAATTCCATTAAATTGCTAAGGAAGCACCTCTCGCCAATAGCTTGAGTCTCAACTTTTGATGAAAAGTTCAAATCAAACTAAAACTGATGGTGCAATGCACAGTAATTTTTTTTGATTCCAAGAAAGTTTATGGGAATGAAAAGATATAATGTGCGGATCCAAACAAATAGCTCGATGATTTCTAAAGTAAATATATGTGGTAAGGTTTATTAACAGTTCTATTTTACTGGGAAAATATATTGTTAGTCATTGAATATTTCATCTCTTTTCTGCGTGCTTCAAAGTTTATTTCATATATTTGTAGTTTGTATAAGTCCAAATTCAAGAAATTGGAGTTAGTGATTAGTTTCTTTCTTCCTGTAACATGTCTCTAAGATGCACTTTTAGCCACACCACATGCACATAAAAACCACACCGTGTTTAAACTAAAAATCTATTACACCTTGGCCAAAAAAAAAATGTATTACCCCTTTATACACAACAACTGTTGCACATTAAGCATGAGTCCATAAGTAACATAGCTATGCCCAGTAATCCAACCACAATCAACAATACACCTATAGTCAAAGTATAAAGCTGTTAAATTAATGACACTAATCTGGTTTTTGATCAGGAACACCCTCAAAAGAAAAGAGATAAAGGGCAAGCTTCAAGGATACCAGTAGATGTCAAATGGTTTGTCTTCGAATGCATACTTGAATGTCGTTGCAGTGTACAACATGTAGCCACCTGTTGTATGGAGGACACCTTTTAGAGAACATATGTTAGAATACAACAATCTCACGTTAAGGAAGCAAGAAGGAAATAATTCCTTATTTGATATGTTTAATTTCTCGTTGACAACATGGTCGATGTAGTTTTATAGTGAAATCAATGAATCACTTTTATGCAGGCATTTGCAGAAAACCATGAAATAAGGAATTTGGACTTTTTAACTTTTACATGACAAAATAAGAAATCCAATAGTTATAAAGCTACAATGATAGAAGGTAACTGACTCCCTATCAACCATGTCATATCAAAATATTATACAAACTAAGGATGTCTAATTTGCAATTGTTTGATGTCATTTTTTTTTTTTTTTTATAAAAAAAACCAATGGTTATATTGCAGCCATAATCAAGGGAAACAAACTTGGACATCAAAGATATCACGACACCATTGCTTTTTTCACAATACACTTTTTCACCATTGCTATATTGCCTAATGTTTCACTTGAGATTACTTGAAAAGAAAATAAGAAATCCAACAGTACAATTAGTTGTCCCACTCCTCGTCCTTCTTGAATGTTTTTTCTGAGCTGGACTAAGGAGACAGATAATGGATATGAAAATAGAGCTTCCCATCATTGCAACAGAGAGACTATTCTAGTGACAAAAGGACTGCACAATACACATTTACGGATTTACCTCTGAAACCGCAGGATCCAGTGGTTAATAAGCTTACAAAAAGGATTACAGCTATTCTTCAAAACCTATATGGCTAAATGTCAAATCTAAGAGATTGAATCTTAAACAAAAAAACTTCATAGGCTGCTGCCCTCCACATTATAGCTGTCATTGAGTGTTCCTAAAGCCACATGAGATACCACTTACATTGCAGGTAAAACAAAAATCAAATGGATAAAATGAGGACAGACTGCAACACCAACCTACCTCACACGTTATAGCTGCTATAGATGCATATATACACTGAAAGTAAGATATTTAATTTAAATCATTGTATATTTTTGAAAAATAATTAGAAAACACAATATCGAACCTTTACCAGTAAATATTACAGTTTCCCTGAGTAAATTTTGGCCGCCTGAACACCATTACAATCAGGGCAAAAAGCTCCAGCAGGAAACTATCAAAGCATGATATAAAGGACGGAAAAACAGAGAGGCATAAAGATGTACAATTTAATAGGCTGATGCATTAAGATTCCTAAATATCTGCTTGTAATATAAAAAAAAAGTACCACAAGGAGCTTGTAAATCAAAATTATTTTATTTAACTATAATCGCTAAATCACAACAACGCATACTTGTAATACTATAATAGAGGCCATTTGTTGTAATAACAACTGCTATATAACGAAACAATTAAGTCACTTAAAAAAAATCAAAACTTGCCTTCAATGGATTCATGACAAATATACAAGAAAGGAGGTGTACGCAATCTTGAGATATGTGGACATAATCGGGGATTTTGTATTGGACGAGGCATAATGTCTTTGCGAGAATAGGACGAATAAAGGGGATGTGAGCAAAAAAAAAGAGATGAAAAATTACATATGAAATAGTACCCAAAAAATCAGCATCAAATAAGGTTAACAATAAGATACCTGAATTGTTTTCCTAAAATTCCGGGTCCGCACTTTGCATGGTCCTCAAAGAGATATGCTCCAACCAAAGATAACATAGAGAGTTTGTCCACATGACCACACATCAGCCAACTAAACAATGGCAATAACTTAGAATGGATGGACTTTGAATTATACCCTCTGTTAACAAGAGTTACATCTGTGACCAAAAACCAAGAACACGGTAACCAACAAACTTGTTAGAGTCACCAATTTGTGTCTGTCAATGTAATATAAATTTTATAGCACACTTTCAGCATATGTAACTGAAATGTAACTAAAAAATAGAGTCCAAACAGCAAAGAAGAATGCAAAACACATCAGCAACATTTATATAACTGAAATGTTTAAATCAAATGACAGTTGTGCTACCTTTCTCTTCCTACTTTTTATGCATGAAAGTGATGTCTCATACTGCCTTTTCTGCATCATACAGAACCTATTTGCAAAAAAGGTCTGAACAATACGAATCCTTTCAAAATCCTTGCAGATTCAGGTCTTTAACTCTTCTTTGATCATCAATAAATCCCTCACATTTTCGTGAAAGGCAATGAAGTAGTACCTATTCAATGGATACCCTTGCAGATTCCGAACATAAACAGATAAAACAAAAAGTTTTCAGCCTGCATTTAAATAAAGGACATTAACCAAAGGATAAAGGGATAACACACAATATGAATCCAGCAACAAAGCTTTGGGGAAGGAAAAAGAAGAAGAGAGCATCAGAGGATTGATGATGTAGGATGAATGGGGCAACTTACCAGATGCATCACGCAACAAAGCTCCCAAGCAAATCACAGACCTTAAACTGGGAGGTGTGGATTGATGAGGTGGATTGAAGCTGAAGCAGGTTAATGCAGAGTGTTTTGCTAAAACTAATTAAATAGACTAAGAAAAAAGGAAAAAAAGCAGTAAAGAAAGTAAAAGTGAAACCTAATTGTAAGTAGGCATCAAATAAGGCTAAAAGTACTGCCAAGAAATAAAGAAAGTAAGCTTTATTCTATTCCCAAAAGTGCAACCTGAAAGTAATTGTGATGAAGCGGACAGTTCATGGTAGGGACTGTTGCGCGCATGCTTGTAAATTTTTGGACAACTTCATACAAGCGTTGATCAGGTTTTGGGTAAAAGAATTTTTGGTCAAAATCAAAGCATCAAATAAAGTTACACCCCGTGACTTCTTTTCTAAGTGCTCAAAACATGATAAGCTTTACCCAAAACCTGCAAAAACCATAGGAAATAAAAATGCAAACACACCTATCTTTTATTATAGATATAGCTATCATTTATGAGATATGACATTTCAACACTAAAAAATCAAAGAAAATGCAATAGCATGTGCACGAGAAAAATGCGCCTTGTAAAAATTTCATGATGTGGTTAAAGAAGAGTTAAAGACCGAAAACATACCGATAGCTTGAGAACAAAGAAGAGTTAAATCACATGCTAGAGAAAAAAACACCTATCTTTGATCATACCGATAGCTTGAAAGCATAAACACAGAATTATGTTACTAAGGGAGGAAAGATATGAAAGAAAGACTTGACTTCAAAAGCAAAATATAGAGGAGGAGGAGGAAGAAGAGAAATACATACCCCGCTTGTGGACCGATACCTTTATCGACGGTGTGGCACTGAGCACACTTGATCTTAAAGATTTTCTCTATTTCCTTACCATTATCAATAACTGCAGGGGATTTATGTTGAAACGATTCACAAAAGAAATCGTTAGCGAAAAAAGAAACAAATACCAATAAAAATTATATTGGCAGAAGAGCACGCATAAGAGGCGTTTAGGTTTTAAAAGTAGAAGATGAAAAGTGAAGAATGGAAGAAATCAAAGACGAAGGGAAGAATGGTGGAAGAGTACAAACCTTCTTAGCATCGAGAAGCTACAAAAGAAAAGGACCAGAAAACTTCACCGATGGCGATGTCAGGGATCACCGAGCTTGAGTTCGGTGAGGAGATGCCTTACCCTTCGGAGAAGATAACTGAGAGAGAGAGTCGGGGAAGAAGAAATTTGGATCTTCACAGAGAGAAGATGAGCAAAGGGATGCGATGAGAGAGGGATCTTCACCGAGCTTGGCCGCGAATCTCATCCTCCTCAGATCTTGATGGGTCGTAGGATGATATCTTTGCTTCTTCTAGCCGGTGGCTCTCCCACGTGAATGAGAAAGGGATGTGATGAGAGCAAGGGTTTGCGAATCTCGTGAATGAGCCGCATGAAATGGTAGGGATGTGATGAGAGCAAGGGTTTGGGAGCCCGTGAATGAGCCGCGTGAAATGGTAGTGGGTGGAAGATAGTAAAGTGATTAGTAATTGCGGCTTGGGAAATGGAATTTGAAGACCAATGAGAATCCACATACGAAGACTTTTACGTCATTGGAATCCAGCTATTATGTAGAACCATTCTTGTTGGGATGTTTAAATGGACCAATGAATGATGAAGATAATGCAATGTTGGCAATCCACATGGACCAATGAATAAGTTCTTAGAGTTTTAGTAGTATATATTTGATAGATATGGGAGACTATTAAATTTTAAGACAAAATAAATTTAAGGGTATTCTCAATTTTGGTGAAACATATTGGATTTATCTTGTAAATAAGAATATAAGATTAAAGTAATATAAATATTATCTTCACAGGGAGGAAGATCATATATTTTTATTGGTGCATATGAAGGCAAGGCCTAATTACATCACAAAATTAGTGTATGAGGTATTGGATACCAAAACTCATTAGTAACAAAGGTCCGTAAGTGTGCTAGACACTAATTAAGAAAGACAGAACTGAACAGTCTATCTTCTGCAAACATATAAGCTAACGTGTTTTGATCTCTTTATACATATTGAAGAATCAGTTTCCATGGCTGCTTCATTAAATTCTGAATTTGCAAAATCATGAAGCTACATGCTTTATTAGAATGTCCACTTTGCACCACTTTTATCAGATTTTTAGCATCTGATTCAATAACAAGTTTCTTGACTCCATACTTCTGAGCCAATTCAAGACCTTTGTGAAGTGCCCATTCCTCTGCCTCATGAGCATTACAAGCTCCAAGAAAATATGTGAATCCAACTACCCATCTTGCATGATGATCATGAATCACTCCTCCCCAACCGGCTTTGCTAGAAGCAGATGTAACAGCGCTATCAATATTTAGCTTAAGCCATCCCAAAAGTGGGGGTTAGCAAAGCTCGGCAAACAGGAGAGACATGGGAGAATAAATATCATAACTTGTACAAAACTTTTCCACAGCTGCAGGATTAACATGTCAAGATTCCTCGGTTTCTGAAAACTGGCGTAAAAAACAGAGCTATTCCGTCATTGCCATAATTTCCAGATTGTGACCACCCATATAAGATCCCAGTTCCCATCACTATTCACACTTAAATCTCGCTTAAGACTGAAAACAAACTAGTCACCCAAGGATATGCAACAAAGAATCGGGAAGGGTACCTGAAGTGAATCAGTTTCTCCCACACATTTTAAGCATAAAAGCAATCCCTAAGGATATGCATAACATCTTCATCACCAGCATAACAGCAAGGACATACAGATGAAGTTGAGGACCATTTACTCCTCCATGCGTTGATAGGAGTCTGTTCTTGGGGAAAAAGATCATACGACAAGCCGAAACAGTCGTGGGCTTGAGGCCCATCAAAAGCCCAAATATGCTTTTTTTGCCCTAAAGTGTTCACGAAAACGCCGCCGTAGTCTGAACAAAAAAAGCCGCCTTTTGTATGTCCCTGATTTCCGTTCTGTACTTCTCACTCTCTTTCGCGAGCGAGGCTTCTGTTGTGTCTTCTCTGCCTTGGTTCCCAGGCCCAGCCACAGCGAGCCTCCACCTCCGTGGTTTTTCTTCTAAAGCACTTGGTATTTGTACTTCTATTTTCTGCACAACTCTCTTGCACTCTGGAGCTTCTGGTTTTTCTTTCTGACCAAATTGCTCTCATTCGGCCATTTGCTCAAGCATGTCAGCGAAGTGGCGGGCTCTGCAGCACCGCCATCGATACACCTACAGCGCCGTAATTTTTCCTCACTCATACATCGAGTCCTTAAATCAACTGCTGTCCCATGATTCTTGTTCAAACTTTCGCGCCAAGTTGCAAGAATTAATCTCTCTGAATTCCACTTTTGCTCAAGTCAATCATGTCAAAGAAGTAGCTTCGGCTTTTGGGGATTTGTTGCTTCGTGGGGACAAAGCTGCGGTCTGTGACGCTGCTCGGCTGTACCTGCAACTTTTATTTTTCGAAAATTCTGTGCCGTTGCATAGAACTCTGATCTCTGTTTTGGCAAAGAGTCGGACTTTTCATTCTCAGCTTGGTGAGTGCTTTCGGAAGCTCTGCGATGAGCTCAGCGGTGGGCAGGGAAAGGGGAAGCATTTCTGCGTGTCTCGGGCTGCCCTGTCCGTTTTGGGTATGCCTAAGTTGGGGTACCTGGTAGAAGTTGTGGAGGATTGTGCAATATTAGTTGCTTGGGATATAGTTTTTAGTTTGAACAGCGTGGTTTCTGAGACAAGTGAATGGGCTCGTCCGTCGCCTATTGTTATGGAACAATGCCAAGAGGCTCTATCTTGCATGTATTACTTGCTTCAACGTTTCCCATCTAAGTTCAAGGAATTGACTAGCCATGAGAACGGTTTGATTCAAGAAGAGTGTAATATTATGGAGGGAATTGTCACTGTTATTTTGAGCATATTGAAGTCTCCCGCGTTTTCAAGAGATTGCTTTGTGGCTGCGGGGGTGGCCCTCTGTGCGGCTCTGCAAGTTTGTATTAATTCTCAAGAGCTTGGCTTGGTTATAATTCGAGGTATATTTAACTTAAATACGTCTAATTCAGATGTTGATTGCAATAGTGAGTTTAAAAACGCCATTGCAAAAATTCCTTTTAAAGGAGATGTCTATACAGAAATATGCAATCTTTCAGTTCTAAGTAGACTCTGTTTGATTAGAGGAATCCTTACAGCAGTGTCAAGGGACTTGCTTAATACACATTACAATGTGGCAACCGGGGCTTTGAATGGTTATGAGGCTCATCAAGATGCTCGACGCCCAATTATGACTATATTATATGATGGAATTTTACCTGAACTATGTAACTACTGTGAGAACCCTATTGACAGCCACTTCAATTTTCATGCCTTAACTGTGATGCAAATCTGTTTACAACAGATAAAAACATCAATGTTATCTAATCTGACCAACCCTTTAGGAAACTATGATCCTATTCCTGATAAAATGGGGATGCGAATACTTAGAATTATTTGGAATAACTTGGAAGATCCTTTGAGTCAAACTGTGAAACAAGTTCATCTCATTTTTGATCTTTTCTTGGATATTCAATCTTCGCTCTGTTGGTCAGATGGCGGTGAGAAAATAAGGACATTTTTGCAGAAGATTGGTTCAGATCTTCTTTGCCTGGGGTCTCGATGTAAGGGAAGATATGTACCTTTAGCATTGCTAACTAAGAGACTTGGAGCTAAGACTATGTTAAACATGAGCCCAAGCCTGCTATATGAAACAATACAGGCATATGTTGATGATGATGTCTGTTGTGCTGCCACATCATTTCTCAAGTGTCTCCTTGAATATTTGCGTGATGAGTGTTGGGGCTCTAATGGCATTGAGGGTGGGTATTCTCTTTATAGAGGATATTGCCTTCCCCCTATACTGTATGGGCTAGCTTCTGGATTCTCAAAGCTCCGCTCTAATTTGAACACTTATGCTCTGCCTGTTTTACTGGAGTTGGATGTGGACAGTATATTTCCGATGCTTTCTTTCATCTCAGTTGGGCCTAGCTATGATGAAAGTAGGGTTTTGTATCCTGAACTTGGTTGTGCAAACATAGATCGGAATCTGGAACAGAAAATTGCAGTTCTAGTTTCATTGCTCAAGGTATCTCGGTCACTTGCTTTGATTGAAGGGGACATTGATTGGTGTGAAAATCCTGTTGCTGACGAACAAAAGGGGCTGGGAACAGAAAGTCATGCTCTTGTTTGCATTAAAGGAATAAAGGTTGAAATCCCTGTTCAGTGGCTGGTAGAGGCATTGACCCATGTGGATGAGTCACTTCGTGTAGATGCTGCTGAGTCTCTCTTTTTAAACCCCAAAACTTCTAGTCTACCTTCCCATTTAGAGCTAACTTTAATGAGGGAAGCTGTGCCTTTGAATATGAGGTGTTGCTCCACAGCTTTCCAGATGAAGTGGGGCAGCTTGTTTCGTAAGTTCTTCTCTAGGGTTCGAACAGCTTTGGAAAGGCAGTTCAAACAAGGAAGTTGGCATCCTCTTGAGTGTTATAAAAGTAATGAAATGTACCCCTCTAAAGGGAATAAGGAAACGGTCCTTAAAAGGGCTGATGATCTCTTTCACTTTATGAGGTGGTTGAGTGGCTTCTTATTTTTCTCATGCTACCCTTCTGCCCCATATAAGAGAAAAATAATGGCCATGGAGCTCATGTTGATAATGATAAATGTTTGGTCTATCATGCCATCGTTGAGAGAGGAATTTGATTATTCTTCACCAGAAAATAGTCTTTATCCATACAATAAAGGACTCACTTCATCCAGTTCAACTCTACTTTTAGTTGGTTCTATTATTGATAGTTGGGACAGGTTGAGAGAGAGTTCTTTTCGCATATTACTCCATTTTCCAACCCCACTACCTGGAATTTCGAGTGATGACTCGCTGATGAAAGTAGTTGCTTGGGCTAAGAAATTAGTTTGTAGTCCACGTGTAAGGGAGAGTGATGCCGGAGCTCTAACTTTGAAGTTAATCTTTCGGAAGTATGTGTTGGAGCTAGGTTGTCTGATTGAAGTCTCATCTAATGTTGTTCATTTCACCCCAAAGCCTGAACTGGCAAACGACACTAATCAGTCTAGCTTCAACAATCCTGTGGTACTGTATATAAAGTCCATGATTGATTGGTTGAGTGTTGCTGTGGGAGATGGAGAAAGAGATTTTTCTACAGCATGCCAAAACAGCTTTGTCCATGGTACATTACTTGCTTTGCGATATACTTTTGAGGAATTGGATTGGAATGCTGATGTCATATTATCTAGCATCTCAGAGTTGAGATATTTGTTGGAAAGGCTTTTGGAGCTTGTCATGCGGATAACTTCATTGGCATTATGGGTGGTTTCTGCGGATGCTTGGTATCTCCCTGAAGATATGGATGAGATGGTTGATGATGATAATCTTTTAACAGAGATGCCAAATCAGGAGCATGAACACATGCCTTCATCCGAACATGAAAGCAATGATTCAAAGCCTTCCAAGGATGTCAGATCATCAGAACAGATTGTCATGGTTGGTTGCTGGCTTGCTATGAAAGAGGTACATAACTTGAACATTGTGCATATAATTGATATTTTTTTGTTTTTTTTGATTTATGGTGCCCAAAAATTCTTGTCTAAAGGTTACTGAAGAAAAGAATAGCTCATGGTTCCAAAACAGCATTAATCATTAATAATTTTATTGATGATGCTATTTTTACAAATTATTGCCATCAGTTTTTTTAATTTTATATTAAAGTAAGAATAGCCCCGTCTGTGTAATTTATTAGTTTTTTGTTCAACCATAATATATATATATATATTTTAGGTGAGCCTTCTTTTGGGGACTATAATAAGAAAGGTGCCATTGCCAAGTAGTACATTTTCTGATTTACCAGAGGGAGCTTCTTCTGTTGATATGGCTGGTTTCCCATCTGATGCTGTGCTTGATCTGAAACAACTCGAAACAATTGGGAACCACTTTTTGGAAGTACTGTTGAAAATGAAGCACAATGGTGCAATTGATAAGACAAGAGCAGGATTTACAGCTCTTTGCAATCGCTTGCTCTGCTCTAATGACCCGAGGTACAAATATGGCTACTCTTACTCTGTTTCTACTGAAAGTTGAATCATTTGTGTATCTTGATAATGTCCATTGTTTTTGTATTTGATAAGCAATGGACCTTTTGTGTTTATAATTAGTATATAACATGATTGTTTTATTATGTTACTACCCATATGTTTAATGAATATTAAATTGAAAACTATCTTCATTCTTGCACTGATAACAGAAATGATCTGTAAGAGTTCCAAAATTGTTGTCAGCATAGCATGAATTAAATCTGACTTATCAAATGATAAAATCTTCTCTCTCCTTTTTCTTTAGTTTTTGTCAAATAATGCATGCTTCTAGTAAGTGCTTTTTTGGTGCCTCAATCATGAATTTTTCTGCAGATTGGGTTTTCACTGCCTTGTATTTTCTCTGATTGTGCCATGGTGCGCTACATTATAATGAACTATTGTATACTATGTAGGTTTCTGCCCTTGCATGAGTTCAAATAATGAACTTGGGTTGTGCACGTGCTATTTCTGTACATAATAAAATAAGTGTTTAACTCAAGTGAGAAAGGTTATGTCTAATGTATCATTTTGGTCGTTGTGCATGATATTAGTCATTACAAATAGTATCTTGGTCTTCTATGATGAACATGTCTTCCTTTTCAGACTATGTAGGTTGACAGAGTGCTGGATGGAACAACTTATGCATAGAACTGTGGCCAAAGCACAAACAGTGGATGATTTGTTGAGAAGAAGTGCTGGAATACCTGCAGCATTTATAGCTCTGTTTCTCTCTGAGCCAGAAGGCACACCAAAGAAGCTCCTTCCACAAGCATTACGATGGCTTATAGATGTAGCTAGTGGGTCTATGCTTAAAAACAATGAAACTGAGAACAAGAATGGTGAGACATGCAAGTTTGTGTCAAAAAGTTGTGGCCAAGAAGATATATCTTCACAGGAAGGTGAAGGGAATGTGAGTCAGAAATCATCAAAGATCAGAGACGAGGGTGTCATTCCTACAGTACATGCATTTAACGTTCTTAAAGCTGCGTTCAATGACACCAACCTGGCCACTGATACATCTGGTTTTTCCGCTGAGGCTTTAATTATCTCTATTCGTTCTTTCTCTTCCCCGTATTGGGAGATTCGAAACAGTGCTTGTCTGGCCTATACTGCATTGGTTCGTCGGATGATTGGATTTCTTAATGTTCATAAGCGAGAATCGGCACGGCGTGCAATAACTGGGCTTGAGTTTTTTCATAGGTATGATTTTGACCATCAGACGTGTTTTCATGAGTTCACCTATTTTGTTCAGTGTATTTTATCCGAAAACATTTTTTTAACGGTTATACTGCTTAGATGGCTGCTCAAGAACCATCCTTGAGATTGCCAGACCTCTATGTTACAAAAAATACCTACCAGTCGGTGCTAATGCATGAAAAAGCAACTTTATAGTTGACTTTTACGCTTTTAAATCATTCTTGAAAAGCTGAAATCATGAAAAGGAAAACATGAAGAAAGCAACAAAGCCTCCCACTAACTATGCTTATCCAACAGAGACACCTCTATGAAATATAACCATAGCAAACTAAAGTAACACCAAACAGTTACTGGTTGTTGTTCTGTAATCTATGTATTGGCTGTCGAAAAGTTATCCATGATCTGATCTTTGAGGGAAAGGTTCACTTGGCATCATTTTGTCCAGCTTAATATTGCAGGGAGAAGTAAAATACCTGTATGGGTATTATGCCCAGTAGGGCATTATAAGGACATGGTTGAATAAGTTCGCCTTTTATTTATTTTCATGTTGTTTGCCTCTCTTGTATTCAAATCTGATCTCTGCAGATCGGAATTCTAATCCTGTTCTGGAAATTCTTTATGCTATCCTGGCTCCTAGAATTCTTGGGAGACATTTAAAATTTGAGTAACTATTTTGGACGCCTGTCATGCAATTATTTGGAGTTTACATCAAAAACTATTGATTTATTAACATTTTGGGTTTCTCCTAGGTATCCACCACTGCATTCATTTCTGTTCAATGAACTCCAAGTTGCAACTGATTGGCTTCAGTCTGCACCTTCAACAAATTCAGAATTCAACCTGGGTAATAATCTGCATCCAAGCTTGTGCCCTATTCTGATTCTTTTGTCTAGGCTCAAGCCTTCATCAGCCACTGGTGAGACAGGAGATGAGCTGGACCCTTTTCTTTTAATGCCGTTTATTAGAAGGTGCTCTATCCAAAGCAATCTACGAGTTCGAGTTCTTGCATCCAGAGCATTAGTCAGCCTAGTATCAAATGAGAAATTATCTTCTGTTCTTCTCAAAATTGCTTCTGGGTTGCCCAGTGTGGAAAACCTAGTCATATCAGCTCCTTCTTCCAACATGCCATGCGGAATTCAAGGCTCTGGTAGTATGTTCAACTTAATTCATGGGATTCTATTGCAGTTGAGTTCACTGTTGGATACTAATTGTAGAAGTCTTGCTGATAACTCAAGGAAAGATTATATCATTGGTGAATTGATTCAAATTCTTATACTTCGGTCATGGACTGCAAGGCCAACTCGTTGCCCTTGCCCTATCCTGAATGCTGCATTCTTAAGGGTTCTGGATCAAATGCTTAATATTGCAAGAGCATGCAAAAGTAGTCAACATTTCAACCCTATTCGAAACTTGCTTTTAGAATTATCTGCAGTATGTGTGGATTCAGAATCTTCTTATGGCCTATCATATTATGACCCGACCATTGCTGAACTTCGTGAACAAGCTGTTACGTCTTATTTTGGTTGCTTGTTTCAAACATCCAAGGATGAGGAGGTGGTCATCTATGCGCCACTGCTGGGGCATCATCTTTCCAATCCAACCTTGTCTCCAACACATGAAATAGAGAATGCTTTTGATGGAATTTTGGACAGGTTGATTCGCTGCTTGTCGGACTCAGTATACGAAGTTCGACTTGCAACATTAAAGTGGCTGTTGAAGTTTCTGAAAGCAGCTAACTCTGATGTTCAGGCCCCTGATCTATCTAGTAATGACATCAGGGTTATCCAGACCTGGGCCAAAACTAACCTTCTCGCCACATTAATGAAGATTTTGGCTAAAGAAAAGAACCATAGATGTAAATATTACATTTTGAGGATCCTGCTTGTTTGGAATTTGACACAGTTTGAAAAGCACAGCCATGGCAAATGCACGGGAACAAATTATGTTGGTGAGATGGACTTTTACTCGGTGTTTCAATTTTGGAATGAATTAGTTTCCTTGTATCAGCAAACAAGACATGCCAAGACTCGGGAAACTGTGGTTTCTTGTTTGGGTGTATGTGTTAAGCAAATTGCAATTTTGCTCACAAGCTCTGTTCTGTCTGATGAAGAGAGAAGCAAGTTTTCTGAATGTGGTGAAATCATCCAAGAGGAAAATCTTGGTCCGGTACAAGACTGCATTGTTTTTTTCAGTAACTTGATTAAACAACATAGTTCCTCATCTGAGCCAGCAAGCATGCGGAAGGCGGCAGCAGAATCCTTGATAGCTTCCAGTTTGCTACAACAGGCTGGGCGCATTGGTTTCCTTGTGTCCAATCAACATAGTTCCTTGGACCCTTCAGCCTCCAAAAAACAGGAAGCTGTGACTTTGTATGCTCATCAAATACTTGATGTATGGTTCACATGCATCAAGCTTCTGGAGGATGAAGATGATTTAATTAGACTTCAGCTTTCATCAGATGTTCAGAAGTGTTTTGCTTCAGAAAGATCCAAGAGCAGTCCTCCTGAATTGGTTCCAGCCCAAGTAGATAGAGTGATAAGATTCTGTTTTGACCATCTCTCTTCTGTTTTTGGTCACTGGATTGAGTACTTCAATTACCTTGCTCAATGGGTATTACATGCGGCAAGCTATGTAGCATCCCAAGGAGATCTTGTACGGCGGGTTTTTGACAAGGAAATTGACAATCATTATGAAGAGAAACTGTTGATTAGCCAAATTTGTTGCTCCCAGTTTGAAAAGCTGCCTAGTTCAAAGTCTTGGGCTGTCTATATGGGGGACAAGGATAAGTTCAGGAATTATTTTCATGGATGGAGGATGAAGTTTTTCCATCAGTTGGTTTCCTTTGCTGAAGACCATGTTTGGAAACAGAATAGGATTGATTGGATAGGAGGCGTGGGTAATCATAAAGACGCATTTCTGCCACTGTATGGAAATTTACTTGGTTTTTTTGCCCTCTCAAACTGCTTGTTCCATGTGTCGGGCGACAATGAGGCTGAACGACTCTTATCTGATGTCGTTGAGCTTGGTAGAATCATCAAACCATTTCTTAGAAACCCTTTAATTGCGAGCTTATATTTGTTAGTATTGAAATCACATGAAAAAATGACTGGCGATGTTGCTAACCCCTCCATCCTCGAGTCTGGTGTTGACTCTATCTGGGAGAGCTTCAATCCTTATTTTCTTCTTGAGTAGGATTTGTATTCTAGTTTCAAGCCATTTTACGTGGGGCTTGAAGGAATTTTGACGTAGCTTCAGTATATATGTGTCTAGTGATTGTTTATACAAAACATTTGTGACAATAACAGCTTTGCAATGGATTCATCTAATGCTAGAGGCTCGATTGAGGCCATTGATATGATGTTTTTGTGTGTTGATATTCTGCCGCCTGTCCCTGATCAATCCGATTGGGGTTCACCAAATGATTTATCAGCTGATTCAAACTTGTCTCTTATCGATATTTTTTTCATAGTTTTCGATAATTACTCAAACTATCCTTGCATCATTTAACCAAAAATACTTATTCTTTTTTATAATGTATCAAGTATAATTATATTACAACATCTTTCACCCGTCTATTTTCGTAACTCTGATTTTAATGAGCTCTTGATAGATAACTCATTTAATTTTTTCTTAACATGAAAACTATTTTATAAACCAATTAAAGATTACTTTGATAATTTGATTGATATTTCCGTTGATTTAATATGACTGAATACCTCCTCATCTCCCATTCTTAATATTGGATTCAGTTGATTTTTTTTTTAAGAAATTAAAGAAGTTAAATAATTTGCTTATTCATAACCTGTGTTGGGTAAAATATGATCTCTATATAAATAAATAAAAAAAGTCAATTCTTTTATATTAAAAACCGAAAGTAACAAATAGTTGTACATAACTATTTTCATCCTGCCGAACTCAAATTTGGAGCTAAATCCTCAATATAATTATTTTATTTTTCAAATACCATTCACATTCTCATGACGCAAAAATAATCCCGCGAAGCCAACGAGGCCATATTCGCGTTCGTCCTCTCCTTTCGACATTTGATATTTCTCACTGCATAGAGTGGCCCTTATCCGCCTCTCGACCTCTTATGTGCTTTCTCGAACTCTCTTAATTAATTTCTAGTTTTTGTTGTAAATCCTGGCCTTTTACATCACACTTCAGTAATTTTATTCAGAATAATTCGAGAAATGCTTGTTCCCGTATGCAATCTGTCGTCTCTTGGAACTCCCGCAAGCTGTGTTCTTAGCCGACGAGAGCTATTCTTCGATGGCTTGTCCTCTCTTTGCTCTGATTCCCGAGAGTTGCCCAACGACGCATTTGCTTCCCAACCCATCTCCATTTCAACTTCAAGGTTCCGCTTATTATATTTACTTTTCGTAAAATTATACTGACCCAAGCCAGTGGTTTCATACTTATGGTTCTACTGGAAAAAGTGCAAGCTTTCTGTGTTGTCATTGGCACTAATATTGTATTTTCATTGTCGGTTTCGATTTTTATTTTTCTGGGGTCACAACCTTTTTATGCTTATAGGACTGTTAAAGATCAAACACAGGATTTGGGTACGATGCTTAGCAAAATTATTGCTTCTCCAACTCGACGGGTTTTGTTAGCAAGTTGGACTATGTTTTCCAGTTTCCATCCTTCAAGGTATTTGTCAGGTTCGCACGGTTCTGCTTGTTTGTTTTTAAAATTACTTTTAGATGCAATTTCATTTAGTATGGGAAATGTATCCTGAAATGTTGATGGGTTAGCTTCACTCATCTTGTAAACTTTAATTTTCACTAAATTACGCGCCTAAAACCGTGTGAGACCAACAATAATAGAAGTTCATTCATAATGGACAATGTTGATATAACATGAACCTAGAACATAAATCCGAGACTGTAACAAATTCCCCGGTGCTGCAGGCTAAGAATTGCCTTGCAAGTTAGTGAATAATTATAGTTAAAAATTGCTGTGGTTTTGGCTCATTATATATTGTAATATGCGAAAACTTTATTTTGGATCTGTAAATATACAAGTTTATTGCTTTGCATTTCTAGCTAGGTATTAACCAAGCGGCTGTTAGATTTAAGGTTGCAAAGGAAGTTTCTAAAAACAAAATCTTTGCCTCTCTGATTGCCAGAGCAATTTTATTCTCCTAAGGTTTCCTCAAAATCTATAATTCTTCTTGGGACATACATAGAAGTCAAGTTCTATAGATGAACAACTCAGTTTAGAATATAGCTGAAATCTCATATTGACCTGATTAAAATTCTCGTAATAAATTGTAAGTATAGCTCAAGCCTTGGGGGATCCATCAGTTACACTCGAACAGGTTACGCCTCCCATGTTTTCTTCTGGGCCTCTGTTCCCCTCTGAGGTCAGCTTTCATTTTTATATCTATTTATTATCTTTTGTGATTGTTTACCCTTTGTGTGGCAGTCCTGGCAGATTATTCCATTTCTTGTGATTTTTAGGATCGAATTGTCCAACTATTTGAAGGGAACACATACTCTGTCGTTAACATCTTTGATGTGACACTGCGTCCTCAACTAAATGTAACTGGTGTGGTTGAGGTACTACTCTCAGTATTGAACGCCACTGTTGTCTCTTTGCTTTAAAGTTTGGCACAATTTTTTTGGCATAAGATAAATGTAACTGCTTTGGACTGATACTGGCAGATTCCTGAAGGAAATGGTTCTGGAGTAGTTTGGGATGAGGAGGGGCACATTGTTACAAATTACCATGGTGAGAACTGAGATCCAATGCGGAAAATAAGGTTTCTTTTTTAATGTGGATTAACTTTCTAGTAGTTCCAGAGCAGTAGATATATGCACTTGACAATATATCACTTGCATCACCGCTAAGTCTTGCACATGTTGACTGGGCCTTTTACTCATTTTAATATTATACTGAGGTTTGCTTTTATTATGGATCCCAATTTACAACATTGTAAATCATAAAGCAAACCTTCATCCCAAGTGCTAATAATCCATAAATTTTAATGCTGTTTATCTGGAGTTGATGAAAGTTCTTGCATTTGGAATATCTTCTGATTTGTCTTTTCTCCATGCTTTGGAACTTTCAGCTTCCTGTTTTTTCTGGTCTAGCTTACATGCTATGCTCTCCTGGATCTATTTATATGCTTAATGCTTTTGCATCCTTTTTCTGTATCCTAGTTAATTAATCAGTTAAGCTTTAACCAGGAAGATTTCTGACTGTTGTATACTTTTTTGCTAAGTAATTGGTAATGCCCTTTCAAGAAACCCAAGCCCTGGTCAGGTTGTTGCACGAGTTAATATACTAGCATCTGAAGGGTGAGTACAGAGACTTTACATCTCTTTGTATACTACCATTACAAATTTCATAAATATTCTATCATTGCTGATAACCTGGCTTCTTACTTGTTATAAAGGGTACAGAAGAATTTTGAAGGCAAATTGATTGGAGCTGACCGAGCAAAGGATCTTGCTGTCTTGAAGGTACACATTCTTTTTTATTTTTCATAATTATTCCTCATACAATGAGGTTGCTATATAAATCATGTTTTGACTCTATTAATCTTATTCATATTGTAAATGTGGTACCAAGTGAATATATCTTTTTATTCCTATGTCAATGTGGCGTAAAGTCCTGGGATATTAATAGGTAGTAACTTTTGTAAATATAGGTAGAAGCCTCTAAAGACCTTTTAAGGCCTGTCAAGGTTGGGGAGTCATCTTCGCTAAAAGTTGGGCAGCAATGTTTGGCGATTGGAAATCCATTTGGCTTTGATCACACCCTCACAGTTGGGGTTATTAGCGGACTTAACAGGGACATTTTTAGTCAAGCTGGTGTCACAATTGGCGGTGGTATTCAAACAGACGCGGCCATAAATCCGGGGAACAGGTTACAATGGGCTCCCTCCCTTGTCTAAATTAGAAATCTTATTTTTCCATTTATTTTACAAGTTTCTCCCTGGCTGTGTCTTGGATTGTCCTTGTTCAAAATGCTTTTCTTAACGAGTGTCATAAACTAGTGGCACTTCCTTTCTTACTTGTCCTGTGACTGTAACAGTGGAGGTCCTCTGTTGGATTCCAAAGGAAGATTAATTGGAATCAACACTGCAATTTTTACTCAGACAGGCAATTTTTTCTTCTTTACTACTCCCCCCCCCCCCTCCCTTTTTGGGAAGGAAATAGAATAGTCTTACATTTTTTCGCATGGAAAAAATGCCTGCATAAGTTCTGCCTGAGTCAGTGACTTTTGACTGCCTTTTTTCTTTTTTGGTTTTTCAGGAACATCGGCTGGGGTTGGATTTGCCATCCCATCTTCAACCGTACTTAAAATTGCTCCTCAGTTGATTCAATTTGGAAATGTAAGTAGCTAATGGAGACTGGCACTGGCTAATCTTATTCCTCATGAAAATAATTATGTGCAATTTATAATTCTTGCTTCTTGCGGATAGATTGTGGCCTTTTGTATTCACCGTGTGCAAGATGTCGCCCCTTCTAGTGTTTTATCAGTAACTGCTTTAGGAAATATATAATAAGTTCATGTTCCTAATATAAGGTCGTTAGAGCTGGTTTAAATGTGGATATTGCTCCAGACCTGATTGCAAATCAACTTAATGTTCGAAATGGAGCCCTCATTCTTAAGGTAAATATCCAAGAGATCTTAACTAAAACTTGGTAAAACATATTTGCTTCTAAATAACCTCTGATATGCAAAAATTTCATAATTTGTCAGGTTCCTGAAAATAGTCTTCCTGCTAAGGCTGGGCTAAATCCCACCACTAGAGGCTTTGCGGGCAATATAGTCCTTGGGGATATAATTGTTGCAGTTAACAATAAGCCTGTGAGTCTCCTCTAGCAAAATCCGTTTTATTCAGTTTGTACCTATATCATGTTCTTCATATGCCAAAATATGAGTTTTTTAAATATGTCAAATGACCAGGTCAAAAGCAAAGCAGAACTGCTGAAAACGTTGGATGATTACAATGTCGGAGATAAAGTAATTCTAGGAATTCAGAGGGGAAGTGAAAAGTTGGAACTGCCTGTAGTTCTAGAGGAACAGAGATCTTGAGATGACCTGTCATGTCACCAACGTATAAAATGTTGCGTGTTTACAGCCCATCAAGCAGGCTGATTTTTTGTTCTGTACGAGGGTCTGTTGTTATGAGAGCAAGCAAGTTCTTTTTATATATATATATATATATATGCCAGAACAAGTTCTTTACATGGCTTGATATGATTATGTATGAGAGAATTGAGATACTATATGCTCAAACTTATTTTGGAAGTCCCTGGGAGACAAAGTATTGTTCTTTCCTCCTTTTTAAAGGATGGTTTGATTTATAAATTTGTACTTGCATCTCATTTTAGTCTTAAAGTATCACCTACGTAAGTTTGATCTCCTCTTTTAGTGTGGCAATGGTCTTTCTTTTGTTAGTCAACCATAACACGAATTGGTGTACAAATATGAAAAATGTATCACATCGGTTGATGACGAACAAAACATTTGCCGCCAATATTCCATAGCAATTTCAATTGGTTAACTTAACCCAATCCAAATTGTAACTATGGTTATGCCAACCAGATCAGAATACTTCATTATCATAGTACTTTCACTCATTAGTTATCGAGTCATTATCGTTGCGAGGGAAATTGCATTGCCAAAATTCTTGAAATTGTTTGGGAATTATTTATATATATTCCCACGTAATCCATTGTATTTGAAAAGTTAGTGTTATTTTCATCTTCCATTCTTCATTCCGTCCCTCAAAGCACATTAATGATCTTGCATGGAAAGATTTGCCACCCGCTGTTAATTTCCATGCGTTTGCTTCATCAATCTGCTGACTGACTAAATATTCATTATTTTAACTAATCAGGATTTCTATTTTATTGGTTAATATGACTCATCGAAGCTTGATCCTTCACGGTAATTAACAAGTGACAGCCTACTCAATCTATCAAATTTGCCTTTTACAAGGGAGGTGATATGAATTATGACAGTAACTTGAAAGATAAGAATACAGAATTTGGGAGGGAATAATATACAGAATATGACGCTTGCTTTCTTCTTTTATTTATTTATTTATGAATAATGGAAATTTTGACATCTGTTTTAATACATTTGCTTCCTCAATCTATTCACTGAATGTTTAATAATTAAAATTCAAATTCAGGAGACTATGGTTTGAATGGCGATATGATTTATTGAAACTTAATACTACACGTTAATTAATGTTAATTCCCTGCCTACTTTGGGTCTGTCAAATTTGATTTCCATTTGATAAAGTTTGAACTAAGATAATGTATTAAATGGCAAGCATATAATATAATTTTTTTTAATATCTCATTTTATTCATAAAATGAATGAACCTACGTCTATCAGAAGGAAATACAAAACGTGTAAACATGATTAATTTAGATTCCTTCATGCTGATATATTATGCAACATAAAGTCATGGTTGGTCAGAGACCCAAAGCCCAAATTTCAATAGCCTAGTGGTATGGATACTTTTCTATAAATAGAAAGTCGCAGGTTCAATCTTGCTCCTAACTCATATCGTTAGTGTCTACCGTTATAAGTTATAACTCAAAAACAAAATGTTTGTATAATTATTATTTATGCTAAATGTTAGCATTTCGGGTTCCAAAAAGGAAAAGATGCGGACTTTTGTACTTAAAACATGTTTAAACTTAATTGATTGCAATTAAGAATAAGATAAAAATTCATTCGCAGTTGAGTCTTATGCTTTTTTTATCGTGTACTTAAAACATGTTAAAACGAAATTGTTTGCAATTGAGAATATAATATCGATCAGTCAAAATTAAGCAGCTCTGAGTATTTTTTTACGTTTTATTCTCCAATAATATCAATTCAATACAATACAAACATATGGTTAATGTTTTTAACATATTTTGAGCCAGTCAAAGCGAATATTGATTATGGAGCCAACACATAAATTCATTCCCCCTTGTACATTCCTAAATATAATACTATATAGTTTTTCACCTTTGTCCTTTTTAAAAAAAATATATAGTTTAAAATTATATGATATTTTAAAATAATTTTTTAACAATATCCATACTTAATTATTTTTTCCCACTTTTAATAAATAATATTTTTAAAACACCCCTATCTAATTAGGGCAGATTGGAAGAAAAAAGTTAATCAGATACTACCAAGCTATGATCTGAGTAATTTTGGCAACTATGTATAATGAAATATGAGATTTTAAAATAGGTAAATAGTTATGGTAATGGTCTTTAAATTTGGCGGACGACTTTGCGGGAGAATAAATGAGTAAATGAAATGTTTAGATTTACTTCTAAATGAGTTATTATTATTTTTATTTTTTTTAAAAAAAGGGAAGTTTCTTCTGAGAAGTTGTAAGTCTTTTCTTCCCCTCTGTAGGTGCGAGGAAGGAGTATAAAAGGAAAACTTGGGTTTTGGCGTAAATGCAAGTGAATGCAATACGAAGGAAAACATGTTTAAAAGAGAAAATTCTTAATTGAATAAATAAAAAATTATTACTTAAAAAGCAGTTAAAAAATCAAGTTATTAAATTATTCCATACGATACTAATGAGATGCTAAACTAAATGGTTGATGGATTACACTAATTTGAAATACCTCATCTAAATTAAGGTGAAGTGAACTACATTTGATGTCAAAGCTGAGATTCACATTAGTGGCTAACGTAGCTTATAACTCAAATGACACCCCACACCTCCTCTCATAGAAGAGTAGATTGTGAGTGATATTTCTCAAATGACCAAAACAAGAGTATGTGTGGGTCATCATATCCCTCCAAGGAGAGAGGGTTAAATTGTCTAAAACAATCAACTATGCCTATTTACTAAGTCCTTTTTTTTTTTTTACTAAAAAATTTGATCATATTTATAAGTCTAATTTCATGATAGTAAATAAGATTGTGACAATTTTACTCATATTAATTGTACTCATGACAATAAATTTTGAAGATACAGAGAGAAAAAAAGAGTTGAAAAATACACATTTATAAATAAGGATAAAGTTAGAAATTTACCACAATCATTGAGTTAACTACATCTACTTGATATTTACCGGGTGGTATTTTTTTTTTTTTGGTCAAAGCCAGGTGGTATTCGGATATGGGACGGTATTCGGATATGGGACACTCACTTTCATTTGTCACTGCAGAAGAGGAATGAGGCAAAGAATCAATCAAATTGAATACTACTCCAATATTATTATATCAGTAACGGGGCCCATCCTGTTGTAAAACAAAGAAAAATTCAAGATGGAATCTGTTATTACATTGGAAGCTTGCGTTGTCGTTTTTCTGTGGTCTCTTTGATTTGTTGAAGATTAAGGGGGGCTTCATGAACAAGTCTGAAAAAGGAATAATTATCTGTCTATAAAAACCCACAAACCTAACCGATCCTGTGAAGGGGTTGAACACTTGAACGTCCCGTCAGTGAGACCTTCAGGGAACAACGAGTTTACTTTCTTCTTGACTTGACCCACTTCATTTCCTCGTAAAAGCTTGTTTAATTTCAACACTTCTCCCCATTAAACTAATCCTCGACAAGTGTGATCCTGTGCCTCTGGTCCAAGTAAATTCCCACACACTCTAAAACTTCTTCATTTCTTTCATGTTCTACCCTGCCATTGGTGCCGAAATTTTCATTTCCATAGATATTTTCATGTAGCAATATTCAGTTACTCACAGGGCTTACTTCTTTTACAGGAACAACAAGACAGGCAAAGTAGAGATGGAGGAGAAGAACGAAATAGATATATCTGATTATATTCTGCTGCCTGGTTATCGGTTTCATCCCACAGACAAGGAGCTTATTGACTTTTACCTCAGGAAAAAAATAAAGCAAGAGACTTTGCCTGATGACATCATTAAGCAAGTGGATATTTACAAGTACGACCCATGGGATCTTCCAAGTAAGAACCAATTCTAATCATAACTTACCCTGTATTTTCACTTCAAATCAATTAACGCCTTCCAAGCTTTCTTTTTTATTCATGTCGTGATTCCAACTCTTTTTTTTTTTTTTGCATACAAAAGAGATGGCAAGCAGTAGTAGTGAAAAAGAGTTTTACTTTTACTGTCAAAGAGAGAGAAAATACAGAAACAGTGCTCGCCCAAATAGAGTGACCAGAGCTGGGTTCTGGAAGGCCACTGGAACTGATAAACCTATAAAATCTTCAAAGGGAAATTGCATCGGTTTAAAGAAGTCTCTCGTGTTCTACCAAGGCAGAGCCGCCCAAGGCATCAAAACTGAATGGATGATGCATGAGTTTCGCCTTCCTTCTCTTTCTGATTCTTCTCTTCCCAGAAACCTCTCTCACAAAACCCTCCCTCCCACTGTAAGCTTCTCTTAATTCTGCATATTATATTCTTCCGTTTTAATCATTTTTCTTTCTCATTATTTAACTGACTGTTTTCTAACTCATGAGGTTTCAGGAGTCATGGGCAATTTGTAGGATATTCAAGAAAACCAGCTCACAGAAACCATCTGATTCTCACCCCTGCATCCCTCAGTTCCCAGAGAGCTTGGCGGTGGGTGAGATACTCACTCAGGGTGGTGGTACCACTGCCTCCAGCAACCACTTGAGAACAGAAAATATCTCGGGCGCGTATTTTTCAGCTTCAGATGTTCCCTGTTACAAACCCATCTCCACACTGGAAGCGTCAGGATCCATGATTTTGAACTCAGACTGGGAAGCATTTGAAGGGGCAAGCCAGCAGTTTAGTCAGGGCATGCAGGGGAATATAAACAGAGCAACAGGGTTTTCTTTCCCTGCACCTGCTTCTGGGGACGTTTGGAAATCTCCTCTGCTATGGGACACCCCCTTGTTCAACTGATACATGCAACAGTTGGCTAAATTGGGGTCTATTGAAGGGTTTTCTCATGTTTGTAATTAGTATTCATTAGGGGTTAGTTCTGCTATGTTTAATATTAAGTGTACAAGTGTGGTGTTATCATTTCCTGTCACATAAACAATGTTCCTATATTAACGCTGGACCTGGCCAGGCATCACAGAGGAAGTTGTTCATATATTCCTCATTGAGAGGCCGGGGACTGCACAGATATTTGTAATTTGACCAATGGTTGGTATATCATTCAGTTCAGTTGTTGTGATCATGTTAATTTTGAACTGTTCATTACAAGTTTTTTAGTTGAACCTCTGCGTTGTGGTGGTCCCAAACCAAACATGAGGTTAGATGTCCTTTTTTCATGTCTCATTTGGGCCAACGCAGAGGTTTGATTTTTTTACCTGTATATATTTTATCCCTCAATATATGTATGTTTGAGCACTATTTTCATATTGGCTTAATTATTTACTTTTTTCCCATTTAAATCTCGCACAAAAATTCTGGTTAAAATTAAAATCTTTTTACAAACCTTTTTCTCAATTTGGAGATCAGTGTGCGGAGACTAAAAATGCAATTGTAGATACTCCCTCACGTCTATAATATAATACATTTACATTAATTTATTAGAACTGAAAATTAGTAGTTAACTTATTAAATATGCATTAAATTATTTTTCCCAACTTTACCTATATTAAATCAAGTTTCAAATAAGAGGGAACACAAAAAAAAAAAAAAATCACATTTAAATATTAACTATATGAATAAAACTGATAAATAAATATTAATTACTCTTTAAGTAATTTATATTATGAATGAAAGTACAGAAGTGGGTATAATCCAAATATTATACAATAAAGGACGGATGTGCTGTGCACAACAACAAAAATAAGTATATGTTCAGCAACAATTGTATTTTGATGATATATAGTAAGCAAACTCGTAGAACATCAAGTCAAGATGGCCGAGTTGGTCTAAGGCGCTAGTTTCAGGTACTGGTCCGAAAGGGCATGGGTTCGAATCCCATTCTTGACAATTTCCAGCATTTTTCTCTGACAACATTACACGTAAATGGGCTTGTTTGGGAGAGCTTATGGGAGGAGCTTTTGGAGCTTATCAAAAGGACTTATGAAGTTTTTCCCAAAATGTTTGTTTGGGTGAAAAAAATTAGCAATCGGACTTATGCCTCAATCGCTTATTTTAAAAGCTCAAACTCTTAGCTTATGATAAGCTCCAAAAGCACTTATCCATAAGTCACTCAATGCCAATCCTATGTAATATTTATTTGATCAAATTATGTATTTTAGTACCAAATTTTTTAATCTAGCATTTTTCATATTTTTGGTAATTTTAATTTTATTTTATTTTTCTTATAATTATCTCAAAAGTCACTTATCCATGCTCATTCCAAACAGTTTGCACTCAATCGGACTTTTTTTCATAAATTCTACTTATCAACCACCCATCCAAACATAAATCATGTTTCACGATCAGATTTTACCTAATCGGATTTTATACCCAATCGGACTTTTCCATGTCGATTCTTTCACCCGATATCCCAAACAAGCCCATTCGCATGATTGAAGTTGTTTTAAAATTCTGTCATAATTTTTATTAGAAAATTTAGTGACCAAAATATTAAAGATTGCACTTAGGCATGATTTTTCTGGATTATCCTCGAAACTCGTCAAACAACAAAATAGCATTTGAAACGTGCATCCGAATTCTGAGGTTCAAATCTGAACATCATTGATATGACGCTCAATGAAAATGTTTTCACCTTAAGTTTTAAAAGAATATAGCCTCCCTCCATTCTCCATCTTTTCCAGTAGAAAATTATCCCACATTGATGCATGAAATGAAAGTGTTCACGACTGGTACTTGCACTTTCCGAGTAGGGACGGAACCAGGAATTGAAATTAGGGGGTGAAATTTATAGAATCAACCTAGGTGTTTATAAAATTACATTAAGCTCTATAAAAGTTTCAATATTTTTATTTTAGTCCCTCTATGAAACTTTTAATAAGGGCTAACGTAAAAAAATTGAAAATTTTATGAAGCCAAAATATAATTTTATAAAATTTTGGGTTAAACTCTATAGTTTTAAGGGGCGGGGCCACCCCTAGGCTCCCATATAGGTCCGTCCCTATTTTCCTGAGACTGCAAGCCTTGAGATATTCTTATCAAAATCGGGAGTTTAAAAGTTCTAGATATTAAAATTAGCTAGGGTTTGAAAAATTGGACTGGGTAATCAACCGGTTGACACAGTGATTTGAGTTTCAGTGGCTCAGACAGGGTGAGTACTAGGAAAGTATTATGGGTTTGCCATATGCTTGAGTGATCTTACTGATTTTTTAATATTTAGACTCGCAGATTTGTTGTACACTCCCATGAACGTGGATGAACATGACAAGGCAATAAGATTTCTCTTTAATGTTGACTATGATTTGTTGGCAATAAAATTTTTCTTTAATGTTGACTATGATTTGTTAGGAATAAATTTGAGAAATAAACTTATCCTCTTTTTTTTATATTTTAAAAAATTAATGAAACATTTTGTTTTTTTTATGGGACAATGCCACTGATTCCATTAATGGGCCGTTAGTTGGTCTGATTCACACTATTCTTGCAAAGCCTAAAGTTTAGGCCCAGTAAAGGTCTGAATAACTATAAAGTAAACTTCTCATTCCTAATTATAAACTTTTTTAATCAAAATATAATAAACGAAGAAATTGAATTAATGAAAATATATTTAATTTTATATTATATAATTATTCAGAACAATTATTATCAGTTTTCCGCTAATTATATTTAATTAGAAAATATAATAACAGTAATATAAAAAGTAAGCATAATATTTTATTGATTTAAGAACCGCGGTTTTTATCCAGGTCAACATTTTGTATTTGGGTGAAATAATCTGTTTTGGAAAATAATGTAAAAATAATATTTTAAATTTTTTTATCTTTTTATTTTTATTTTTATAACATTCTTTTTAGGTGCATCCCGTTTGTTTAAGCTTTTTACCATAAAAAATCACATATTTTTAAAAGAAATATATTATCAACTTTTCGTTAGAAATTAAAGAGGTATATTTCTAATTATTTATAGATTTTAGAGGCTATTTTATTTGGGTAACTCTTAAAATAATCTCAAGATGTACTAGATATCATAATATCATAAAATATTGAGTTATGTATAGATATTTTCTTATCAAGATATACACGAAGATATCATCAAATTTGATAACTAATTGTTCAACAGTAAGTAAGGTTAATTTTGTAATTAAAAATTTATATTTCAATTTTTTTCCTTAAAAATAATTATAATTTTTTAGATCCTTATTAATAAATTTTTTATTTCCTTGATACTCCTAGTTCTCCTAGTTCTCCCATTGAAAGTTGAATTTCAAAATGTACATTTTAAAAAATACATACATTTAAGTTTTTTATAATATATATAGACACACACTAGTATTATTTTTTAATCCATCACGGGCAACTACAACGAGTAATATTAGTTCATTCCATTTCAATCCGTACCTTAAATTTTTCATGGATGTTTCTAGGAGTGAAAAAAATCTCTTGCACTATGCAGGGAGGGGTGCTGGAGGGAGGCAACGCATTATGAAATATGATAGAATGACTCTTTTCAATGTCGGGGTGTAATTTATTGCATCAATGATCAACACAATAATAAGCAATAATGGTTCTAACTTTTCAGAAATTAATATTTATGTGATGATTTATATTATGTTTGACAACCTCTGATAAGTCAAGACTTAGTGTACACATACATTAATGATCAGTAGAAGAAGTAAGAATGCTCAAACTTTTGTGAAGTTAGGATATATATTATATTTGATTTGAGGTGTTTAACTACAGTTTAGCTTTTGTTAGAATTTAAGTTTCGTGTGTTTGTGCAATCCACGGGCATTTTGTCTTAAATAGAAGTGAAAGAATTCACCGCTTCACATGGAATGGAAGGGATAACCCATTGTAGAGGTGAAAGAATCCATTGCATCATGCTATGGTACCTAAAAAGGACACAACCTATTATAAAATATGAAACAATGAGTTTTTTCAATGTACATAATTCATTGCACCAACCAGAAGAAGCAAGGGTGCTTCTTACTTTTAATAAGTTATTACTTTAGTTTTTTCAATGTTGAAATGTAAATTTTGGTATTAATGATCAATTGAAGAAGCAATAACGGTTCCAACTTTTGAGAAGTTAGTACATATATTATGTCTACTTTAAGGTGTTTAGTAATATTTCTTCAACAACAACTATATATATCCTAACAATTTAAAAATTCATATGTCCATGCAACACATGAGTATTTTGTCTTTAAATAAAAGTGAAAGAATTTCTCACATCGCGCAGGGGATCTGAAGGGATAACCCATTATAGAAGTGAGAGAATCCCCTGCATAGTGCAGTGGTGTTAGGGATGCAACCCATTATTAAATGTGAAACAATGAGTCTCTCCAATTTTAAGACATAGTTTATTAAATAAATGATGACTAAAAGAAGCAAGGGTGGTTATGACTTTTAATAAATTAGAACTTAATCTTTCCAATGTTAGGATGTAATTTTTTTATTAATGATCGAGGGAAGAAACAAGAGCAATTCTAACTTTCAAGAAATTAGGACAGGTATTATGTCTAATTTAATGTGTTTACCTATTTTACTTCGAACAACAACTATATAAATCCTTATAATTTAAGTTTTATGTTTTCATGCAACGCATAAATATTTTATCTTAAATAAAAATGAAAGAATCCCTTACATTGCATGGGGGTGGTTCTAACTTTTGAGAAAATAGGATATGTATTATACCTAAATTGAGGTATTTAACTATAGTTTTTCAAACAACAACTATATATATCATTATAATTTAAGTTCCACGACTTCGTGCAACGCACATGTATTTTGTTTTGCAATTTACATAATCAATCATCTCTAATGAATGATAGTGAATTCTTCAACACAATCAATTGCTCATGGATGCCTCATCATAAGCTGATCCTCAAAGTTGGTGTACCAATTATGTTGATAAAGAACATTGATCAAGCAGCCATTTTGTGCAATGGGAGTAGATGGTGAATAACACAACTGGGCAAAAACTTCATAAGGGCAAAGGCATTGAACAAGATAAGTGTTGTTGAAGATATAATAATACATCATATGGATATGAATATTTAGGAGTCTAAGCTATCTTTTAGCACGACGAGAAGGTAATTCATAACAATTATTTCATTTGCAATGACCATCATCAAAAGCCAAGCCTAGGGCAATCTATGCCCATTATTGGTTTTTACCTTCCAAACATGATCTTTTCACATAAACAATTGTATGTCGCTTTATCAAAAGTCAAAAGCATTAATAAGTTGAAATCATTAGTATTAGATGAATATAGGGAATGTACGACTAGACTAAAACGACCAATGTAATCTTTGATCAAAGAGGTATTTTAAATTATGACAATAGACTGGACACGTGGCCGTTTCACCAGTTTCCGGCGGTCTTTCATATCATTAAATTAGCTCAATCAATTATTAAAATCCAAAAGAATATCCCGAAATAGTTATTGAAAATTGAAATCACTATGAAGCCTTTAGACAGGTGGAATTCGCCAACATGAAGAAGCACTACTGTAGAATAAGCGTCGTTATAAAATAATTCTTGGCAAATTACCGAGTATAAAAGCCGGGCTACTCCAAGCTAAGAAGTTAAACGGGCATACTAAGAAATAATTAAACCACTCCTCATAATTTACCACATGTAAATAACATGAAATTCATAGATGTTTGAATTCATGAAACCAAGCAATCACTTCACTTCATAAGAAAACTTTAAATTTAACCTGCTGATGACTCAATGGGTAGTGGTCAAATTTAGAATTATCATTAAGAATGCATAAAATCAGCAAACATGGTAATGTATGCTAACATAAACTATAAAACACCAAGTATCTTTAAAATAAAATTCAAATGAAGCTCATCATCATCATTCATAATTCCATCCAAAGTCAAAATTTCTTTGGCACATTTCATCCATGTCCCCCTCAGCTTAACTCCTTGATGCTTGCTTTTCTTTTGCCTTTTGGATCTTCAACACCTTCTTCACAATCTTTTGCTCCTCAACCAGAAAAGCTCGGATTATCCTATACAACGAAAATAAAAACCTCATTACTCTCGTTAAGAATGATAACAAAGAAAATATATAAATAACGATTTCTTAAGAAAATACCTTTCTCTTACAGCTCCTCCAGACAACACACCTCCATAGGCCCTGTTAACCGTTCGACGGTTCCTAGGCAATCTGGACCTCTTGTATTCAGCAGGTCTCAAATGTGGAATCTGCAAATTAAATCAGGATCAGAAAAATTATGGTAGGAAAATGGCACAGTAATATTCATTGTTACTTGACACTGGCGGGGAGAGAGAACTTCGAAGCTTGAGACCATCAATGCCAGGGATAGAGCAAAGGGTGCATAAAGAAATTTTTTGCATTCATAATATGCACCTTAGCATTATAAGACTACTAGGGCTAAATTAGTTACGCCTTTGATTAACAACAAAAAGAAAAATACATTCCCCGCATAGTTAGATCTTCTCCCCAGGCATAACACATTTATTTCCATATGATAACTCATCAGCCCATCCCTGCCCCCAAACCTTCTCCTCACTCAACCTAACCTCCTACTGTCTGGAACCTAGAATGCACAGCTGCTGACTGCTGACTGCTGAATAACTAATGACCAATAAAATACGTACCAGATAAGCCTAGGTCTCAAAAAGACCGCCTAAAGGGTTACAAAGTTGGAAAGGAGAGATATAAAAGCTATAGGGTATAGAGGATATGCATATAAACAAGAAAGAGAACAAATTACACTAAATTGGATATGCCATCAGAGCAACAATCAAACAAGGATTAATGACGCGTCAGCTTTTTTTATATTTCTCCACGTGCAAAATCCTTTTATCACCAAGCCAGTCAATATTATATCATCTTACAACGGATTGCTTCATCTAAATTAGAAAAAATACCCAGCATCCGGCAATCAACCGAGAGAGAAGTTATGAGAAAAAATTGATTCTATATATATAATGCAGAACTTGGGCTAATGCTTTAAAGCGTGGCAGCAAACTCCTCAGAATGGCGGAGCAAATGCATACAGAATGCTTAACAAATTCTACATAATTCGGAAGGCAAACGTACCCCTTGGATCCTCTTTCCAGTAACAGGACACTTAGGACCGCTAGCTCTCTTCTTTGTGGTTTGATAAACCAACTTCCCACCTAAACAGATGTTCGAGAAACGCGTTAGAATCAAAATCCAAATCCCTCGCTAAGAGATAAGAACATCTACTTCGGACATATAATTGGTACAAAATGAGAAGAAACTGAACGAATCGCATCCGAGAAAAATCGGAAGAGAATGAAAAGCAGAAACAAGAGATAATACCAGGGGTTTTCACAACCCTATGCTGGTTGGATTTGGTGGCGTAGCTGTGACGCTTCCTGTACGTGAGACGCTGCACCATCTTCGTGATTCCGTTCTCCTCCTCAGTGAGTCTTCGTCTTGTGGGGAAACGGCCTCCAAAAGGATTGCCTTTACTTTTTGAGGAGGCGATAAAACCAAAAACCCTAGATCATACAGCTCTTAATGGGCCGCTAGTTGGTCTTATTCACACTATAAATGCAAAGCCCAAAGTCTAGGCCTCGTAAAGGTCTGAATAAAGTAAATTTCTTTAGTAACTATAAAGTAAAGTATCTTTTTTGGTCCTTTAACTTTTCTGTAATTAAATACCTTACTAATAAACCTCTTTAATCAAAATATAATAAAATAAGGTATCTTTTAATTTTAAAAAAAAAAAAAAAGTAAATTTCTCATACCTTACTAATAAACCTCTTTAATCAAAATATAATAAAATGAATTTAATTAATGAAAATATATTTAATTGAATATTATATAATTATTTAAAACAATTATTATCCATTTTTCCGCTAATTATATTTAATTATAGAATATAATAATAGTAATATAAAAAGTAAGCATAATATTTTTATCCAGGTCAATATTTTGTATTTGGCTGAAATAATCTGTTTTGGAAAATAATATAAAGATAATATTTTATTACTACCTCCGGTCCTAATTATAAGAACTAGTTGATTTTTTTAAAAGATTAAGGAAGCTAAATAAGTTAATTAATCATTTTATGTATCCTTAGATTATATATTAGTTTATTAGTCAAATTAATTAGTTTGAAGAAAAAAATAAAAATACTTTAAAGTAATTTAATTAGCCTCCTTAATTTCTCCAAAAAAAAGTCAACTAAGTCTTATAATTAAGACCGGAGGGAATATTTCCTATCATTTTATACTCTGGTTTTTTATATTTTTAAACTAAAAAATCGATCAAATCGAACCACCAAAAGGCAATATCTGCATATGAAGATATGCTTTTTTGAATTAAATGTCAAACTATGTTAGACTGATCTTTTAATCTATTTCATATGAACGATTGCCAAAATGATCGTTGTTAGTTAAATTAATACGGGTAGTAATCGTTAATCTTATTTCATTAGAACCATTAGTGCACCTACCTTCTGTCTCTAGTAGATATTCAAACCCTTAAACTAGTGTATGCTGATTTGGGGGAATAAATGATAAGAACAAGTTTATTGCAACAACATGTTTATATAATATAGAACATGCCGAGGCAATGCGGTCGTTAGGAGGAGGGATTTAGATTTGATTTTTATAATGTACATTATTATTCTTAATTAATATGGCTGGACGGACAAGATAAAGCATGGTGACATAATGATGATTAGGAGGTCGAGAATCCCTTAACAAGTTAAAATCAAATAACTATTTAGTTTTTTTTTTGGCTTCTTATTCTATAAAAAATGAGATGCTGCCTGTAATTTTAAAAAAATACATCCACAGATTTGTGTGAGATTAGAAAGCTGGGTATCCTCGAGGAAAGGGAAGGTAGGAATGAAAGGTGAGTTAGGTGGGGAAAAGTAAGAATGTTGGTTCTACATGAAGTGTTCGATTTACAAAATGAATCTTGGTCAGTTTATTACGACACCAAGCCAGTTGATCCGTCGTTATCCTCGACATGTTCACCACTCTCCACACTAATTTCATATCCACTTGTGAAAAGAAGTACAAGTACTGCTCCGTCCCTTCCTCTTTCTGCTTCTTCAATTTCTTCAATATGCAGCTTCCACTCCTCAATATCTCCCTCAGCCTCTTCTCTTTCTGCAACATCACCCCAACTACCTCCATTAAAACCCCACACACAAAACAACCAACAACGTTAATGAACTTAATTACCTTCTGAAGTTCTGCTCGGACTTCTGCTAGAAGCTCTGAATCTGCAGGGTCTTGGAGCTCTGTTTGATTCTCTTTTACACCTTTTAGTGTCATGTTAGATGCATCTTTATCCGCCCTAATGAAACGCCATATCGTCCTAATTGATTCTTCTAGGATTTCCACTAACATGCCACTTGTTATGGCATCCTCATCTGTATCTCTTTTTCTCATTTTCTTCCTATCCTTTGCGCTGTCCTCTGCACACACAAAGTAATGGCTCTGTTAATGTATGCCTTACACGTGGAATTTTGTAGTACCACTTATTTCACAAACTCAGAAAGACCCCATCCAAATAAGAATAAAGTCACTCACCTCTTATTACTGGAACTTGAAGGAGATTCTTCATGGCGTAACGATTTCTGACGTAATTCTCAACTCGTGGGCCCTGGAAAGGTTCGTTCTCAATAAATCTTTGAAGGAGGACTTGGAACTGCTGAAACTCGCCGGCTACTTCGTTGAACCTTCGTTCTCCGTACTGGTCAGATTCCCATATCTCCAACGCCTTCTCGTATTCCCAATGAAGGAACTCCCAGGAAAGGCTCAGCTGACCCACATAGATTGTTTCTAGATCACTGTACAGTTCTCTGATGAACTTCTTCGTGGGGTCTGATTCCGAATTCTTGCGTCTTGAAAGGTGAAAGCTTTGTGAAAGTTGCGACATGATCTTTGGAGTAGATATCCTGTGGCTTGAAAATGACTGAAATGGCTCCTTTGACTGCAAAAAATCTACACCACGATTTTGGTTTCTTAGACATTAAGCAAAAAAAAAAAGTGATGTTCACTTAGAATTTACAAACAAAAAAATGACATTTCAAAGTGTCTTATGCAGTAAGAATATTTTATAAGGTCATACAACGACTGGGTGGAGCATTAACATTAGTGCTAGACCATTGTAGAGACTAGTTTTCTTTTTAGGAAGGGTCCAAACGATATGACGCAGAAGACATTAAGAATTACCGGAAACTAGATGGGTACAGATATGGGATCATTTAAAAGAAACAGAAAGAAAGACGGTGGGCAGATTTTCATGAGTGATGAGTATAAATATGTCTGTAAAAAACTCGGTAGTTCGTCAAAACAATACCTAAAACTCATGTGGGTGTTCTTGTACAATTGAAGGCAATTAAAATTCATAGTTGGTAGTGGGACTTGTCGTATCTGCCCTAGTAGGACCAACATTTATGTTTCGAAACGACAATCTACCCCCTCTTTTCTGTAATACCAAACAAAATAAAAATGGGTTGCATGAACCATAGAAATACTAGCTCTCCAATTCTAGGGATTTCTTAGGGAGTACCGTGGGGGAAAGAGCTAGGAAACGCATTTACCGTGACTCACTTCTAGGTATTTAGGTACTTCATGTTAATTGGTCATCAATCAAGCTGAGTCATTAAAGAAACTACGTATGAAATATCAAAAGCGTGTTTAGAAAGAATCAGAAACAAAAAGAGGAAACTGAAAATTAAGTCAAAATATATGTTGAGTGATGGGGAGAAATTACTTACCTATAGCCCACATTTTTTGGTAATTCAAGATATCGAATTTTCGCATGCGTTCTCTGTAACTCCTGTAGAATTTTGGGACCTCGTTGGTGGTACTAGTCCCAGGCTGGAATTTCTCCTCGATTTTCCATGGCTTCAAGTCTTCCATCTTCCTCGGAAACTCAGAATCCTCGAGGATGGTCGGAAGGCCCGTCGCTTTCACCTTCTTCAGCTCCATCTTCAGCTGCTCTATCAAATCTTGATGTTCCCACAGCGTATCAAACCTGTTGGAATCATCAAGATCCGAAGAACCTAGTGAGCTCTGCAAATTGGGTTTCGCAGATTCCTCAGAACCATCAATGAACCGTTTTTCTTTGTCGCCAAATTCTTGGGCTTTGCAATTAACGTTGTTATTACCCGACGGCTTCTGTGCCTGAGCCTCCGCTTCTAATTTTTGAAGCTCTTCCTTTAAGTCTTTATCTTCTTCATCAAAATCATCAGGCTCGTACCCAACGTCAAAATTATCTGACCATCTATCTCCCATTAAGTCCATATCTTCTTCTTCTCTTAACCCTGCATTTCCATCGTCTTGGTTTCTTGACTTGTCAAGCCCAACAGTGGTTCCCAAGTCCGAGTCTGATAACTGACTATCGAACAAATAATTAATATTTGAACTCTTAGAATTTGATTCATGGCCTAAATTTGGAAAAACATAGCTTATAGAAATATCGGGATTCTCCATTTGATTCTTCCCTGATTGAGGTTGTTCTGTTTCTTTTATTGATGGCATAGCTTTGAGCTTCTCAGCCTTATCTTCAAGGACGTCTCCTCCTTCACACTCGGACAGGGACCCAAAATTCTTGATTGAATTGTTTTCCAAGGACCTATCATTCGATTGAACAAATAATTCCTTAACAGTGAGAATCGAAACCTCGGGTTCCTCCAAGAAGTGGCTGGCGCTCTTGCCTGAGATGAACTCATATTTGCTGGTGTTGGCAGAAGCCGTATCTGGGTTGTTGACAAAATGGAAACTTTCATCATTGCTTTCGTTGAATTCTTCAATGGGTTTCCAATTCTGGTATTCGAACTTGAAAACAAATTTCGGCGAGTCGGCTTCTTCAATACCAACAATTCCATCGTCGTCCATAACTTCAGAACACTCTATTTCAGGCTCTGTTTCTGGCCGGGAATAATTGGAATCTTTAAAATTATTTTCCTCTGGAAGAGAACCAGTACATTCCTGGAAGCTTTCAGAAGTCAACTTTTTATCTTTGGAAGAATTGGAATACCCCACTACAGCCTCTGATTTTGGCCCTGAAAAATTTGAGTCATAGGAAAGAGTCGCAGAACGAGCTGATTTAACCGCTCCAAGACTAAAATACCTGCCAACGTAAAGGAAAACAAAAATACAAAAAACAAAAACCATGAATATAAGAATTAATATATACGGAAACGTAGGTGAAGTGGAAACTGAAAATTAAAAACCTCAGGAAGATTCTGGCGAATACCCAGAACAGAGCTTGCCAAAGGTAAGAGAGGAGGAGCCCAAAATAAGCAGGAAAAAGAACCATCTTTCGGTAAAAAACCCCTGTGAGAAAGCCCATGCTCATAGTGAAAAAGAAGGGTCAGCCACTGAAATCTGGTGGTGGAATAAATGCATGGTGAAGCCAAGTTCATTCCAATAGAAGCAAAACAGAGGAAGTCATAAGCAGGCTGATTCGGCGTTTGAAAAAAGAGAGGAAGAGAAGGGGACCTGGTACCAGTAAAAAGGAAGGTTCACATGTAGAATCGGATTAAGAGGAGGTTGAAATCTGACCTAATAAGAAGGGATTTGGGAGCAAAAAAATTAGGGAAGAAAAGTACATGTCAGCGACTTGGGTTTGAAACTAATCTTACAAGGGGTTGCTTGGAGGCATGGGATTCAGAGAACCGTTATGCGAGAGAAGGGACTTTTACATGATCCGTTGTGGGTTAAATTGAAAGTTTACGCCTCCAATTTCTGGTTCAATTTCATGCGAAATTTGCTTAGGTTTTTTCTGTAAGGTGTGTGGATGGTGAAAGTTCATACTTCACACCTCTTCTCGGTCATGATTCGTTGGTTTAAATATTCAGCCCCATCAAAATTGTGCGTCAAACCAAAATATTCTTAAAATTAGCCGGCTCGAGTTTTATATTTATTTGTCTTTTCCTTTATCATTTAATTCCCAGGCCGAACCGTCGTTTTGGATGAGCCGACCTTTCTATTGCTATTTCCTTTTTTTAAAATGTCTGTCAAAATACTAATTCACGATGCACAAAGGTGCTTTATTACAGGACACTGGTATATCGTGTTTTTATTTAAAAAATAATATTTTAACGTAAAATTAAGATATATTATAAAAATATTAATCTGTCGTTTATGCTTTTAATATTTTATTACCAACAAAAAAATATTTAAATGAGTTGGTTCTGGAGACTTGATGAAAAACAACCCTTTTTTAAGCAAGAAGTGTTTACAAGTTACAAACACTCTCATAATTTGTTTACTGATAAAATTATCACGTTGAAAAATTAAATTTGAATTCACGCCCTTCTTAATTGGCAAAAAAAGAAAAAGAATTCAAGCCCTTCTTAAACTTGAGTCATGTCTTTTGTATTTGGATCAATTTTCATTGGTTTTATAAATAATACTCTTTGAATTATGAATGCTAGTTGTTGCAAATTAGTATTTCCCCGTAAATATTCATTTAATGTATTTATTCCATGATTTATGTTAATTTATTAGGATCTTAAAGAAATATTAATGTGTTATTTTTAGCAATCAACATATTAATTCCATGCATTCAAGTTGAAAATATGCTAATGAAAGTGACATTAGGGGGTCCAACAAAAGAACTATGACGTTCAAGTTTTATTAGGTAAATTTATTACAAAATTTGTTAATTACAGACAATTATTTGAATAATAATTGATGCGGACATCAACATATGGGAGAGCAAGTCCCTTACCACTTACTCCGAAGGTATGTTGGTATAATTCCTTACAATTGAACCAACCATTAACAGCACAGTTAGAATGAGAAGGTAAAAGTAGAAGTGTTCACATAACCGGACAGGATTGAAACAACCCCATCCTGTTGTTATTTTTCAAACACTTACTGTTTTCTTTTATATATTTTTGTCTATTCACCTAATTTAAGTGATGCAAAGTTATTATATAAATACACACACATTATCATACCAGATGTCCAGATCTATCACCAATGAGATCAAGAGAGGGATATATAGAAAAACACTTGCATGTTGTTTTCTATTGATTGCTTGGTTATCTGATTTTCTTTGTAAAAAAAAAAAAAAAAAAAAAAAAAGAGCTTGTTGAATCCTGTGTTACATATTAGTATGAACGAATTATTCTAATGATCTCAGGCTTCAGATTCTTTATTATGTATGTATGCTACTAGGTAAAAGGTAAAACCTCGAATTATGTTCCTATAGGATAAATTCTAAATTCAAGCCACATCCCAGATGATCTAAATTAAAAGTGTAATACATAATAGTCACAAATGTCAAGGAAAATAGGTAGCAAAATAACCGTCGCCTGTCAAGGAACCTTCAAACGAGTTAATTAAGTTTTCATTGTATATTGCTCTAACCTAGTGTACATTATTTATAACTTTCCATCAAAACTTGTAATAACTTACCGACCAAGTAACATACCTTAAATCTAAGCACGGTCAAACTCACGTGCAAGCCATACAGAGGAGATATCTTATTTAAAATATCCCGTGAAGATCAAAATAAGAAACTATCAATGTCTAGAATGTTTTGATAGGATCAAACAAGAAATTGGAAATATATGTAGATATAATCAATAATAATTAATATGATATAATCATCATAATTTATATAAAATATCTAACAGTTCCTGAAAATATATAAATATCAGAACGAGCTTTCATCTGAACTATTATTTGTTATACATATATATATACAGAGGGAATACTGGATTCGGCATGATACAAAATAAACTTTCATAAGAAACAATAAGCTTTTGCGCCATTTTAGCAAAATAGGTGGTGTGAATTGTTTAGGGATTTTTGGGCAAAAAAAAAAAAAAATGTTTAGGGATGGTACTCCACGCATCTATGTTTCCTCTCAAGGGTCATGCGTTTGTTGCTCTCTTGGTTTCGCCAAGTTCTATCTCGCGAGGTTGAACTTTTTCTACAGCAAAATGGTACTCCATCAGCGACGTTAATAGGCCTGTTGGGAGTGACCAGCAGTTTAAAAAAAAAATCCACTAACGTTGCCAACTGATTTTTGGTCCATTTGACAACTGCGTTATTTATTTAACTTTAAGTCAAAAAAAGCTCAAAAAAAAGTAGTTAAGGAAAAAGCGATATGAGCTTTTTCCAAAAAACTCTCGATTTTTTTGACGTGGCCCCGCCACTTCTACCACTATTAATCCAAAACACAAATCATTATTTACAACCTAACTTTTTTCCTACCGAGTTTTTTTTTAGAGTCAGATAACTTTTAAACTACCACTCTTACCGTCAACCCAAACAGACCCAATAACTGTATGAAACCGTGTACCCTCACTTGGGCTTCATAGGACGTTTCTAACCACCCAAAAAAAAAGGCCGAGGAGAATTTCATTTAGCCCATTTCAATTAAAATTAAATTAAATTTTGTGGATGAAAAGATAATAATGTACTCTTTTTTTTAGAAGAACATTTACAAGATAAATAAAGGGATTCAAAAGAACCTAAGGAATTAAAAATATTTTGGTCATTTACAAAATAAATTTAAAAATTCATAAAACAACTAAGACAATTCAAAATACAAATAAAAGAAGGACATTATTATTTTTTCACCTTGAAAACTTAATTTAATTTTTACCTAAGAGAGAGTACAGTGAAGTTTCAAAATCTTTGACCCACTTGAAATTGGGAGTGGCTAGGGTCATTTGCCACTCCCCACCTCTTTCGTCCTCTTCCATGCTACTAAGTCATTTTTGACACAAAGACCACCTCATATCGTTTTTTTTTTTTAAAAAAATAATCTCGAAATACTGTAAAGTACTTAAAAAAATATTTTATGATCTTGAAGTCTTTTAAAAAAAATACTTCATAATCTTTAAAAATGATTTTAGGATCTTGAAAAAATATTTTAGGGTATTGAATGGTACCAAAAGGATACTTGAAAGTGGTGAGATCTTGAAAAAATACTTCATGATCTTGAAAAATTATTTTAAAAAATATTGAAAAAATAACCAATTAGCCCCCTAAAAAAATACTAACCGATACTGAAAAAATAATTCAGGATACTAACTGATACTAAAAATATATTTGAGGATGCTGACTGGTATTGAAAAAATTCTTCATGATCTTTAAAAATTATTTTAGGAACTTGAAAAAATATTTTAGGGTATTGATTGGTACCAAAAGGATACTTCAGGATAGTGACTGGTACTGAAAAAAATACTTCATGATCTTGAAAAAATATTTCAGGGTGCTGATTGGTTATTTTTTGAAGCTCCTAAAATAATTTTTCAAGATCATGAAGTTTTTTTTCAGTATCAATCACTATCCTGAAGTATCTTTTTAATACCTTCAATACCCTGAAATATTTTTTGATGATCATCAAATAATTTTTTAAGATCATAAAGCATTTTTTCAGTACCGGTCAGTATCATGAAGTATTTTTTTAATACCCAACAATACTCTGAGATATTTAGAGAAAAAAAAAAAGGAATGAGGTCTTTACGACAAAAACGACGTAGTAGCATGGAAAATGACGGAAGAGGTAAGAGTGGCGAGGACCCTAGCCACTCCCCTTGAAATTCTACTTAAAAAAGCAAGAAGAAGAAACAGCATGTCCCTTTCAGGGAAGAAAATTCACTCCTCATCCATTTTCTCATTTTCTCTCATTAGTCCATCTGGGCCATTGATTGGGAGATGAGAGAAAAGTTAAAGCGGTATTGTAATTGATTGGATAGATATGATTTAGAGATAATGATGGATGATGAGAAAAAGATTTTGAGAGAAACCCAACCCCTTTGATAACCAATGAGATAACACTTTGCCATGAAGAAGCTTCGTACAAAGTTTGGCGCTTTCTTGTGCGTTTCTTCTTCTTCTTCTTTATATATAGTATTATATAATTATAATTAATTAATAACTTGTATCATGATTGTGCTATACGGGCACGGGTCATGGAATTAGGGTTCCCCTTACAATGACACAGAACGCGGGAATTAATGTCAGAACTCAAACGCGCCGTTTAGAATAGTATTGGGGGAATCGCAGAATTTGCATAGGAGTCCCAGAATGATTTAGGTGAGGCATTTTTTCAATTGCGTGGTCCAGAAGACATAGAAAATAGAGGCACCCAGATAATTTCGGTGAGTGATGCCTTTATTTTTCATTTAACTTGTGGGGGCTTCATTCTATATAAAGCGCTGCAATTGCGGGGCCGGAAATTAATGAAGAAGACGTTGCTGGTTCATTTCGAAGGTGAAGCCGCTTTCAACATAATCATCTAATCCAATTGATTAGTGGTGTTAATTAGGTGTTAAGTAATGGGGGGTTATTTGACACCCACACGTAGCTTATGTGGTTTGGCAATGTCATGTGGTCTTAATTATGAATGCAATGGAGTCTGGATGAGTTATTAGGCCTGTTTGGAGTGGTTTATTTTTTAGCGTTGATGTATAAAAATTTTGGTGGGCTTTTAAGTGACCCAAATGGAGAAAAAACCTCTTTGGAGAAAAAGCGCATTTGGATTCTTTCATCGTTGGCTTAACTTTAAGTCAAAAAAACTCAAAAAGCCAGTTAAGGAAAAAAGCTATAGAATCCAGCTTTTTCACGTGGGCCCCGCCACTTCTACCACCATCAATCCAAACACAAATCAGTATCTATAACCTAACTTTTTCCTACCGAATTTTTTTTAAAGTCAGATAGCTACTAGTTGTTGGGTTAGTGCGTTGATGTTGGATGAAATGGTTCAATTTAGATATCTATGAGGCAGATACTTAGAAGAACGTTGGATCACTGTGCACTAGAAAGGCTTACGCCAAAGGGGTGATGTGTGTGCACAATGACGGCAAGTATAGTAAATAGTCAAGAGTAAGTACTCGTACATTAAGGTTTACCTCTTATTTATAGGGTGTACCTTAGGTTGAAATTTATGGGTCTTGTGCGCCTTATAGCCCAAATATCTTAGCTGTCAGATCTAGATCGAATCCCTAGTTGAGATCTTCATTGATTATAGGTTGGTTAGGATCTTCCTTCATTATAGGCAAAAAAAAAACTCTGTAATATCACTATAATTTTTTTTATAAATTTGTAGATCAAATCAAAAACTCTGTAATATCATTATAAATTTTTTCTTAATCTCTACTTTCCGGTAATCGATATCATATTATTTGTCAGTAGAAAATATACAATGCGGTTCGTTTAGGTTTCTCCGCGTGATACAAGACCAAAACGCAGGCTAGTGTCAATAAACCAGCACAGCTTAATAGTATACGTTGATGATTGATTATCTATGAATTAATTAAAAAAACGAAGAAACTAATTGTTGGGGGTAGGATAGTTGGGTTGAGGCTTTTTTTTCAATTTGCCTTTTTTAAAATAACTATTTAACAAAATCTTGCTTGTTTAAAACTATTTAGCGATTTGCCTTGTTTAGTCGACTAATGCCCCTGTTTAGTCGACTAAATCATGGGCAAACAATTTTTTGAACACCCTCTTGATTTAGTCGACTAAACATAAGTGTTTAGTCGACTAAATCGAAGGGGGATTTTTTTTTTTTTAAACATCCACGCGATTTAGTCGACTAAACACTTATGTTTAGTCGACTAAATCAAACAAAGCCTTTAAAAATCTGACCCACGCGATTTAGTCGACTAAACACTTAGGTTTAGTCGACTAAATCATCAAAGCGTTTTTAAAAGCCCCAAACGCACATTCAAAACCCTAATCGACTATAGGAGCCCTTTCCCTTCCAATACCCTCTCTTTTCTCGTTTTAGTGCGGCCCATCAAGGTTTAATACGATTCCACCTAGTTGAAGGTATGATTGTTGTGTAATCTTTGTAGTTTCACTTTGTTAAGCTTTTGTTTTTGTTTGTAACCCGAAACCCTTCGTTTTTCAGCTCCCAAATTTCTTGTGTGAAGGATGAGTTCAAGTCCAAACACACGTATGTTATGTAATCTACTATAGTGGAAGGCATTTTGTAGGTCCCGATGGTGTTCAATTTGAAGGAAACACGAAGATGATGAAAATCAAACGGGGCACTACATACAACGAGCTCAAAGAAAGAATTTATCAAAAATTGGGGCTACATGGAAGACAAGGTATTCATCGGTTAATTGCCAAAGTGGAGACTATAGTGGGTAAGGATAGTGTGTACTACATTAGTAACGATGTATGTGATGATGAAGACGTAGAATGTGTCATAGATGCATTTGCTAATCGGAGAGCACAAAATTTTATTGAGATATATGTTGAGCTTGAATCGGTGAATCATCATCTATACCCATGCATACAAGATCTCGCACAATATTTTGGTCAAGAAGACAGAGACTGTCAGTGTATATCGCACCTCCACAAGTCTTAAGTCGGGTAACATTGACGGATGAAGAGGAAGAGGAGGATGAGGAATATGAGAATATGCATAGCGATGAAGAGGACGATTTTGAGAGGTTTATTTCACTAGGTGACGGCTCGACAATCGATGTAGAGGGTGATTTTGATGCCCACACGAACCCAGTAAACTCGAGTATCGCAACAATGCCACCAATTCGTGTTGACCCAATTAGAAGTGGTAAGTTAGTAAACTTGTATTTGTGTTTGTATTTGAATTTTTTATTTGGTGGTTCGACAAAGAAAACATCTTGACAAATGTAGGGACCGAGAGTGAGCCATTTTGGAACGAAAGCCCACACTATTCCTCCATTAATTGGGCATACTGTGATGATGACATAGACATGTTGTATGGTGATGATGAGGGGCAAGGTGGTTGGCATTAGACAATCTTGAATTCTATGTAACGTGTCTTGCATTGAGTTTATGATTATTAGTTTTTTTGTTTTGGCTTCAAACTTTGCATTTGATTTATTGTAACATTAGCGGTTCAATCGTATGCAAGACCATATATGTAAAAGGGATATATTTCGGGTTTTGTGTATGGAAATCGAATTGGACGGGTGAGGGTGCTTACGCCTTGATTTAGTCGACTAAACCATACTTTGGTTTAGTCGACTAAATAGGTTTAGTCGACTAAACCGGTATGGTTTAGTCGACTAAATCAAGGCGTAAGCACCCTCACCCGTCCAATTCGATTTCCAAAGATACAATTCAACCTTTCAACTCAATTTTACATACTTGAGGCACCCCTCACCTGTCCAATTCGATTACCAGCATACAATTCAAGAGGCGAATGCAATTTTACATACATAATTGGATAAATTCATACCACATAAACCAAAAGCAACAAAATTCATTAAAAATAAACATCAATGTCATTACACTTAGACAAAGTCTAACCACACAAACTAAAAAGCAACATCAAGTCAAACGAAATCGCAAATGTCAAAAAACAACAATGGCAGTACAAATAAATCTATGCTTTCCTCGAGATGTGTCGACCTCCTCCTCGGATGGAGTTCCCGGGTCATCGTCACCGGCGACCTCCGCTCTCGTCAAGCCGCAACCGACCAAGCCTATCCTCTATCCCCTTCATCCGACCCCGCATCCACCTCCACCTTTCATTCTCTTTTTCAATGTGGCTCTTCCGCCACTTTTTTAGTTTTGCTTCCATCTTGGCATTCATTTCGTGTTAGCATAGATGGCTTTCATGACATCATCAAGGGAGAATCCACCCTCCGGCACAACAAAGTCCTCCATCTCAAAGATCGTCGTCATCATCATCATGTAACTCAGGAGCAACAACGGGTGGAATCGGGCCAGCATCCTCCTCAACATTAGAGTAATGCCACACACCATTTGGCCCCTTTGAGATCTTGCACTGCTCCAGTAGACGCTGTCCAAAGATGGCATTCCATGTTTTCAGACTCACCATTTGCTCGGTGTGCATAGGAACACCGAAATGCTCCAATATCCTCCGAACCGAGATACGCGTAAGGGAGTGCAAAGATTAGCCTTCGTTTGGCCTTATACATCATATTGCAAACGAAGTGCCTCCAATTCACGTTAGTGCTATGACGAATAGCCCACATAACAAGAATGTCACCCTCCAACACCCTCGAATGATTGTAAGCCCGAGGGAACAAGATGTGGGTGACGACATAGAAGAGGATACGGGCACTAACAGTCAGCTGGCCCACAGAAAGTATAGGTCTATCAGCTCCTGGCTTCCGAATCTCATGCACTGCGTCCTCCCGATGAAATCCCTCTAAGTTCAGCATGCTATCCACATCACACCGAACACCCCCCGCTCCATCAAAATCATAGCCAAGTAACACCCTCCAGTCATCAGGCGTCACATATATGTCTACCCCGTAGACGCGAGACTGCAAATCACCATTTATATAGCTCATGTTATGGTAGAAAGCTCTCACCATAACCTCTGAATACTGACAAGTCTTCTCCGCCAAGCCTCTCATATGGGAATTCCCGCAACATCACCACTATGTCAAATCCCTCATTCGCAAAGAATCCGAAATCTAATGACTTTGGCTTGATGATGGGTCGGTGGCAAATTTCTCCATGAATCGCTCATGCTCTTGTACATTGTTATTGAATAGATAACCGAAAGGAAGATCCACAACGGGCTCAGCTCTTCTTGATGTGCCCTAGAGGAGGATGCCCGCGGTTCGCTCGTTGCTTAATCCGCCTCCCACGCTCATTGTCGGTGTTAGAAGGAGCTTGTCTACGACGCATGATGGCAACAACAACCTACAAATGGACATTATAGGTTATTCGAAAAACATTAATCATAAACAAACGACTATAAACATCTAACGTAAACAACAAAATCACCAAATCAACATAAACAACAAAATCACCCAATCAACATAAACAATTAAATCACCCAATCAACATAAACAACAAAATCAACCACAACAAGAAATAAACAACAAACTTACACAAAATCAACATAAACAAACATTCATCATTATAAACAACAAACATTCAGCATTTTAACAAATAAACACAACCAACAAGAAATAAATTGATGAAAAACGAAGTGAAATTCGTCCAAAATTAAAAAAATTATCAACCGATGTAAATATTTCCACTTTCACATGTACATTCCTCATTTTTATCCATAAATCATAAGTAAATACTCAAATCAATCAAACATACATAACAAAATCACCCAATCAAACCACAAAAGGCAAAAACGCAAATGGGGGTTCGCATAAACACAAGAAGAACGGCGGAAACGCAAGAAGAACAACGGAAATTCGAAATCGAGATGAGAATATAACAAACATACACAAATCAATCAAAGATACACAAGAAAATCACCAAATGAAAGCACAAAATGAAAAAACGCAAATGGGGGTTCGCATAAACACAAGAAGAACGGCGGAAACGCAAGAAGAACAACGGAAATTCGAAATCGAGATGAGAATATAACAAACATACACAAATCAATCAAAGATACACAAGAAAATCACCAAATGAAAGCACAAAATGAAAAAACGCAAATGGGGTTCAAAAAACGCAAGAACAACGGTGGAGATTCGCAATGGAGATGAAAACATACCGAATACGACACAAATGAAACTAGAATCAAGCTTCCTTCGCTACCCACCAATGGATTGCAAGGTTTGAGTGAAAAAAACAGAGGAGGAGAGGTGTATGCGGCTCCTATAGTCGATTAGGGTTTTGAATGTGCGTTTGGGGCTTTTAAAAAACGCCTCTGGACTGATTTAGTCGACTAAACCTAAGTGTTTAGTCGACTAAATCGCGTGGGTCAGATTTTTAAATGCTTCTGTCTTGATTTAGTCGACTAAACATAAGTGTTTAGTCGACTAAATCGCGTGGATGTTTTAAAAAAATTCCCCCCGCGATTTAGTCGACTAAACACTTATGTTTAGTCGACTAAATCAAGAGGGTGTTCAAAAAAAATTGTTTGCCCGTGATTTAGTCGACTAAACAGGGGCATTAGTCGACTAAACAGGGGCAAATGCTTAAATAGTTTCCAAACAAGGGCATTTTGTTAAATAGTTATTTTAAAAAGGGCAAATTGAAAAAAAAGCCGTTGGGTTGAGCCGAAGCAAGGTTGGGTAGCGGGTGACAGGATCAATAAGAGGTAAGCTACGTAGATAGGAATGTGATTAAATAGAATGGAGCCCATAGAACATAATCCAGACAGATTCAAATTGGTACACTGGGCCAACCTCCATCATCATCCCCACTCACTAGCTACCCAAAAATTATATCAAAAAAAAAAAGCTACCCAAAAATTCTAGTTGGAAAAGAAAAAGCTACCCAAGATTTATTGGACCCCCTCCATATATATCCTTCTTTATGTTCTTCCTTTCTCCTTCTTCTCTCTATGTATTAGTGTCTATTTGGATTAGTTTTTGAAGAATAGCTTTTAGACAAAAAAAAAATGATTTTAGAGAATAGATTTTGAAAAATAGCTTCTGAAAAGGTTAAAATAAAATAGCTTATTCAAAACTATGGTTTTCAATCCTCAAACAATGGTTTTCTTGTCAAAGCACGGTTTTGCAAGATTTGAGAGTATTTGGGTAGTTTATACTAAACCATGGTTTTGAGAGTTAAAAGCTATTTTGAGTTATGATGTGGTATTTGACAACCTCACTTTTAAGTGCTCGTTTAAATTTGCGGTGGTAAATGTGATTTGCGGTGGTAAATTTTTTTTTCAATATAACTTTTGCAAACTAAAGATAGCATAAAAGTTATATTGTAAATATTATTTATGTTTTGGATAACGGTGGTTGGAGTCGAATTGAAACTTTGTTAGATGATTATTTATTTGTTAGATGATTATTCAAAACTATGGTTTTCAATCCTCAAACAATGGTTTTCTTGTCAAAGCACGGTTTTGCAAGATTTGAGAGTATTTGGGTAGTTTATACTAAACCATGGTTTTGAGAGTTAAAAGCTATTTTGAGTTATGATGTGGTATTTGACAACCTCACTTTTAAGTGCTCGTTTAAATTTGCGGTGGTAAATGTGATTTTTTTTTTCAATATAACTTTTGCAAACTAAAGATAGCATAAAAGTTATATTGTAAATATTATTTATGTTTTGGATAACGGTGGTTGGAGTCGAATTGAAACTTTGTTAGATGATTATTTAAAAAACAAATTTAGATGAAAAATTACTGTAAAATATATGAATTTTATTAAATAATACATATTATATACATAAATATATATTTATATATCGTGATAATTTTAAGAAAAAAATTATAATTATAAAATATAAGAATAGTTAATTATTAGGGAGAATCCCATATAAAGACGGCTGAAATAGGAAAATTCTGATTTTGGTTGCTAAACTTAACAAATTATTAATTAGGTTATATGACACAATTAAGGATTTAGAATTTGGACCAAATTACCTCTATATCACTTAGTTATTAAAAAAAAAAAGCAAAATTGAAGACAGAATAATATTGTTTACACGTTATGTAAAAACCCTAATTCGACAAAAAAATTATTACAGGCTGGAATTTAATCTTCATTCCTAATCAATTTGAGTAATCCCAACTAAATAGATTGTAACAGCAGTCATAGGTGGTGGTACGATGTCTGAGGGGCAGCAATGATAATATTTGTTCTAATGAATTGACAACGGTGGCACAAATGAACCCTAAACAAAAAATTATAATATAAAAATCGCCGAGGAAAAGAAATAATACTAAACCAATCTAAAAAAATTCGTGTGAGAGCCGTTGTGGCTGCGACATGAGTGTTCATTATATTAAATAGCGAAGGGGGTGCTCACCGGAGATGATGGCAATGGATCTTTTCGTTGGTTTATGGGTTAGGGTTATTATTGGAAAATAACTAACATTTGAAGATCCTAGATTGAGTCATTGACCCAATTTAAGATTTGTTGAGTTTACCAACCTCATATAAAATTTTCCTATTTCAACCGTCTTTATATGGGATTCTCCCTAATTATTATTGGAAAAAACTTGAAACTATTAAAATACTTAATTATAATAAATATGACAATAATTAACATATTTTAAATGTTGGCATAAAAATATATATTAATAAAAATATGAAATTCTTAACTAAATAATATTTCTATATAATTAAAATTTAAAATCATTTTTTTAGTATAAAAAACCTAATGCTTTTTGGATAAGATAGGACAACAATCATTTTTTATCTTATATAATTATTTAGGTAGCTAAACTAGCTTCTTTTCGACAAATTTTTTCATAAAAGTTATTCTATATATTATTATTTTTTCTAACGAGGGTAATATTGTGTTGGTTAGTGAAATTTTTTGAGTTAAGATTTCAGAAAGTTTTAAGTTTTGACAATAGAAGATTATATATATATAGTAGATGGTTAATAATAAATTTTAGTCAGTTTCGATTTCTTGTTTGGTTGTTGTAGATTTTTTTTTTTTTTTTCTATTTAAGAAGTATAGGATTTATGTCTTATAGGATGTTTTTTCTTGTTTAAAGGTCATGTAAATAATTTATTTGGGTTGACACTTGACGGAGATACTATTGAAATTTTGATCAATTTAGTTTTGAAATATGAAGGATTAAACTGTCATTTCTAAAATTTAGGGTCTAAACTGTCATTTATGAAATTTGAGACTAAAATTTTATTTCGAATTTGTGGGACTAAACTGTCATTTTTGAATCGAAGGACTAAATGGTCATTTTTAAAATTTAAACCCCAAACTATCATTTTTCAGTTTTATTATAATAATATATTATTATTATTATTAGAATTTGTGTATTTTTAGTTATAGGAAATTATAAGTTATAATTGTGAAAATATAGATCCTTCTTGTGACGAGATGATTGTTCGTGTTGTGCTCTTCAAGCTAAGGTTAAGCTTGGAATTGAGGTAACTGGAGTTAATTTATTTAATATGCTTGTTTTAGGCTGTAAAGCGTTTTCTAAATCATACTTTCATATGTATTACTTGTATGTGTTTTGGAAAATTATGTGTATGTTTGAATATGAAATTATTTCAATGAAGCGGTGTACTTTTCTACTGGTATATATATAAGAGAATATTATTATTGAAATTGTTATTGTTGTGATAGTTATGATTTTTTATTTTTTTTTGGGATGTAGCATATGGAATAATAATTTTGTAAGATGTTCTTGAAAATTATGGTGATATATTATTTTTCTATTGGGTTATGTTGGGTTGCGTGGAAGAGGTTGAGGGTGAAATTGTGCTCATCGACTCTCTCATTCCTGGCCCGGAATTTGAGTTGAGTGTTTTAGGCGAATACCTTCCTGTTACGGTATATCGGTGGTGACATGGGATGAGACAGTATTCTTAAAGTGACTAACTTACCTTGTCCAGGTATACTAGCACTGATAAGCTGTACCACGTCCCTAGAAAATAAGGATGAGCATGATGGATGAGTCGGGATGATTCTAATTGTTCTGAATTATTGTGTATTATTTGTTTTAATCATTGTTTAATATTATGTATTATTTAGTTATTAAATAATAATATTATTATATTAATAAACTCGCTTCTCTGACTTGCAATCCTTTCCTGTATATTTGATAAATTAATTTTTGTTACGAGAACTTTGTGTCTCATCCAATCATTATTAAAAAATTTCAGGTGAGACCTCTAATTGTACTAAAGGATAAGGGAAGCAGCCAAAGGCATAGAAGTCATCAGATTTTTTTGGTATTGGTGTTGTATTGATTCCTATATTATCATTCTAGAGACCTCGTATTTTTGAAATATGATATTAATTGTTTTTGGATGACTGTTTATCTACTGTTGAATTAAAGGCCTTATTTTATTCATTATAATATTTTGGTGAGTCAACAATCATATCTTATACAAAAATTGTTTTGTGTAAACTCTTTGTTGTGGGGTTAGTGTTATAAGACTTGTGGGCTATGTATTCTCTTGTTCGATAATTGTGCCTAGAGTATGGATTTTCTACCTGGACCTATTCTCTTGTAGGCAGAATTTGTACTTGGACCTGGATGACTGTTTGAAATATGATATTAATTGTTTTTGGATGACTGTTTACCTATTCTCTTGTAGGCAGAATTTGTACCTGGACCACGATGTGTGTGTATTGAAAAGAAAAAGGGTTTTCCATAATCACCTGTAAATCTAGTTTTACGAAAACATTATGGTTAATTGTTGTTTAGTGAGAAATGGTCTTTTCACACTTTCTATCGAATAATCAACTTTCCCTTTGAACATGTATCACATAAGAAATCATGAGATTATGGTATTTGTTTACACTTCAGGGTATACGCATATGAATTCCCAATTATTTTTTGCATCACTATTGACTCGTGACGACCTAACCAATCATGTCAAACATTGAATTCATTAGTAAACTTCTTGTTTATATTGATTAACAGTTGGTTTGTATTGACAAACTTCTGATTTGCATCGACAAACTTCTAGTTTACAACAACATGCGTTTCAATCGTGCTTATAAATGTATTGAACAAGCCATAAGAAAAATTAGGAAACCTTTCTAATATGCATTTTCAACCATAAATATAATTCCAAATATTAAGACATTCCTAATTATTTTCAGTTTTTGTTTCTATATGGTATCCATTTCTGCCGTTATATTTTAAACTCAAAAAGTTTTTTCAGACTTGGTACAATAAAATGCATAATTTTGTTCCTTCTGGTAACAAAACATTTTATCTTCCGGAACCATCAATCAAATTTTGTACTACCATATATATTCTGTTCATTTGCCTCATATTATCAAGAAAGAAAAACATTTATCATATCTAAGTATGGTGTGGGATGTTGCATTATCAATGAGACATAAATCTTCAAAACTTATGCCAATAAGATTCATTCTTGGTTAAAAGAAACATGGAAATAAAGAAAAACATAATTAAAAATAAAATACATATGATAGTAGCAACTCTAAACACACTAAATCATAGCAGATCAAATAGACAAACCTAATTTAGGCTAAGAAATCAGCAACATTCAAATAGACAATATCTATGTCACCACACTACAAAATGTCATTCTCATCAATGTGATTTATTTTATTATTAGGTGGGAAATTAAACCACCATGATTATGACCATGACTGTAGCCACGTCTACGCCCTCGTCCATGGCCACAATTAGATACATTTATTACTACTTTCACTTTTGGGAACAGAGTCAAGTCTTTTAGACGGGTTACATTTTTTTTTGCAACAAAAGCTCATTATTTTCTTTGGCCACATGGAGGCAAGAAATTAATTCGGCATATTTCTTAAAAGCTCTTTCACAATATTGCTACTGCAGGAGTAAATTGGATGCATCCATTTATAATGAGCTTTTAGAAGAATAACCATATTTTGGTAGTCATACATTTTCTTTATGTTGTTCCAAATTACAAGTGGATCTTTTAGGGCCAAATATGCAAATGGTGGAGTAGAAAAATCATGGATTAGACATTCAAGATAAATAGTTTTTTTTAGTAATGAAGAGAGCTAAAAATTTAATTTTCTGAAGATTTAACATAGTTTGATTAATGCAGAAAAAGGGGAAATAATAAAATATGGAATATAGAAACGCAATATAATAACTTAAACGATAATAACAGGAAATTTGTAAAGTCAAGAAAAAATTCATTAAATAAGATATAAAAATAAAAATTAAATCTTTATGGTTTCAAGTCATTTAATCTCGTGGCTTCAGACCAATTCATCTCAAGATGAGAGATTAAATTATTTGGCTTTCAACCCTTTATCTTCAGGATAAATAAAAATTGTATGTGGCTTTCGGCTATACATTAAGATAAAACACGAAAAGGTATATCACTCTGGTTTTATTTATAAATCATTGTTGACCAAAAAATTTGGTCCTATTTATAAGTTTTCTTTAAGATAATAAATGAGATTGTGACAATTTTGCCCATATTAATTGTACTAATGAAAATAGAGAGAGAAGAAATAGTGGAAAGATACTCATTCATAAATGAAGACAAAATTGAAAAGTTACCTCATAATCATTAAACTAACTACCTCTCCTTCGTATGTATGATTTAGTTAAAAAGATTTATAAATAAGACCAGAGTAGTATATGGCTTATGGCTATATTATATCAAAGTAATAAATCAAGCGGTATGACTTCTGGTCAAATAATTTCATATAAGAAATTAAAACAATATGGCTTCCGGCCATATAATTTCAGAATAAGAAATCATAGGTGTATGTCTTATGATCATACTAAAATAACAACATCAATAATATAAAAGTGTTAGGAAATCAAGAAATATATTATAATCAAGTAGAATCCCTATAGATTAGCCTATAAATTAGGGATTAGGGAAATCCTCGTTAACAGCCATTAAGAGCCATTGTTACCAAGACTCTCATCTCTTATATATATGTGTACCATCTTTACTTGAATGAATACACATTATTCAGATTATTTAGTTTACATGGTATCAAAGCTTAGGGATTGTTCTTGATTAATTTGAGTTTCCAGTGGCCGCTATTATTATAGCGTTAACAGTAACATTGGCTAGCTAGCACGTTTGTATGAGTGCCATCTCTGTTTCTTTTTCGATTCCGGCGAGATTTTCCACTTTCCGGTGAACTTCTCCAGCTTCCGATGACTCTATAATCTGGTGGTGCTTTGCATTTCTGGCGAAGTTTATAGATTCCAATGAGCGCTCTGAGTTGTCTCCATATTTTTTGGCAAAGTTGTGAATTTCCAATCTCTAGCGCGTGTTAGCTTGTGTCATTTCGGTTTCCAATAGTGGCTTCATCGCTGGCGTTGAATCTTCTTTTTTGGGGGAGTGTGTCGCATTAGAGACGTAGATCAGTGCAGTTAAGATCATCATCGACTACTGGGAGATTTAGATTTAAAGGGAAAGGCCGCTAGAAAGAAGAAGAGGCTATATCATTGCCTCGTTATCAACCACCGACGGTGGCGGTGGCGAATGAAGGAGATCACCGATGGTCATAAGTGGTCTTTCTTTGTCGATCAAGCTCCTCCTCCACTGTTGAAGCTCTGGTCTCTTCCCCGTCGACACTCTCACGCTCTCTCGGCCCTTTGTTTCAGATTTCTTTTTGTTTGTGTTGCTCGGTTGTGAAAGAGTGAAGGTCGCTGGCGACGACGGAAGATGAAAGAAGAGGTGAACAAGGTAGGTGCAGCTGTAGCACCAGTAGGACGAGGAATGAGCCACGTTGAGGTTCATCATCGATGATTATGGAGGAGATCTAGTTAAATATGAAAATAAAGGAAGTGAGGAAGTTAAAAGAAAAAAGAAGAGTGCGTAGTGGTGGGGACCACCATGTGCAAGAGTCCATTGTGGGGTGCCTTTGAGACGCAGATTTGTCCAAGCTCATCGACATTGCGATAAATATTTCTAGTTCACTATTCATCTGCACTATTTATCACTGTTTGGGAACTGTTTGCATTATACACTGACACTGTGCGGTATTTTTTTTGTCTATTGACTGGTACTGTTCACATCATTGTTTGCCAACCAGCTACTGTTTATCAATTAGTTGTTTCTGTTGTATTTAAAGAGGTTCTTGATACCTCGTTTACTTGCTATGATAATTTTTTGGTCATGCTTTATTCTATGACGTCGATCCTTCATTCCGGGTATGTGTAGGCCGGTTCTTTGCTTCGAAGGTTGCGTTGTGAGAATGAGTTCAAGGGTTTCTACTATTTTAGCACAATCAACATTTCGTTTCGTGCACGTTCACTTGTTTATAGTGGATGGGTTCGTTTGTTACGTTTTCCAGCACGTTCGTGAAGTGCTCTTTTGTCTTGAATGTTGTGCTTGTGGTTGGTTACTTTCTTGTGTTGGTATCTGCTGTGCTTTGCCTCTTCTGGTGAGGAGTTTGGTGGTTCATTTGTGATCCGTTCGTTGCTTTGCCTCCAGTGAGGTGTTTGTCTCAGGTGATACGTTTGGAGTATTGTTTGGTCCCATGTGAGACCGTTTGCTGCAGCTTCTACTTTGGTTTGTTACTCTTTGTTATTCGAGCTCTTGGTGAAGTTGTTGGATCCTTTCTTTTGAATGTCCTCGGTGTAACATTTGGTTGAATTATTCTTGGATATGTCCGAACATACTATTTGATTTAAGATCTCATGAGGAAGAAAATTATTTTGCTTTGATTTATTTATATTATGTTTTTCTTTGTAAAAAGTTGGGCATGATTAATATATATGCTCTAACTTGAGGGGGAGTGTTAGGAAATCAGAAAATATATTGTAATCAAGTAAAATCCCTATAAATAAGGGATTAAAGAAATCCTCGTTAACAGCCATTAAAAGCCATTATTACTAAGCCTCTCATCTCTTATATGTATGTCTACCATCTTTACTTGAATGAATACACATTATTCAGATTATTTAGATTACAAAAAGGACTCATAAAGGAGATAAAAATAAGATATAAAAACAATAACAATCTTAATTTTAGCCATGGAACTCGGTTTTTAAAACAATCGATAAAAATATCGCTTTAATTTTATATAGTGACTCATATTATTCTAAATATATAAAATAAAATACGGTAAAATAATGTAGATGAAATTGTCAAGGAAACAATTTTGTTGGAGCTTTTGTGCTGATAATGTGTTATGAAAATAAAGATAAATCTTAGATAAGAGAGTAATAGATAATAGAAAAGAAAATTCAAGAGAGAAAATGGGGAACGATTCTCATTCAATTTCTTGTGCTTCTTGTATGACTATAATGCTTTGTGTAAGACCTCTATTTATAGGCCTCCAAGAGTCATCACTAAGGGTCACCATTAAGATACAAAGAATGATATAATTGATATAGATGAATGTACACCATATGACCCTTCATATCATTCATGTACATAACAATTTCATTTGGCATACCACTTTGGTCCTATTTATAAATCCCTTTTGACCAAATTACACATACCATTGAGAGGTAGTTAGCTCAATGATTATGGGGTGAATTTTTAATTTTACCCTCATTTATGATTGGGTACCTTTCTACTCTTTCTTCTCTCTCTGTTTTTATTGGTATAATTAATATGGGTAAAATTGTCACAATCTCATTTATTTGGTCAAAAGGGACTTATAAATAGGACCAAATTTTTTTGGTCAAAAGGGACTTATAAATAGGACCAGAATGATACGTATTTTTGATTTTCCAATGGATTTTCATCTTTAATTAATGAGAATTTTTTGATTAGTGAGTAATATTTCTGGTTGTTCGCTCTTCAAGAATTCTTGTTTAGAGAGTTCATAGCATCCATCTAGAGGCCACTATTGAAGAATTTATACCTTTCAATATTTTATTTTTTCTAGTATGTAAATAAACTGTGAATATGGTCCAAGTAATAAACGGCCAAGTTTCCTTCAGATCCAAATTACAATATGATCCCCAGGCCTCAATATACATTTAAATAACGATTTAGTTTCCTAACTACTATTCATGAATGATGACTAAAATATGAAAGGTGAAGAGTAAAATAGACATCCATATAATTAATATATTTATAAAAAATTAAATTTGTAATAAAATTAATTTTCGAGTGGAGGAAAAAATGCATTAAACTCATCCTCAAAACATTGAAAGAAAATGAATATGAAGGGAATGAATGTGGATGTTATGTATTTATACAGGGCGTACAGATTAGGCGAGAGAGAGATAAAAAAAGTCAAAGGCAGAGGCGAAGAGGCAATGGGCAGTGAGCGAGGTGGGTTCATAATATATATAATAATCTGGTGCAGATGTCATTCACGTATTTATTATTCATTTTGTTTTCAAACCAAAACCCAACCAGTTGGGTCACCTCGCTTCCCATCACGTTTGTTTCCCCCATAATTCAAAAAATATAGTATAATATAATCCCCTTCCTCGCATTTATTCTCTCATCTCTTATCTCTACATCACCACGATCTTGTTCCTCAACTCAAACACTCCTATTACTATCTAATGAACCTCCTTATTAATTTAATTTGCATCCATGTTGAAGGTGATGAATTAAACTTACTCAACATCTCCCATCACCGTCGCATTCCAAAGCAGCAAACCGACGGTTTGACAAGGAAATAGCAGGTAAACAATTAAGTGAAGTACTGAAGCTGCAACTATATATGGGTTTGTTGCTGGATTACAGCTTCATGTCACTTAATGGCCGCCGGGGATTAGACTTTTTATATACAGGGGCATTAAAAGCAGTTAATAGTAACTAGGGAGAGCTTTTTCCCCAGCGCAGTGTGTGTCATTGAATGCCACGCGGTTTTAAGAGAGCCACAAGCTGACTTTGGCCTTACACTTAATGCTCTTGCCTGTCGACTTTTGACTCTTCGTCCTTCCCCCTCTTTAAGTCAGCGTCTTCCCTCCTCTGTTTTATTTATTTATTTTTTTGTCTATATACTCACGCCATCCATTTCTTTCACTTTGCCTTGGAAGCTTGGCTCCGCATATAAAGCACATATCAAAGTAGGAGGAAATAAAATCCCCACATCAAGAGTTGCAGATCAAAGAGAGAGGAATTATACAGAAACATTAAGGAACTCGATCACAAGCAGAGATGGGAAGGCCGCCTTGTTGTGACAAAGAAGGTGTCAAGAAAGGACCTTGGACACCTGAAGAAGATATCTTGCTGGTGTCATACATTCAGCAAAATGGCCCAGGGAATTGGAAGGCTGTTCCCACCAATACAGGTATACGCTTATTTACTTTCTTTTGTATGATATGATGAAACTGACTTTATTTCATGGCCTTGCTCTAAATTTAGGTTCTGATTTCTTTGGTTTTTCAGGGTTGTGTCGGTGCAGTAAGAGTTGCCGACTTAGATGGACTAATTACCTGAGGCCAGGAATCAAGCGTGGCAACTTCACTGACCAAGAAGAGAAGATGATCATCCATCTTCAAGCTCTTTTGGGCAATAGGTAAATCCATCTGTATAGACGAAACTTTAGATACAGAGATATTAAATACGATCAGGTTTTGAGCCGGAGAATACTATTGATTGTGGTGCAGATGGGCTGCGATAGCTACGTACCTTCCACAGAGAACAGATAACGACATAAAGAATTATTGGAACACCCACTTGAAGAAGAAGCTCAAGAAAATGCAGACGGGTCTACAAGGAGATAGCATGACAGTTGGGTTTTCGGGTTCGAACAATACAATGCCTCGAGGCCAGTGGGAAAGGAGGCTTCAAACTGATATCCAAATGGCTAAGAGAGCTCTTCGAGATGCACTGTCACCTCATAAGCCTTCTGGTGCTTCATTTCAATCCAACACCTCTAATAATAATAATACAGGCTCCTTCTCTTCCACTTCGTCAGCGAAACCAACCCAATCCTTATGCTATGCGTCTAGTGCTGACAACATAGCTCGTTTGCTCAAGGAATGGAAGAAGAATCCACCAAAGAAAAATCCTTCTCGCACTTCTAACTCCACAATGACTCAGAATTCACTCGGAAACTTGGCTGCTTGTGGCAAAGAAGCTCCAGACAGAGGAAACAGCTTTGAGACATGCGAGACGTTTGAGTCATTGTTTGGGTTGGAGTCTTTGGATTCTTCGAATTCTGAGTTTTCCCAATCTCCGTCTCCTGACCCTGAGCCTATAAGTGCTACTCTTTTCCAAGATGAGAGCAAGCCGGAGAATGGTGCAGAATTGCCATTTTCTTTTCTTGAGAAATGGCTTTTAGATGACGTTACTTTGCCAGGAATAAGTTAGTGGTGGCATGCAATATAACATTATACAACATCAGTTGTTACAGATGCCAAATCATTTTAGACTGGTTAGTTTTGTGTCGCTTGAATGAGACTCTGGACTTTTTCTTAAACTCGTTTATATATATAGGTCTCAATTAGCTCATCTAGTCTTACTTTTGCATAAATCAAATGTGGGACAGAGATTTCAATCCTTTAGTATACTACAGAGTGTATATGATATTACTACAAACTATTGAGTATTATATTATTCTCTATTGATCTATATTTTGCATATATGATACGTGTCCTGGGGTAAAGTTTGCATATCTCTCGCCCAGTTTCACGTAATTATGAGATCAAGCAGTTCAAGTACATTCTAATGTGTGTTATTAATTCTGTGCGGCAAATTTCAATGGAAAATATTTACTCCCCTTTAAAATAAAACTGAGTAACTCACGAAAAAAAATCAAGTAAACACGCATATATGAAAGCTGTGTACCTGGAGAAGATCTTCTTATAAAAGCTGAAGTTTATAATTACTGCACCGTTGAATCAGTCCCATTGTTTATGTACAAGTACAACCAAATCTTGACCGTCAGATTGCTTTGGTGAAAACAAAGGGCTGGCCTGGAGAAATTATTTTTTGAACAAAAGCCTGGAGAATTAATACTCCCTCCAATCCTTTTTACAGGGTAATGTTGATTAATTTATTAAAATTTAAAAATTAGTTACATACTCAATTTCTTTACTACTTTTCAAAATAATTCTTTTAGTAGTACCACTTTGATTTTATTTATAAGTCCATTTTAACCAAAAAATTTGGTCCTATTTATAAGTCCAGTTTCATATAATAAATGAGATTGTAATAATTTTACCTATATTAATTATACTTATGAAGATAGAGAGAGAAGAATCAGTTCAAAAATACTCAATCATAAATTAGGGCAAAATTGAAAATTTACCCCATAATTATTGAGTTAAGTACCTCTCATTGATATATGAGATTTAAAATAGACTTATAAATAGAATCAGAGTGGTATACCTCATATGAGAAATAAGACAACCTTATAAGACTTGAAAGGACTAGCAAGTCCCTATATTATGTCAAAAATAAATGTGGCTTGCTAGTGACAACAGTAATCTCACTAGATTTTTTCTAGAGCAGTACTATATATATATATTTGACTATTAAAAAATAAAATTTAATTATTATGAACTTATATATCAGTTTGTTTTGGGTCTGTCTAAGTGATTTACTTTTGAAAATGACCAGTGACAATATCACAAGCATGATTTCCTGTTAAGAAGGACTTCCAATTATTAATTCGCGGAAGATTTTAAAGCTATGTTTCACAAAAATTTCAACCTAGGTTAGCCTGCAAAAGTAAAGTAGGTATCAAATAAAAACACGAAAACTGATTATCAAACTCAAGTTAATCTCAATTAAGTAATTTTGTGTTTCCACCAGTAATATTAATTAGAGTTATATTTTTTCTTGAAAACCTTTATATCAAATGTAATGAACAATCCAGCAAGAAAGTATTGCATCACAAGATACTCTTGGATTCCCATCTGGACCCCTTTTTAATTCCCCTTTTCCTCATCCTCTCATTCTCATAGCAGTCTGTAACAACTGATTGGCCATAAATGCACATAGGATACATACATTTTCTGGTTCACATGTTTTTTTAGAAAAGAAAAATTGTTTCAGAGCTTTGTTCATGGAATCATGGCAATGCAAGTGGTATCCATACTGTAAATGGATAATTGTAAATGAGCGGGAAGAAACCTGAGAATGCTCATGAGTCCCGTTATGGCAAACCCAAAAGTATACAATTAAATACTAGTAACTCCCCAATTTTAATTTCTTGCATTTTGTTCTGATGAATATGGCCTGGGACCATTCCATTAATAAATTCTGCTCTTCTGCGCCTGTGAATCTGTGATGTTAGATACTACCACCGGTGCCACAGATTTACGCAAAAGAACTTAATTTTTTAGGTGTAAAACGAACATGAATTTTCCTCGTCTCAGAAACCTCAGCGACTGTGTGATTATTGCAACTTTTGCTTGGCGAATAGAGCGTCTCGAACCTTGCTATATGGCTAGCTAGCATTTTAATGCAAAGGTTCTGGAAACAACTCGAGTGTTGTCTTCTGACTTTTGAGTAGTACCATTCTATCTGTGTAAACTCAGTGATGTTATAACTAGTCGTACCATTCCAGCCAACTCGGGGGATTTGTATTTTTCTATTTATTTATTTATCGGAATTGACGTATTGTGTGTTGTTGGATGATCGTTATATTTTAAAATCTGCGTGTGATAAAATATATTATCTATAATGGACCATTATTTTTAAAATTGAACAATCTGTGGTTTGTGGACCAAAGAAAAATTAAACTAGTATACAAAGAGCAGTCAGCCAGAACAAACTTACCAAAGGGTAAAGACAGAAACATGTGCCTCCCAAGGATCAGCTTCTGAACGCAACTCATTTTGCATTAAATGCGGCATGTGGCTACATTATAATGCTCGCATTAATTGTCATATACGATGCACGTAACCATGGAGGAAGAAGAAGAAAAGCACAACACAATCACAATTCACAAATGATAAAGAAGAAAAACGATGATCGACCAGAACTTCCCGGCGTGACAAATGTATAATGTTAAACCGAAATCCACATGACAACCTTTAAACGAGTCCATGTCCAGTGCACCACCGGAAAAGTGGAACCGTTGTTTTTATAGATGTGAATTTCATTGAATTGAAGAGGAGTTGCTGTTTCTAGAATATAAAACAAAACAAGGGAAGGGTCAAAACCCAAAAACCTGCTTCTGGAAGATTGAGAAAAAGTCTATACGTACATGTGAAAATGTGAAGGGAAGCACAGTTCTGACCAGAGATTGACAATTTGACATGATGGGGGTGGTGGGGCTGGGTGGGGCCTATTTGGTTACATGATTTGCTTCAATTTACAATACGCCAAACTCCATCGTCAAATGATGTTACCTACTCCGTCTGCTCTACAAGATTTGAGATTTGACGCAAGAAGAAACGGTGTTAAATATAAATCACCTCCAATTCAAACGTTCTTTTTTGGGAAAATTCTAATTAAATACCTAATGAATTTGTAAAATCCTCATAAGTGAATTTATAAAAAGACTGAGAGGTACAAAAAATCTATAAGAGAAATGTAAATTCGAGTGAAATTACCCTATTACCCTTAGTTTTAAATAAAAATAAAAATACCCTCACCGGAGGGCCGCCGGCCGGCCACTGGCAAGGGGGGTCGGGTTTTTTTTTTTGGGGGTTTAGGGTTTTTGTTCTTTTAAAAAATGTTTTCATTGAAAGTGTGGGGGTGGGATTCGAACCCCCAACTCCCACACATCCTTGGGGCCAGTTGGGCCACTTGGTTCCTTTGTTAAAAAAATGCATTAACAAATATATATATTCTTCTTAACATTTTTTCAATTGTACTTTACCATTCCACAAACGAGAATTACCATTGTTTCTACAGGGTTCTATTTTTTATTCTTTGATGTATGTTTTTTTTTTTAAAAAAAAATGCACTATTACCATTCCACAAACGAAAATTATTATTCTACAAATACGAATTATCATTTCACAAACGAGAATTACTATTGTTTCTACAATGTTCCCTTTTTTAGTTTTTGATGTATGTTTTTTTTAAAAAAAAAAATGCACTATTACCATTCCACAAACGAAAATTATCATTCCACAAAGGCGAATTATCATTTCACAAACAAGAATTACCATTGTTTCTACAGGGTTCCCTTTTTTACTCTTTAATGTATGTTTTTTTTTAAAAAAAAAAACAAACAAAAATGCACTATTACCATTCCACAAACGCAAACTACCATTCCACAAATGAGAATTACCGTTGTTTCTACAGGGTTCCATTTTTTACTCTTTGATGTATGTTTTTTAAAACAAAAAAAAAATACACTATTACCATTCCACGAACGAAAAATTACCATTCCACAAACGTAAATTACCATTACACAAACGAGAATTATCATTGTTTCTACATGGTTCCATTTTTTACTCTTTGATGTACATTTTTTAATGCACTATTATCATTCCACAAACGAAAATTACCATTCCACAGACGCAAATTATCATTCCACAAACGAGAATTATCATTGTTTCTACAGGGTTCCCTTTTTTACTCTTTGATGTATGTTTTTTTAAAAAAAGAAATGCACTATTACCATTCCACAAACAAAAATTATCATTCAACAAACGCGAATTACCATTCCACAAACGAGAATTACCATTGTTTCTACAGGGTTCATTTTTTACTCTTTGATGTATGTTTTTTTTTTAAAAAAATGCACTATTACCATTCCACAAACGAAAATTACCATTCCACAAACGAGAATTACCATTATTTTTACGGGGTTCCCTTTTTTACTCTTTGATGTATGTTTTTTAAAACAAAAAAAATGCATTATTATCATTCCACAAACGCGAATTACCATTCCAAAAACGAGAATTACAATTATTTCTACAGGGTTCCATTTTTTTATTCTTTGATGTATGTTTTTTAAAACAAAAAAAAATGCACTATTACCATTCTACAAACAAAAATTACCATTCTACAAACGCGAATTACCATTGTTTCTACAGGGTTCCCTTTTTTACTCTTTGATATATGTTTTTTAAAACAAACAAAAAATGCACTATTATCATTCCACAAACGAAAATTATCATTCTACAAACGCGAATTACCATTCCAAAAACGAGAATTACCATTGTTTCTACAGAGTTCCCTTTTTTACTCTTTGATGTATGTTTTTTAAAACAAAAAAAAAAAGCACTATTACCATTCCACAAACGAAAATTACCATTCCACAAACGTGAATTTCCATTCCACAAACGAGAATTACCATTGTTTCTACATGGTTTCCTTTTTTACTCTTTGATGTATGTTTTTTTTTTTAAAAAAATGCACTATTACCATTTCACAAACGAGAATTACCATTGTTTCTACAGGGTTCCATATATTTTTTTTTGGTTTTACAAAATAACAATGAAAGAGTAAAAAAGGGAACCCTGTAGAAACAATAGTAATTCTTGTTTGTGGAATGATAATTCGCGTTTGTGGAATGATAATTTTCGTTTGTAGAATGGTAATAGTGCATTTTTTTTAAAAAAAAAACATACATCAAAGAGTAAAAAATGGAACCCTGTAGCAAAAAGGTAATTCTCGTTTGTAGAATGGTAATTTTCATTTGTGGAATTGTAATAGTACATTTTTTTTTGTTTTAAAAAACATACATCAAAGAGTAAAAAAATGGAACCCTGTAGAAACAATGGTAATTCTTGTTTGTGGAATGGTAATTCGTGTTTATGGAATGGTAAAATACAATTGAAAAAAGGTTAAAAAGAATATATATATTTGTTAATGCATTTTTTTAACAAAGGAACCAAGTGTGGGCCACTTGGCCCCAAGTATGTGTGGGGGGTTGGGGTTCGAATCCCACCCCTCACTTTTTCAATGAAAACATTTTATTTTTAAACAAAAATCCTAAACCCCCTAAAAAAAAACCCCATCCCCATCACCGGTGGCTTGCGGCCGGCGGCCCTCCGACGAGGGTATTTTTTTATTTATTTAAAACTAAGGGCAAAAGGATAATTTCACCCGAATTTGCATATCCCTCATAGGTCCTTTGTACCTCAGACTTTTTACAAATTCGGAAGACTTCTGGGGGTTTTGCAAATTCATAAGGTATTTAATTGGAATTTTCCCTTCTTTTTTCCTCTCTAATTAATATTCACTTTTAAATTTTGTCCATTTATTATTTCCACTACCTAAAATAACATTCTCAATACAATTAAACACATTTTTTAAGAAGGGTAAAAATTAAAAAAAAATATATATTTTAGAACATATTAAATGACATAACTGTCATTTCTTATTCCCGTGAGATAATTCAAATGTCCCATTTTGTCGACCAGAGGGAATATATATTCATTTGTTCAAAATATAATAGTTAAATAGAAACTATTTTACATTTATTAAGGAATTAGTTAAAGGTAGAGCAGAGAATGTGAGCCAACTCTCAGTCCACGCTATGAGGGCCTATATATCCCGTGCTTTGGCGAGCTAGCAAAATGCCAAACCTAACTCGTAGTTGGAGGTTAGTGGGCCTGCCTGTGGGCTTGCGTTTTTATCGTAAGATGGCCAAAAGTTTGAAACACATATATATATGAGTCATCAAATTTGCCTTCCTAACATCAATAATTTCACTTATAAAAATTCAAAATAATAATTCATAGTTCAAAAGATAAAGTTATCAAATTTATTAGAGTTTACTTACATATAACATCAAATCATCTTCAAGAAATCAAAATATAATAATTTAGTTTAAAAAAAGATGAATAAAGCTAAGATTTTTTCTCTTTGAAATTGAAAGATACCATGTGGAAGTGTGAGAATTATGAAATTTGTAAAATTATCAAAAAAAAATAAAAACAAAAAATGTACAGGCTAACCTGCAGGCCACGCAAGTCAAGCCTGTGCAGCTTGGGAAATCCCCAACCCTAACCTTACCAAAATCTACAGGCTACGGGTTGAGCTCGTAGTACTGGCTCTAATTAAAGGTAGTTAAAAAGAATAAATATGTCAAATATATACTTTTTTCCCAAATATACCCATATTCATTTAGGGAATAAGTGAGTGAGATAATAAATAAATAAAGAAGAAAGAGAAGGTAAGGGATAAAAATTAGAGCTGAAAAAATAAGTTGAGCTCGTTAGGCTGACCCGTTTATACCCTTTTATCGTAAGGGTTGAGCTTGAAAATTTACCCCTCAGACTGCAATCAGGCCTAAAAGGGCCAGCCTGTTTACACCTTTTGTATTTTATTTTTAAAAAAATATTCATTATACTAAAATTTTTACATTATTAATGATGTTGCAAATATTTAGTTCTTATTATATTTTTTAAAATTGGATTTTATAAAATGTTTTGATTTATTTGGTTTTCTATAAGGGTTTTTCATCTAAACTTTTAAAAAATGGGCTAATATGGACATTAGATAATAATTTTAACTAGAAATTTTTGATTTTTGATAACAATAATGTATCTCAATCTAAAGAAAAATAATAACTAGACTGTAAAACGTGAAAGTAAATTTTATTCAAATTAAAATGAAGATTGGAATTTGAAAAACTTAAATGACCATGTCATATGAATACAAGCCCCTAAAAAGAGTTAAGTTTTGTTCAAATTATTGCGTTGCAGCATCACTCATCACCTAAAATAAATTCTTAGGTGTAGATACCTATAAAGATTGTTTTTTCATTAAGAAAATATAAATTATTGTCATATGACTATCAGGAACAATTTTCATATTTGATAGTGTTAGCAAGTATGTGTAAAGTGTTGAAATTTTCATTCATGCAATATCTTGTTATTTTAACTTTATTTCTTTATAATTTAATTTTGATAATATTTATGTCTCAAATTATAAATTTTTTGTTTTAACTTTATTTCTTTAAATTTTTTTTTTAAAATAGTGTTTTTTAGTTAAACGGGTCTAAAGCCCGCGGGCCCGACCCAAACCCTATAGTATAACAACGGTGTTTCATAAATTAAGAGCTTTACAGAAGTCGAATCTTAACAGGCCAGCCTGTTTAAAAGCTTGTGAAAGGCCAGCCCTTATTCTAAGCTCTAACAAAATTTATGAGAGGGTTTGTAGCAAAGAAAAGGATGGAAAGAGAAAAATGATAAGAGGGAGTGTAGGAAAAAAGAGAGAACGTGGAAGCAGCAGATTGTTTTAAAAAAAGCATTAACTGTAAAGACAAAATTTAAGTAGATCTTATAAAAAAAGAATACACCATTTATAAATTTGGCTTATATTTTAAAATGCAACAGCCAAAACCATTGTGGGTATGAAAGTATATACAAGTTCAAACCTTGCAAAATTAATAATTTGAGAGATGAAAGTTCAACATTTCAACCTATGTGTGTATGTCAAGGTTCTGAAACTCGGACCGGTCAATGAACCGGTCGGGGTATTGGGTTAAGAGTTAGTGGGTCAGACCAGAGTCAGCGCGGAGTCAACTCAAACCTAGACCGGTGAGGTATAAAAAATTGGAAAATAATTAATTTCTCATCACACTAACCTAAATTTGACATACTATATATGATTTCAATACTTTGAATCAGTAGCAAAATAGTCATATACTCCAATACTTGTGACATATTCAGATATTCTTAACAATTTTCTTTACAACCTACATTTGAGACAAAATATTCATGGTAGCAAAATATCAAAAACAAGTATATGATGACAAAATATTCTTACCTTTGATAAGCTAATAATCTTCATCATTTTAATCAGCATTAACTTCATTTAGCTCTTTAGGTATTGAGACATTAGGAGGTAGAGCTGTAGGAGGAAAAGTCATAGTCATCATTTAAAGATGGAGGCGCAATACTAAAAGTGTTAAGGTGCAGTTTAGCCAACAAACTCTTACTCCAGGAGCGCCCAGCATAAAAACCTTTTAAGTGGACCATATTTGTGAAAAAAAAAATTTAAAATGTAAAATTATCACAAATCTGTTAGAAGAAAATTAACGTCGGTTATAGAACTAACAATTGAATATGCTTTGCTAGACCTTCCAAAACCAATGCCTCTCTTTCTTGTAGTTGATGCACGGGCTCCTGAGTTAACCCTGCTTGTAGTACCACTCTTTACCCACGCCCAGTAGTACCAGTTCTTGTACAACCTCGAGCCCAACTCCCATCTTGCGATGATTTCTGAGTGCCCACTTGACCAGACCTTGTGGGTCTTCTACTTGCATTATCTCGACTGGAAGGCCTCCAGACATTAGGATCATCCATGGGACACTTGATGAAGTTGGATATTCATCCAATGGTTGAAATACAAATGATGATTTAGTAGATATCGGAGGCGAAGGAGGCCGGCTACCACTGAGGGTTTCTTTAAAAGCCCTCCTCTCAGCATCTAGCCGCTTTACAACTTCTGTTTCTTCAGAAATGGCTTTCTTAGGGGTTCACATTAGGTGCACATCTCTTATGTGCACCTTATGTGCTTGTCCCTCTATAAGAGGGATGAGCACATTTTTTATATATATATATATACTATTTATTTAGATTTAAAATATATGATGCTTTTTGGAATGTTTTTTGCACCCAGTATCTCATATTAATTAGTTTCCGTCTCCCGCATACGAGAAAAAATTATCCCGTAACACCAATATCCCGTAAACTAATTAATTTGAGATCGAGTGCAAAAACATTCCGAAAAGCCGCATATAATTTAAATATAAATAAATACTGTATATAAAAAAATTAAAAAAAAAATGCCCCATCCCTCTAATTAGAGGGATGTGCATGTAAGGAGCACATAGGGGAGAAGCACCTTATGTGCTCCCCTTTCTTAGCAGTCATCCATTTTGCACGAACTAAAGGGTCATCAATGGTGCTTAGGTGCCTGAAATCATGTTTTAATCTTCAGTAGGTGAAAAGCAGTTCAAACCACCAAACTAACTTAATCATATGATACCCAACATCATGTTTCAAACCCAATTAGTATCAATACATGTCGTCCTGATAAATCTATGAATTTCCTTCAAAATAATGCAAGACTCAACACTGAAAAATTTTATTTTATGGCGGTAGGCCTATAATCAGTCACAGAACCCAAAACTCCGATGATTACAACGTTCAATGATACGATTGTTTATAGCGATCACAATACACATAAGTGGAGCTTTTCTTAATGCATTCACTAGTGATTCTCTTTCGCAAGTTGTTTATCCCTCAAAAACAAAACAAAATGAATCTCCCCAGACAAAACAAAATTTAAACAATTCAACCAAATTGCCATTTTCGTAAACTAACACTACTAGGAAAAAGATTCAACAAAACCAAAATTTTCAAGGTCACTGACACTGAACCATAGGAAAATAAACCAATGAAATACAAAAATTAATAACCCGAAAAAAAAAAAATTGACAGGAAATGAAAGAATACTTGTTGATCTTTGCAACTGCCCCATCGAAGAAGACGATAGAGGTATCATAAAGTCCTTCAACAGTGTAGTCTCTTGCCAATTTGATGTGCTCTTGTAAGCCCGCAAATGAAGTCCCAACCATTTTTTCGTTCCCTCATATTTCTTCAACGAATCCCTAAGTTAATAACTTCTTCACAGTTCTAAAAAAATCCATGAGTTCACACAAAAAATCCCTAAATTTTGCTGACACAGGTATGCCACATCTACTACAATTCCAGTCAAAGTAATGGATGTATTTGTGATAAGTTTACATTTTTAAAAGTTTTTTGGTGGTTATGGTCCACTTAAAAGTTTTTTGTGTTGAACGCTCCTGGAGTAAAAGTTTGTTGGTAAATCTGTACCTTAACCCATACTAAAATCATCATCACCTATATATGAAACAAATAGAATTATTAATACTTATGTAAAAAACATAGTTATATTATTTTGTGGAGGAATATAATCTTATATAATAGAAGAGATAGTTAGGAACCTCCAAAATCCCTTGCCATTTGTTCAAGTTGAAGATTTGTCGCATCTACATCATCAAATTCAGAAGTTGGATCTTCTTCGTCAAGCACCCAACAGTCTACTTTATAAATTGATTTATAATCAATGGGATCATAATTATCTTTCTTCTTCAATTGATTCCCATAATGCCAATATGATAGAATACCAACATTAATAAAGTGTATATATGTCTATATGTAATAAAAGTATAAAACTATAAAACAAGTAATCAAAAGTCAAGTTTACCTAAACTTTAACCTCATATTGTAGTTAATGAAAACCAAGTCATCGAGCCTTTGATGCTCCAATCTACTTCTTCTTTTAGTATGAATACGCTGAAACAAGCTCCAGTTTCTTTTACATCCAGAAGAAGTAGAAGTTGGACGAAGAACGCGTAAAGCAATTTTTTGCAATTCCGGTAGTGAACCCCCGTAGTACAAAAAAAAAGACATTTAGTATCTATTATTAATGTTAGATATCTCAATATGTGCTTTTGAATATGAAATTTAATGTACTTGCGTGGAACTAGTTTATGGGCTATTTTTTCACATGAAATTTTAACAAAGGATTCTTTACGTTCACGATATACACCAATTTGCTTCATCATTGTAACATAATAATCAGCATCTCCAGATGAGTTTTCCTCAAACAAATCAATCACAGCTTCCAAACATCGATGCTTTTTGACAAAATTAGGACTATACAAGAATGCAGGATTCAACAAATATGTCGCTGCATGAAGTTCAGTTTTAAACAGTGAGCAGCACAAGGTGACCAATAAATAGTTTTGTATTTCTCTTTTATTAATCTGCCATATGCTACATAGTTAGCAGCATTGTCAGTCACAACGTGGACTATATTTTCAGGACCCACCCATTCAATGACTTCTCTGAACAATGAGAATAATTTATTGGCATCTTTAATTAAATGTGAAGCATCAATTGGTTTCACAAAAACCATGCCATGTACAAAACAGACTAAGAAATTAATCAAAGTTTGTTGTCTAACATCCGTCTAACCATCATCCATAAGTGTGCAACCATTTTCTTTCCATTTAGCTTGATGGCTATCAATTAGAAATTGGAATTCTTTTTTACAATCACTCAACAAGCTAACTTGTACTCACGATAAGTAGGAACCTTAAACCCAGGCCCAATTGCAGTAGCAGCGTCGATGGCTTTTTGAAATAAAAGACAAGTCAATGCATTAAATGGAATGCAATTCACATAGGCCCATTGAGCAAAAACTTTTTTGCATTATGTTGAGCTTCTTAACTTGCCCAAGCACTCTTGATGCTTGGTTGAGCACCATGAGTGTTCCTAGGTGCAAAATAATTTTCAACCCCCAAAGTGTTAGGAGCTTTCCTCTTTGATACAATCGGTTCTTCACTTTCTGTAGCTGCATTGCCTTCATCTACATTATCATTATGAGCAGGATTTTTCTTTGAACCTTCTACCAAAGATCCTTTCATTCTAGCATGTACGTCATGAGAAACTTTTTTACAAGAGCTTATTTGACCACTCACACCAGCGAAATGTTGTTTCATCCTATTTATCCCACCTCCTCTATAACTTGAACCACATAATAGGCATGTAAAAACATTTTCTTTCCCCTCTTTCTTAAGAGAAACATATTCCCAAGCAGGATCTATTTTTTTAACACTAGAATGTATAGGAGGATTGCTAGACTCGGGATTAGGGGTCGTAGTATTCTGGGCACCTTCATTATTAATATTTCCCTCCATTGGCATTAATAGCTTCAAGAAACACAGAACCTCACAGATCGAAAAGCAAACCAAACCAGACCTTCAGGAATCCAAACCAAACCCAACAAAGCATGACAAAAACGAAAAGGCAAATCAAAGCCAATATTAAAAAATAAGCAGAGCCAACCACGACAGCTTCAGGAAAACAAAAAACAAACCCAAATCAAACCAATATGACATCCAAAAGTAAAAAAGTAGAAACCAGAGCACCATCAGAACGAAGAATGAAGAACTAAAAAGAAATTAAAATATTCAAAAATAATAAACCTGAAGCTCAGCAAAATGGAAATGAACGAAGCTTTGCGAAATGGAGATGAACAAAGCTCTGCAAAATGGAGATTAAAGGCAGTGAGTCAAAATTTCAACCAAAAAGGAAATCCAAAACAGCTTAACCTCTATAAACACTACTTACCAGCGACAACGAAGCTTCTTAGCAATGCAAGCTCTGTAACCTTACTATGGCGAAGGGCGTGTCAGACAGAGGGAGATGATTTCGTGTCATACAGAGGGAGAACGAAGTGTCAATGAAGCTTGAAACAATGCGAAATGGCGTCGAGAAGCAAAGAGCACCGAGCAGTGTGAGAGCAGTTGAGTTTGACAGTCACAGTATGGAAGAATCGAAAATCTCACAAAATCAAATCAGATGTTTTTTTTTGGGGTCAACCAAACCATATTATATGATCAGATCGCTGCTTCCATACGAAGTTTAGAGAGAGAGAGAGAGAGAGAGAGAGAGAGAGAGAAGAAAAGAAAGCAAACGACGTCGTTTCAAATTGGAGGGGGAAAAATAAGGTGTGACTCGGTGACCCTGGTGGCCCGGCCAGGTTACCCCGAGTTCACTGGGTCAGTCCGGTTTCACCTTAAACCAGACTAGTTTTCTGGCCGGTTTCCAGTCTGAGCCGGCCAGTCCGGTTTCACAAACCATGGGGTATGTGCTTCGGCCGAACAAAAAAAAAAACCCCCACTGCTAGAGCTGCAGTCTTCTTTCTTTCGTTCAATGGGTAAGAGATTTGGGGAATTGAGGACCCATGAAGAAATATGAAAACCGCTTAAAATCATGTCCATTTATGGGCAATATCGAGATTGTGGTTTAGGTGGTCCATACAGGTGAGTTAAATTCTTGCCTAGGCATCCAGGTCTATCTTGGAGGATTTATCGCGGTCAAATTAATCCGAATTCGCCTTGAATCGGCTTCCCCAATGGCCGGGAGGGAAGAGCTACCAATCTCACTTGCTCCATTCACAGCCTCGAACTAAATACCCGCTTAAGGGAAATGAATATGTTACCACTCGATTTCAATAGATATTGGTTAGGTAAGTTGATTTTATATTATCCAGTTGAGTGGGCTAAGCGAATGATACTTAAGTTTCATTGAATACTAAGGAAAATATAGTACTCCAGCCAAGAGCTCAAATTTGAAAACTCTGCTGCCTTGCATTTATTAGTATGCCAAATTATGCTAGTAATTGTAGAACAAAGACTTCGGGGAAAAAAAGATATATAAAGATAGACATATGGTCTTGACGCATGATGAGGACATGCTGTGTGTCAATCCTGCAGATCCGAATCGTCAAACGAAAGTAATGTTAGTTCAGAGTTTTGTGGTTGTGTGATTAATATGGAATTAATTGTGGGATAAGACAAGAATTAGTTTAATGCTGCTCTTAAGAAAATTAAGGGGCCCGAGATGAAAAATCCAAATGAGAAAAGACAATAATAATCTCAATGTAGAGAGAATGGACTAGTTGAAAAGAAAAAAGAAAAAAAGGTGGAAGTGGTCCAAATAATTTAATCAAGTTGCTAATTATGGTTATAACTCATTAATTCACCTTGATTACATCGGAAAAGCTGTCATCCTCCAGGATTTAAATGACGCATCGTCAACCCTCGCGACCCTCAAATTCATAACACAGCAATGATCCCTCTCTCTATCGGTTTGTATGTGTATTACTTCTCTCCCTCCTTTTTTGTAAGGCTTGGATAGTCACTGTTGATAGAAGAGACTTCTTCTTTAATTTTTATAAGCACATGATGCTGGAAACAAGCATATTCAAGACACTGTCAACCCGTTAGGCGACCTGTTCGGTGTTGATGAATACTTGCTGGAGATAGAAAAGGAAGATGAAAATAATAATGGAAGAGGTTTGTAGACAACCAGAGATTTTTATAATTAATAAGACGATTAGGGAATATATTTTTTTAATGTGAATTGGTTTTCATATTTTATTATTAATGTTATTTGTATTTAATTATATGATTTTAGGATATTTTTTTTTTTTTTCCAATTCCTAAAGTTAGAGTTGGATCTATAAATAATCACAACACATCTCATGTTATAGATACCTTGTAATTGAATAATATGAACTAATGAGTTTCATCCTCTTCCTATATTTATCTCCTTTTATTTATCTAGTTTCTCTCCCTCTTTTCTTAATGTCCACCCTCCTCAATTCTCTCTCATCTTCTTTGCTTCTTCTCTCTTATTTTCTTATCTCGTTTCCCCTTCCTCGTCATGTGCCTCTTTCAATTGAGATTTGAATCTTAATTTGTCCAACTAAATTTCTCCTTGTTCTTATAAGGAACTTATAATATATAGTTTTGTTAACCGTCATAAGTTGTTTACTTGATATTACTAACTAGTGATAACATTTTTTAAACTAATTTACCGGATTCCTTTAATTAATAATTTTTATTTAGAGTAATTGTAATATTTTATTACAAAAATTAATGCTAACGAATTTTCATAACCTCTGTAAAGCAATTAACTGTGTTGTACAAAAAAGACGTGGGGGAGCATTTCATATCAAAATAACTAGATTGATTTTAAATATAATGTGTCTGTTTGGAATCAGCGTTAGGAGAACGTTAGCGGTAGAGTTAATGGGCGTTGGAGAAAAAGCTCAACGTGGTGTGTTTGGGTTGCGCGTTTAAGTTCTGGACTTAACATCAAAAAAAAGCTCGAAAAGCCCGTTAAGGAAAAACTCCGTAACCCATTTTTAACCCAACTTTTTCCATAATGCTCTCAGCTTTTTGACGTGGGCCTCGCCACTTCTACCACTATCAATCCAAACACAAATCATTATCTATAACCTGACTTTTTTCCCACAGAGCTTTTTTTAAAGTCAGATAGCTTTTAAGCCACTACTCCTACTTTCAACCCAAACAATCCCAATTTAATCGAATTGTTTGACGGAGCGAGCGTTGAAATTAAAGTCCACCGTGGGAGGTCTCATCCTTTACCTATTTCACCACAGCAGACTCACTCCGATCCTCTCTTCCATTTGTATTTTTAGCGTCGCAATTCACTCCTTTCCATATAATAATATATGGATGAAGCGTGCATACACAGAGTTTAGTCTGTTATTAGTACTATCTCTTACGTTAAATATAAAGTTCGATTGACTTTTTTTTATTAGATTTTATATTATTTTATAAGCTAGACAAATTAATTAATTTAAAAAAAGATTATGAACATAAATACTTTAAAGTTATTTAATTATCTTCTTTAATCTCTTTAAAAAAAACAATCACTATAAAAAAACACACGATTAGTAGCGGTTAAAATGACATATTTGTAGCGGTTTTAGCCGCCACTGATGACATTTGTAGCGGTTAGGCAAACCGCCACAAAATCAACCGTGGCAAAACCATTTGTAGCGGTTAAAAAAAACCGCTACTACATCCACCAAGACCGCTACTATATCTGTAGCGGTTACAAATGACCGCAACTATTTGACACCAGACGTCCACCTTGTTGGAACATTAGTGTCGGTTTCGAACCGCTACAAATTGAGAACGATCACATTTGTAGCGGTTATTTAAAAATATTCAAACCGCCAATAATTAAAAATATTCAAAAATATTCCCGCGTAATAATTTGAAAATATTTTGTAGCGGTTTATAACCGACAAATAACTCCCGCCTTTTTGGAGAAATTTTTGTCGGCAATTTCTTTTTGAAATTTGTAGCGGTTAAAAACCGCCACAAAATATTCCCTCATTTTTTGTTTTTTTTTTCATATGCTTTATTTCCATTATTTGTAGCGGTTCATTAACCGCTACAAACCAATGAAATTAAAAAAAATAAAATTTTAAGTAATTGAATTAGTTAAATATTGTTTAGGCAATAATAATTAATATTTTGGATAAAAATAACTAATATTAAAATATCATATTTCATTATATAAGGTTAATATATAATAGAAAAGAATGACAATGAGAATGAGAATGTGGTAGAAAGAATGTGTTAAATAAAATATAATTACTTGTATAAAAAATGTGTGTGAATGTGAATCGAATATAAAATCGAAAGAAAGTGTCAAAAAATACGAAATTCATTTGCAAAATAACAAAAGTTAGTATGAGTATATGGTAGAAAATAAACATTAGATTTGATGTGGTTCAACAACACTTACCCCCTTCAAACACTTAAGCTATTCCGTAAAACGTGAGTAAATGCGAGAGACAAGGTAAGTAGGAGTGAAGCAAATTAAATGGGGTTGGGTGGGGGTATTTATTACGATAGGTGCGAATCATTTTGTAGCGGTTTATTTGCCATTTTTTTGTAGCGGAATTAATTTGTAGCGGATTTGTGACACGTATTGTGTAGCGGTTCTAACTTGTAGCAAGTATTTTAGGTTTTGTAGCGGTTACATAACCGCTACAAAAATTATTGTCTTTTTTTTTAAAAAAAAATAAGATTACAGATTAACTATATATGGCATAACATGTTCTCTCATTCTTCGTCACCATCCCTACAAAGAAAGTTTGGATAAAATGTTACTGTGAGTTGAATATGTTTAAACACAAATAAAACTTTGGTTAAATGTTATTATTTCATAAAACGTATATTTAAAAACATACCGAACTATAGGTAAATTGTCATCGCCGTCGGGAAGAAGTTTTCAAAACCGGGCCGGGCCGGAACGGCTCACAATCGTAGGCAACATTATCACCATCGCCCATATCGTAAAGGTCCTGAGGCTTTAAGTGAACCACTATATACCAATCCACGTGCCTCTCATCAGTGACATAATAAACCTGTTGGGCCTCGGAGGCAAGAATATACGGCTCGTCATCTTCAGACAGACCAGTGTGAATAGGCCGAGAGAAATTCACCGATGTGATGCCTAAGTCGTCAGTCGTGAGTCCCCTGGGCGTTGTCGTATTCGCCCACGAACACTTGAACAACGTCACGGGAAAAATGCCTTGGTAAGTTATCCTGACCACATCAAGCAACTTTCCATAATATGGGACGTCACCGAACCGCATGTTCCCGTCACTCGCTCGCATAACTCCTCGTCCCAAACGTGCCATATACACCCGAGTTTTGGGTCAGCAATCCCTGATCTCGTGAAACGGTGCAAAACTTGAAACCATTGACATTGTATGCCGTAAATCTTTGGGCGTAGTCAAGCGGGCCGAGTGCGAGAGCTCTAAATTCTTGTGAGTGCGGGTTGTGGTCATTCATTATTCTCCTCCTGAACCAACCGGCGAATTCTCTGTGGACCTTTCTATCAATTTCGGATGATGTCTGCGTACGGATCCTCAGCTGACGCTTCATATAACTCCTAAATTCCCTGCAATTAACCGTGCGATGACGAGCATTAAATGTTAGTATAAACTGAAAGGAAATATTTAGGATAACATATGTGTGTGTGTGTGTGTGTGTGTGTATATCTGTGTGGAATCCTTACTGAAGGTACGGTTCAACTTTAGTGCAATTGATCAAGACATGTCTATGTGCTTGAATTTTCTCAAGTGCCGTGAGTTTGAAGTTCTCACTTCCGCCAACTGGTTTACCAACACGAGGGACTAACAACTTTGTTCCTGATGGCTCTGGCTCAGGACAATCGTCAACACGAGGCGGTCGGTTGAATGACGTCTCAATGTCATCAAAGTACCTGGAACAAAAATACAAGACCTCATCCCCAATATAGCCTTTCGCTATTGAACCTTCCGGCCACGCCTTATTCCTCACGTAAGACTTCGTTTCCCAAGAAACCTATAAAGTAATGAAGGGAAAATTTCGATACATCAATGGTTAGACGTGGGACTAGGGAGTAATGCTAAAGTAAATAATTTTAAATGAGTACCTCTCAATAGGATACATCCATCGGTAGTGAACCGGGCCAGCAAGCTTTGTTTCGTGAACAAGGTGTACTGTCAGGTGAATCATGACCGTGAAAAATGACGGAGGAAAGATCATCTCCAAATGACACAGCGTAAGAATGATTTTCTGTTGCAGCTGGTCGAGCTCCTCCACGATCAAAACCTTGGAACACAACTTCCGAAAGAAAGTACAAAGCTCCACCAAAACGATCGACACATCCAGTGGCACCGTATTTTTGATGGCCAGCGGAAGTAACTGTTGCATAAGCACATGTGAGTCATGACTCTTCAGGCCAGTAACCTTTCGAGCCTGCACGTCAACACATCATGAAATGTTTCTTGAATACCCGTCAGGAACTTTTATCTTCTTCAACGTGGCGAGGAAGATTTCCTTATTCGGTTTTGTCGGTGTGAATTTTGCCGGTTGAAATGTCATGCTCATCCGGCCACGCGTCTCCACGAACCCCCATGTCCTATAAATCTTTCCTCGCTTGAAGATAATCTTTTGACTTGCCTGGTTCGTTTAGAATCGTGTACAACATATTGTCGCACACATTCTTTTCAATGTGCATGACATCCAGACTGTGTCGGAGCAAATTATCTTTCCAATACGGAAGAGTGAAGAAGACGCTTACCTTCCGCCATTCTTTGGGCGCGGGAACCGAAGCCCCGGTAGTCTTTGTCCCGGCCTTTTTGGATCGTCTTTTTCCCATACTCAACTTCAACATCCACAAGCCGCTCTATGATTTCTCGCACCGGATAAATGCCTAGGAGGTCCTCTTTTTTCTTGTTGCCCATTGAAACGATTGCGTTGCAACCTAAACCTGTGCGTACCATCGAGAAACCGCCGATGACCCATGAAGCACCACTTGCAACTGTGGGGAAGGCGCACTGAGTCAGCGTCAAAATTGTACGCCAGACACGCAAGGCAGGTATGAACATTCCACCCCGATAATGTTCCCAGTCCAGGGAAGTCACTGATAGTCCACATTAACGCCGCATGCAAGTTGAACAGTGTCTTGTCGTGCGCGTCATACGTCTCGACGCCAACATTCCACAACTCCGCCAACTCCTTGATAAGCGGTTGGAGATACACATCGATGTCATTTCCGGGTGCCTTTTTGCCGGAATGATCATGGACATAATGAAGGAGCTGTTTCATACACATCCAAGGCGGCAAGTTGTAAGGTATCAAAACAATCGGCCATATACTATAGCTTGTGCTAAGATTCCCAAAAGGATTAAAACCGTCGGTCGCCAAAGCAAGACGAACATTCCTAGGGTCCGCCGCAAAATCAGGAAAGTCTGAGTCGAACGCTTTCCAGGCTTCAGCATCCCGTGGATGTCTAAGTCTACCATCTTCGTTCTTGTCAACTTCATGCCACCTCATATGCTCAGCTGTCTTAGACGACATAAACAGTCTTTGTAAGCAAGGTTTCAAAGGAAAATACCTTAAAATCTTTGCGGGTTTCTTCTTCTGCTTCTTTCCTTCCGAATCGTCCGAACCTCGAAGTATAACACTTCTTACAAGTCTCCCTCCGAGCATCCTCTCCCCAATAAAGCATACAGTCGTTGGGACATGCATCAATTTTTTCGTAGTTCAGGCCTAATAAGTTGATGATATTCTTGGCCTCATAGAAGGTTGTGGGAATGTCCGCGTCGGGAAAGCATCTCGTAGTAATTCCGGCAACATCGACATTGCCTTATTAGTGACCCAACACAAGCACTTGATATGGTACAGTTTGATCAGAAAAGATAATTTTGAGTATTTCTGACAACCTTGATACAAAGGACGATCACTCTCATCCATTAGGGCGAAAAATTCCCGAGCTACATCATTCCCGAAGAAAAGCGGTTCGGACCCCGAACTTCGCGGTGAAGTTGTCGTCTTGAACACCGAAAGCATCGTGAACAACTTCATTAACCGGATCATGTTCAAGTACTTGATTTGCTACTTGTGAGGTTTGAGGAAGGTGAGCCTCATATCTCATACAATGTTCTTCACCATGAACTTGCCGAATGTATATCCTTCGGGAAAGGTTTGATAAGAAGATGTTCCATAGCGCCTTCTCGCGTTTGCCACTTCTTGAACTTGCATCTACAACAAGGACACACAATCTTGCCATTAATGCTAGCGTGAGAGAAGGCGAAATCTAAGAAATTTTTCAACCCCGCTAAATATACAGGAGAACCGCGGTAGCTTGATCCATGACTTATCCATCTCGTAGTAAACAAAGCTAGGATACACAATATAAATGTAGAGAGAATGTTTAATTACCTTCATAAAAGCACCTGATGGTTAAATGCAACATGGAAACAATTTGTAGCGGTTTAAAACCGCTACCCAAACTGCCACAAATTGAAAAAAACAATTAGTTGCGGTTCTGTAAACGATAAACTAACCGCTACAAATGTGCGAATTCGAATTGAAAATCCCGCGGAGTTTTGTAGCGGTTTAAAACCGCTACATAAACCGCCACAAATTTCAAAAAAAGTAGTTGCGGTTTGGGAAACGATTCACTAACCGCTACAAATGAGCGAATTCGAAAACTTTGTGGCGGTTTTTCGTAATAACCGCTACAAAGTTAATTATTTTACAACTCTTACTTCGATAAGCTATAATAAATTTTACATTTGTACATAACATTATTAACCTAATATAAATGAAATATAAGTATTAAAACAGTCCTTGAATATATTAAAAACATACCATAGTCAAAGATAACAAATATGTAACAAAAAAAAATGTCAACCCGCCGCAATAAGATAAAAAAAACAAAGATCCAACGGTTCAAAATAAAAACTAACTATCGAGAGCCGATGATCGAGGTCCGTGGCACGACCGCAGGTAATCTCGTGCTCGTCTTCCGTATTTATGGGAGGCGGAGGCGGAGGCGGAGGCGGAGGCGGGGGAATCCTCGTACAAGAACGGAGGGGAGGCTCGGGAGATGGAAACCGTCGTCGTGCATCAACTCACTCAAGGCACCGGCCATAGCACTCACAATCTCCATCTGACTCGCAGCCCAACGGTTGTACCTCTCTTGCATGCGTTTGTTCTTGGCATCTTGCGCGGCCATCTGCTCGGCAACCTGCGCAGCAACCTTCGCGGCAATGATGACATCAACCTCCTCCGGTGGTGGCCTTCTCGAGCTAGAGGTGCCGACATAAGAGCTGGAGGCCTTTCCGTATACCATGCTAGGCCTGGCGCCTAACCCCATACCCTTCACGCGGCCAGGATGCTCTTTTGGGCCCACGCAGCTTTCAAAGGGGCCGTAGGATCCACGAGACCCCGTGACTCGGGGGTTGCGACGCCGTAACTCGCCGGCTCGCTCAATCCGGCCCGACGCAAAGATTTCGGAAAACATTAATCAAACAATTTAATTCAATTTAAATATACAACATTAACTATATAAATAATTTGTTTTTGTAACTTACTATGATGTCCTCCGCAGCATCAAAAGTCGGCGTCCCATCACGGTGTCTATGGGTGTGTGTGAACAACCGCCCATAGTCCATCTCACGGTTCTCCTCCCGAGCCTCTCTCTTCCCGAGAGGTAAAAGAATATAAACTTTATTATTTCAAAAACAAAACATTCGTCATTTAAAACTAAAATTAATTGATCTTTGAAAATACCACCACCGTAGGTCACGGCAAACGTCTTGGTTCCGCCGTGTGATGGACCCTATTTGATGTGACCGACTTCGGTGTTCCTATGTGACGGGGCCTCGCAAGGAAGAGCAAACAAAATGTTTATTGAAATTAATTATAGGTTTAAACTATAAATTAAGTTAAACTATTAAATAATTTAAACCAAAATGTAAACAATAAATTAATTCCATCTATATATATATATTTTTAAACTACACTCAAACAAAATTAATTTAAAGAAATGTTAAACAATAAATTAACTCATATTTAAATAAAACGTAAACTATGATTAATTAAACAACCTACCCGTGCATCCGCACTCCTTCGATATTGGATATAAAGCGCCCAGTGATTTGGATCCACGCCGTCCGGGACGTTCTCCATCACCGCGAGTCATAGTCGAATCTCCATTCTTTGGGTGTAGAGACGAAGCCTCCGACTCTTCCACCTTGCCCCGATTTCATCAATACGTACCTCTTTTGTGGCTCTCGCAATTTAAATTTTTTTTCGTTACATAATGTAGTTATGTAGTTAGTAATTAAGTAATAAATAAATAAATAAATAAATAAACCCTAATTTGTTACTATTAATATTTGAATTTAGTTACACAACATAAGTTACATGCACCACGTCACTAAACGCTTTGTTCTTGTTTTCCGAGGGAATCTTTCTCCAATCATGGATATAGATCGGGAACCATGCCCAATTTCTGCCATATTCTGACAGGAATCGGTTCATCAGATGACCACCATTTCCGATCGGCTGGTCCGTGTCCAAGTTCCAGGGGACTATGACGCGGAACTCGTCCGTCTGAGTGACCGTGGCAACATCCACCGTCCTCCTGCTGATGTTCCCATGTTTATCTGCACAATTATAAACACATTGTGCAATTGCGTTTAAATAAATTAAGATTACACGTAAGAAATTTAAATTTAATTTATTGACCGAAAACTAATTATATTTACCTTCGACATCCACCAAAAACCGGTGGAACGCGAAGACGACGGTCGGGGTTCCCCGGTCTCGCCGGGTTCTCCTCATCGAGAAACCGCTCCGCCTCGCTCAAGGGAATCTCAATATGGATCTTCGGATTTTCGTCTATGTCGCCGAAGGACGGACTTGGGTCTTTATCTCCCCTACGGTCTCTATGATTGGGATTTTTCATCTTCAAAGAGGGCATCAAACTCTCTCCCCGCCACATTAGGGGGCGGAGGGGATATTTCTGTGTCCACGCCCTCTCGTACGGCCCCTATACTATTACCGCCCCTTATAGGCCTTTTCCCTTGTTCAATGCCTTTTCCTTTTCCCTTATCGGCCCATCATGTCGAAAGGTACAAGTTGAAAGGTTAAAAGGTGAAAAATCAAAACCTTTGCGTGGGGAAAATGAAGATGGGACGAACAGTTAAAAAACCGCTACAATTTGTAGCGGTTTCATAAAACCGACATCCAAACCGCTACAAATTGTAAGACCTTTGCGATTCTGTAGCGGTTTTTCGCTGACAACCGCAACAAAGTTGCCTCGTTCTTGGTGAATATCTGTAGCGGTCTCACAACCGCTACAAATTGTGAGACCGTTGCGATTCTGTAGCGGTTTTTAGCTAACAACCGCAACAAACTTGCCTCGTTCTTGGTGAACATCTGTAGCGGTCTTACAACCGCTACAACAAAAGAGACCTTTGCGATTCTGTAGCGGTGTTTCGCTGACAACCGCAACAAACTTGCCTCGTGCTTGGTGAACATCTGTAGCGGTCTTACAACCGCTACAAAAATAGAGACCGTTGTGATTACGTAGCGATTATATCATATAACCGCTACAACAATACTTTTTTGACAAAAAAATTCCAAACTAATTGGTTTAGGAGTCCAACCAATTAGTTTGGTGAAAATAATTAAAATAAAAGAACTTTCAATTATTTTAATTATTTTCATCGATTTTCTCAAAACACTCGAGTTTAATAAATTAATAATAATGAGTTTACTGAAAATAGTCTTACATGTCCATGAAGATTCGCATTCAGTATAGCCACCAAACTCTCTAGAAACACTCACTGACTCATTTTGATCAGAGATATTTTACAGAGAGAATGGTGGCTATAATGAAAATCAATCGTCGGTGCACGTTAGACTATCTTCAGAAGAGGAAGTCTCACGTCAGAGATAAATCCCAAATGTGGATTGTCACTGAAGGAACACTCTCGACATAAGAGATCTGCTGCAGATATCTGCATGCCTTCGACTACTCAGCCGAGAATGTTCATTCAGCGACAATGCAGATGTGGTAATTTCTGAAAATTTATAATCAGGTGTACGGAAGGATTTACTATTTATAGCGTCACTTTTTGTAGCGGTCGTACTAAAAACCGCTACAAAATCATACTATATGATGCGGTTTTCGCCTTCGCTTCAACACGGCCGCTACAAAAAGATGTCGTTTCGTCTTTACATTGCGGTTTCTTTCATATAACCGCTACGTAATTATCGACTAAGTTCGCGCCATTACGCGATAATCACGGCACCAAATTTGTAGCGGCGGTTTTACTAAGAAACCGCAACAAAGGTTGCGCCACCAGAGATTCGCGCCATGGCGCGCCAGCCGGCGCCAAAATTGGTAGCGGTTTACACTATAGGAACCGCTACAAATGTCTCTCAAAGAACGTCATCTTTAAGATTCCATTTTGCTAATTTGTTGCGGTTCATTAAAAAACAGCAACAAAAACACGTTTCATAGTGATTTTGTGGCAATTGTTTATAACCGCTACTAATGGTGCGCTACTAATGGTCTATTTTTTTGTAGTGAATTATATCTTATATTTAAAACAGGAGGCAATATTAATTAATTAGAGCATCATGATTTTTTTATTGGTATAGGCAAATATAAAGCATGTTATAATAGTTTTTGGACTTTTAATTTTTAGGCCTAAAAAAGAACTCTGGACTTGACAACTCATTTGCATGAACCATCAATTACATTGGATGCTGGATTCAATTTAGATTTTCATTTTGATAGGCCAAGCTCATAAAACTTCAATTGCGATAGATGGATCATGGAACCCAAAATGAATAGTGCTATCATAGTTTTTAAGTAACACCTCACATTTTAACTAAGTAAATTAAGGGTTAATAATCCAATATTCATCACCTAATTAATAGGATTATCGAAAACGTGGATCACTAAGGTGTAATTTAAATTCCACATAAGAATTTAGAAATTTTTTGCAAATGGTCCTTCAAATATTACAATTTAGCACAAATCTGGAACCAATTTGCAAATTAGTCCGTCCCTACATGATTACCAAAGCATTGATCGAGCTCGAAAAAATTTCATTTCAAGAGTGGGAGAACTCAGGCCAAGACAAGATGGAGAGCTGAAGCGTCATAATAAAGGCAGATTTCATAGATAATTTAAACATGGTAAATGCATGCGCATGTGCAAAGCTTGACATTGTTGTAGATAAAAAAGTATATACGAAGGTTGCTTAATTGGGATTTTGACTTGTTATGTACTTTTATACATTATGCATATATAATAAGTGGGCTTATAAACAATATTTTTTTTATACAATTTATTAAAATTCATTTTAAAAAAATAAATTGGAAAAGTCAAAATCTCTTTGCCTTTATCATGAATTTTTTTTCTTATAATATGAAAACAAAAGAGTGTCAAATAAGTTTTCCCTAATGCAATTTTAATTTGAATGAACATAGCCCTAAATTTTTATTTATAGAAACTATTGAAGCCTGAAAATATGAAATATATTGGGGTTGGTAAAAAATATATATATATATTAGAAGCATTTGTTAAAGACAGACTTAAAATCAATATATTCAATTCTTCAAAACCCCCACGGTATGAGCCGAATGTCGTGTGTGTATAATGAAACTTAAACTTGTATTGAAGATTTACCAACAAAAGTTCAAAAATTGAAAGCAACCCAGTTGTCTTTAAATTCATTTCAAAATGTGCAAAAAATTTGTTGAGAATCTGTGTCCATAGGAAAATTATCATGGACCAGAATAGAGTGACATGTGGAAAGTGAATTCCAAGTAGAAAAAAAGAATCTTACACCATAGAGGCAGGGCATGGCCTTTTTTTTTTTTTTTTTTTTTTTTTTTTTTTTTTTTTTTCCTGAAGGTAGAGGTGGACACTAGTATCCTATTAGGACCAAAGTATATTTCCAGACTCAAATCATATCCCAACAAGATTCTCACATCAACCAACAAGTATCAAACCTTATCCTTTTTAGGTGAAGAATGATGTCTTAACCAACTGATCTATTCTAATTAGCATAGAGGGCATGGCCTTTGTACTGACGCTGACAACTGCTTGTAGTGTCTCAGCAATCCAAGTTTTCGTGTCAGCTCTAATTATCCGTAATCGCAATATGGAGTTTCCTTCTCCATACTCATTTTTTCCAATTTTATCTGCATTATTATTGCCCATCTTTATCACGGTTTTTAATTTCTTTATTATATGTGGTTATAGTTAGGGTTTACGTCAATTTACATCCCATGTAGAGCCTCATTTTTGCCCATACTCCATACTACTTTCATCTATAATTGCGAGCATGATTTATAACTGTGTTCAGCCGAGATTTAATTCACAATAATTTATCAATTTCGTATTGTGATTGGATTACATCTTTTACTACGTACTTTAAGTCACGATTATTTACTCATTAAAATAGATACAAATTAATGATAATGTACCAAACTATATATGGCTTTTGAATATCACCAAATGAGAATTTGTGATTGTTAAGAAGCCTAAGATGCTTTATGCGAAGGACGATGATGATAATGATGAGTCCTTTTACTGTTTTGGCCATCACAATATGGTTGGGTAGTTGAGTAGCAAAAGACTTCACCTTTCTGTATTCTTCCAAAACACCATCATTCTTAAATATCCCTATCAACTCTTAAATCCATATCTTAATCATCTGCTTTTATGTTCTCTCTCAAATATCATCCTGGGTCTTAGCCAGAATTACAACCAACTATTTATTTTGTTTTAATTAAGGATCTTGAGAAGAGAGTATACACACACACACACACACACACACACACACACCAATCTGATGGGCATATTGAAATTGATTTAACGTAATCTAAATCAACTCGATCTAGGATAGAGACTGCTCTTTTTCCCCGATTCTTTTTTGGGTGGGTGGTAATTAATTTAGCTAGGATATGTATATATAGCTAATGCACCCAATGAAGACAAACACAAACTAGTTTTAGATATGAAATTGTCTTAGTCTGATTAAGCAAGCCAGATTCTTGCATTTGACGTCCCAAATCCAAGCATTGTCATAATTATTGAGGTATGTTGCGTAATTAATTAGGGTCCTGGGCCCTTTTACTTTAACATATATTAGACATGAGAACAAAAAGTAACAATTCAATATATAAGACATTTATTATTGGCACAGCACCCTCCAAAATTTGAATGCGGGATGAACAGATCAGTAATTAATAATTACTAATTGTGTTATCATCCTTCTCATGTACAGATATGAGCACAGATAGTCATGATGGATGTTTGCATATATAAAAAGGAAACTTACCCAAATGGTCAATGTTACAACTATCCGTAAGTTGTCTGGATAGATTGCCATCAAATTCTTACAGGATCAAGATTACCAGGATGCACGTGAACTGTACTAACAAAGAAACAATAACCCACTTAAATATGCAAATTGTCAAAACCGTACTAAGGAAAATTCAAAAGGTTAAGATGCAAATTTAATTTTTATGAAAATTTTCACCCAAAACGCTAGTTAGTAGGTAGTCAGATTTTTTTTTTTTTTGGGAACAATTTCATTTCAGAAATGTTAAAAGATCAGCAAATTCGCCCAAATTATTTAAAACTAGCATTGACTGTTAACATTATTAATAGTAAGGGTAACATTGTTTTATTTTTAACACCTCTAAAGTGATATTAATCCACAAAAAACTTCTAATACCCAGCGCTCTTGAATGGAAACTTATAGGATATATTTGCACCTTTAATTCTAAAACATTTTTTTATCCCCATGACAAAACTTTAGAAGGTCATTAATTAAGCAACAAGCTAAGCTCAAAACTTGAAACACTCAAATTTAAAAAATCAAAGCTGTTATTTTGACATGCAACCTATTAATATTAATATCATGTAATAACTTCTATTTCATGTGATATTTTTTGTAAGGGGGCAGGAGGGAGAAAACTAAATCGGACACAAATTATTTCCTTAAACTTTGTTAAATAAAGTAGATTGAAGTTAAGAGGAAGAATCCCACACTAGTACTACCACCTAAAAGTTGAAAGGTGCGGTTTAATTAGTCGAATACCACTCTGGTTCAATTTAGGCACACAATAAGAGCACCTTTGAGGCTGAAGAAGAACACTGTTCACACACGCTGAACAAAAATGGATAACAAGGGAAAAAAGGAACAAGGCTCCTCTTCTTCAACCTTCCATTGTTATATCACGTACAAGCATCACTACTTCACCGAACTCCGAAGGCAGTTAAAATGTTAGGAACTTTTGTCTTACTCTTGTACACTTTAGCCTCCATGGATCACTTAGCATATTATGTTGCTCCCAGCCACTCTAATTAAAAATCACCAAATCAAATTATATATGATATATTCTAATAAGGCAAGTACGTATGTACGCGAAGTGTCATCCAACGGTCAAAAACGTAAAACAGACTACATATGTAGAGAGACCCTCCTCACATTAATAATTTTTTATACATGATTCACCATCTGAATACATTTCATCTGCATTCTTTAGAAAAACTTCCCATTTGTGTGAAACATATTGTACAGAAGAAATAAATGCATGGGCTTGCTACCAAAAAAAAGAAAAAGGAAATTCAAAATCTAAGTTAATATGCTTCGTAACTCCATACATATCAATGTATATATAATTTATTGCAGTATAATACTCTATCTAGACCAAACAAAAGCATGATATACCACCCGCGGGAGTGAGCCTATCGATCAAAACCACCGTTTTTTAGATGCGTGATCATGCTTAGAAGTCCAAATCCCCTGTTCACGCTGAATAAAAAAGCAATTAATTCGTACCCGTAAGAGTTGCAATACTCATAAGTACTATAGACAGTGATTTCGTCAAAACTAATTATGTGATTATAGTTTAAGGGCCAAAAACACACATATACGGAAGTCCTGCCCTTAATAACCTTTGTTTATGCACTAATTAAGGCCAGACATACTTATAAGACTACATTATGATGGTTGATGTTCAGGAGAATGATGGAAAACTGGCATGGCAGAATGTTTATATGTCCATAATTAAAGAAGAATAAATAATTGCTTATATGTACATCACATTGCACATCAATTGGCAGCATATATAAATGAGCCCAAGTTTTGGTTCCTCCACTTGTTGTTCTGTTTGCCCTTTGTCGTATAAAAAGAAGTCATCAGAGCTGACTTTTAATCCTAGGTAACCAGAAGTTAATGTAGCTTCGTGGTAAATAATAATTACAGTAACAGAAGATAAACATTATGATGATTATAATTTACTGGGAGGATAAAACAGAAAACCTTTTCCTATATATGTGTAAAAATATAAATGCTACATAGTAACATATGGACATGCAAACAAAAGAATCACGGTGATTTTGTCGTACAGGTTTGGCAAAGCTCGCCTATCATGTTCACGTTTTTAGGTCAAGAGGCTATGGACAATTCTTATTGGTATCGTATTAGTGCACCCCACAAAAACTGCCTTTTACTATCAAGTTAGGGGCCACTGTACGTTTTTGGGGTTAAATCCTGCTTAGCTGGTCCTTCCAAAATTAAACCCATACTTTATTTTTTAGCTAAGCAAACCCATCACTATTTTAGGCGAAAGGAAAAAGTCTTTCCCAAATCAAACCCATCACTGTTCAGGATTTTCCTTTAACAAGGAGGAATCACTTTGATTTCATTTTCTTCTTTTATTGACTATAAACCATGAATTACGTGGCTCAATATGAACCGTAAATAATCTTAAGGATAGCATGTTAGTTCCAGAGGTGGGATCACCTTGCAGTATAGCCATCACAACAACATTAAGCCATAATTACCGTGCATTAAGAATCACTATCTAGCTATAGAGCTCTAGTTTTAAAATAATGTCATATCCAGGGTTTTCAAGTGAATAGATAGAGATTCGATCACAAGATCAAATAGTACGCACAGTAAAAAGTGTTTGGTGATTAGTTGTTCCCACTTTGGCTTAAAGATTTAAATATTAATTGGATGGAAAATCCATCATAATTAATTTAATTAGCATTTAATTATAAATACATGTTCTAGGGTTAGGGTTCTATGTACATATTCATTAGAAAGTAAGCTTGCATTTCCTCTCTCTTCCTCACTGGTTTCTCTATCTTTCCCTTCTCTCTCTTTCTGATTTTGAGCTCATCGATAATTTGAACATAGTATTTGCAGGCAGGGCTAGAACAGAGGGATTTGACGCTGGCGAGATCATGAGGAAACGTCAAGTTGTGGTGAGAAGAGAGGAGCCAGTTGAGTGCTCAAACTCTTCGTCTTTTACTGTTAGGAGTGTGAGATATGGAGAGTGCCAAAAGAATCACGCGGCTAACGTCGGAGGATACGCCGTGGATGGTTGCCGGGAGTTCATGGCGAGCGGCGATGAAGGCACAGCGGCCGCTCTGACCTGTGCCGCGTGTGGTTGCCACAGGAACTTTCACAAGAGAGAGGTGGAGACTGAAGTAGTGTGTGAGTGCTCTTCTCCTACCTCCAACGGCACTTGATGGATCGAGCACTCATTCTATTTAATCATATATCAATAACTAGTTATGGTATTTCATCTACTACATGTTATGTTTGCTGGTTTGGTTTGCTTTTTTGATTGTTTGAATTTGGGGTTTTAATTATAACATACTCCTCCGGTCCTAAATATAGGACATACTCTCTCCAGTTCTAAATATAGGAAAAAGTTTATATATAGTGTAAATTACACTATAAACTTTGTCTTATATTTAGGACCGAAGGTAGTAGTTTTAGTGCAAATTATGCTACAAACTATGTGTTATATTTAGGACAGGAGTTAGTATATATAGTAATGTTCGGGTCATAATATACATATGAGTTTTAATTATCTTGTGTTGACACGCTTGTTCTGCTTTGTCTTAAGTGTAATACGCGTACTGGGTTTGATTGCCTTGTTGAGATAGTGATTCTCAGTTTCAGGAATAAGAGGATGTTTATATATATAATATATATGGGACAGATGGATGGAATTAATTGATGAAGTAGTTTTTAGCTTTTTAGTTTGTGTCTTTTCATAGTGTACTGAGTTTGATTAGGTTTTGAGGCAGAATCTTTGAGGCCACAACCAAGACACAAATACTTCCACATCATATATATAACAAGGTAGCTAGCTACCTTTGTTTTTGCGGCCCTCTGTCCAACGTTTTGGTTTTTCTACCTATGTTAAATGCCGTGTCATCAAGATTTGATCTCATCTCATGATATAACATGACACTGTCTCTCTCTCTCTCGCAATTCTTCAATCACTTTTACTATATCATGCACGCTAGCTAGTTTGCCCAAGTGTGTGTGAAATCTTGTGTCGTGTAGACAAAGGTTTAAAAGCCACAATTTTAGCCGTTTCGATTATTGGCCATCACCATATATATAGCAACATTTACCTACCTAGACCAGCTAGGCTTTAATATTCTGGTGAAGTTAATGACAAAGTTCTCACCTTTTTTATGCACACTCGAAGACGCTAACTATAGGTTCAGTTAAGCTTCATATGTACTACATATAAACGATCACTAAACCTCCAAGGCACTAACTGGTGGTGTATGTTAGTTTGAGATCACTTTGAACACACAAACGGTCCACATGTCTAATCATGTTGGTTGTTGAAATAAAGAACATTTTATTAGCTACTTATTAAAACTTTAGCAAACTCAAAACTGACGAAAAGGATATACATAACAGAAAGATCATATCGCATAATATGCTTCATCAGTGGTGCGTGTTAATTGTTGAGGAACAAAATAATTAAGCTAAGCAACCAAGCTATAGCTCAGACTTCCATAAAACTCAAGGAGTTCAATCATTCTCACACGTTTGATGGTTTTAAACCCTATATACGTTTAAAACACTGAAATTATGGATGGAAAAATGAGGATCAGATAGATGGTGATAATAAAAGCTTGGTGTCTGGTGCTGTGGGAAATAGCTAGAAGGGGAGGACCATGGTTGTGTAGGTATATATTTTGCATGTGAGATGTGTAAGCAAAAATGGAGATGTTAGGCTTTGGAATATATATAGAGGAACGAACTTTCTGGTATACACAGGAAATCAGGTAAATGTCAATTCTGAAAATGCAGATCAGAAGATGCATATACCTTGTGCTCCACACTTTATGAAATATATGGCTAAAGGTTTGTGTCTTATTTCTCCATTTTCTAATCCCAAATCTCTACTTTCTTCTCTGATAGACTCCCTTTAATGATATAGAGCGGTAGGCTTTTGCCATGTTTCATTGGGGAAATATTTTTCTTACACAGGTAATGAATTAGAGTTCCTAATTATATTTAATGACGCGACAGAATGCTCAAAAAATAAAATAAAATGTTGAGATTAAAATACTTTGAAATTTTTTCAAAAGATACTGCTATCAAATTGAACAAATATCACACACACAACGATAGACACGCTAATTAGATATTAAGAAAACTGCATGACAACGTCAGCGGAAATTTGAAAAAAAAAAGTGCAAATGATGAAAGTTTATTTAACTAAAAAGTAGCCGCCTCGAACAAGCAAGTCCTAGCTAGCCAGAAAGGGATGTGAACATTTTTTGGGGTATATTCTGAATGAATGCTTTATATATGTGCTGTAAAATTTAGATCCAAGTCCTTCCCATTGAAAGTTACCGTTTCTTTCCTTTTCTTTTCTCTTCAGCCAGAAAAGTTATAGTCGGTTGAAGTAGAAGTAGTCGTAGTCGTTGTTACACACACACACACGGATAGATATAAAAGTGTGTGTATGTGTGTGTCTATATGTATGTATATATATGTTGATCATGTCTTACGACTGATTTATGTTCTTCAGAATTCCCCAATCTCGCAGCCAGTGTTTCTCCGTAACAAATTACTCGTTTGGTCTTTAATATAAGATTCAATTAATATTTTTAAATATTAAAGAAGCTAATTAAATTACTTTAAAATACTTATGATTATCATTTTTTCTCCAAACTAATTTATCTGACTTATAAATTGATATATAATTTAATCATATACAACATATGATATGATTAAGTATCTTGTTTAGTTTTCTTAATCTTTAAAAAAAATCAACTAGATCTTGTATTTATAATCCGAGGTAGTATATCATAACTCACCTATACTGAAAATAATAGTAAAACGTACATACAAACGAAAGTCAAAATGGTTTTAAGCCTACAAGATTTTGTTCGTGAGTATACAACCAAGGAGAGACCTTCTACAAAATCAAAAGTTAAAATTATTCGGCTGTTAGTCATCATCTATTTTAGATTCCTATTTTTCTTCGCTCGAAAACACATCCATTATCAAATCAATCTTATCAGTTTTTGCGGTCCGATGCATGATTCCATTACATGATGTAACTCCTCAATTTTGATAAGTTTCATGTGCTGATGCACGTGTTAGTGGAGCTTCCAAAATGAACAGCAAGTTTATATGTATGGGCGTGAGTTCATGTTTATAAACACATAGTAATGGGATTTTCATACGGATCATGAAGGATATGAAAAGATTTACTGATTTAAAAGCTAGTTTCCTTTCCAAGTTTCAAAAGTCAGGGTAACTATTATATCTTAGCTTTTCTGCATCACCCAAAGTCATATTCACAATTATGTGACTGGTATAGTGGTTTGGTTGCCAACTATCTATATATAATACTATTCTGGTTTTATTTATAAGTCTATTTTAACTAAAAATTTCTATCCTTGTTATAATTCTAGTTTCAAAATAATAAATGCATTTATTACATTTTTGTCCTTATTAATTGCAATAAACAAAAATAATTTATTGATGTTGACTTTTCAAATCAATCTTAAATAAGAGTAAAATTGAAAATTTAGCCTATAATTAATGAGTTAACTAACTCTTCTTTGTATATAAGAATTAATCAATTTAAACTTATAAATAAGACCATAGTGATAAATATCAAAGTTGTTTTACACTGGATTTAATTTGAGCGGGGAAAAATTGTTTTGTATTTGCATGCATGTAGAGAAATGAAAATATATTAAGTAATTCTTGGCGGGTAAACCAAGGAGGCGGCGGATTTAAAAAATGATTGTTAGTGGTGAAATGGGCCAAAGGCAAAGCGTCAGTGGTCATATCAGAAGAAGGGTGAGGCCCATGAAAGATTATTAATCATATCCCAAGCATCATTTGACTAGCCCTGCTCCTTCCTGGGAACCACCAGTTCACCACTAATGACATTTCAATATCTCTCTGTTTTACCAGCACTCATAGTAGTTTTTATTTTTTCCCCCTGGGGGTTCAACCCCCCTCCCTATTTTATGTAAAAAAAAAATATCTCTCTGTTTTTTATTTTTTGGGGGGTAATATTTCAATATCTCTCTATATTATTTAAAAATTCCAAATTTTCTGTGGGAAGTGAAATGCCCTTCCCTGCAATTGCTAGAGCCACCTTTAATTTCCTTTTCTCCATTTATATATATAAAAAAAAAATCCAGGTGAGGTCATACCATTTTTAATGAATATTAGCATTTTGATTTCCATTTCTCACTATGAATTGTTCCCTTTTTTAAAAAATATATATTTTTTTTCTAGAATTTGATGTCTTTAAATATAGTTAAAGAACGATGTTAAAGTCTTTCAATGTTATTTTCCCTTGCTTAGCTGCCTTATTTTCTATTAACTCGATTTTTTCTTTTTTTTTTTTAAAAAAAATGTATTCTTCATTCTTATATTAAAAAGTTGTACATTAATTTCTTTCTGTTTTATATGAATTTTAGATGTTGTTTTAAGAATCAATATACTGTATATAGATAGTTGACAACTAAACCACTATACCAGTCACATAATTGTGAATAATATGACTCTGGGTGATGCAGAAAAGCAAAGATATTGACCCAAAATTCAATAAGTAAATCTTTTCATATCCTTCTCTTTCTGGATTCAACAACGTGTTTGGCAGATTCACTGAATAATGCAAGTTGCGTTCCTCAGGTCTATTATTGTTTCCTTGGTTTCGCTCTTCCCAATTTATTTTCGGGTTAAATTCATGAAAGAATCACGCTCTTATACATGGTCTGCGCAGATCCCATTATTTATTTATTTTGATATAAAAATTTTAGGAAAGGTGTTGGGTTTACCCACGATCCAAGGACAGAGCGAAATCTTTTTTCTAGGTGATACCGATGTTGGTCGGGCGGCGTGCCTATTACCCCAAAGCGTTAACCAAAAGCAAGAAAGTGGATCTCCCCCAACTCCTCTTGACAACTCAGGGATCGAACCCTCTCCCTTGAGAGTGTCCGAGGATGAAGGGTGCGCAGATCCCATTATATTATATCTGTCAAACGAGTAAAACAAGCGAGGAAAAAAAAGGTGAAATTGACCCAAAAAAACCACTTGCCAGAGGCTCCAGCAGTTCTGGGCTCGGGTCCAATACATATTTATGGGCCTACTTCATAAGCTGGACTGACTTTTAGTTACAGGCCCCACCCTCTTTTTTGTTGACTGGGCTTTGGGTCAATAATAGAGAAAAAGGAGAGAAAACGTTTGTGGTCTTTTTATGCAATTGTCACATATGAAGGTTTTTTAAAAACCGCTTGTCCGTTGGTTCAGTGGTTAGGGATTTGGAAACTCTCATAATTGAAGAAGGTTCGAATCCTGGCACCGTCGCGGTACTAGGGAGACATCCTAAAGCTTGAGAAGCGGGGGTAACCCAGGCTGAAGTACAAATATGTGTACTCTCAATCATGGTAGTCAAAAACGCGTTTAAAACGGTAAAAACGCCGTTTTTGCGTTTTATTTTAGGCTAAACGTGTTGCGTTGTGGAAAAAAACGTATATGAGTAAAAACGCTGCGTTTTTACGCAAAAACGCTGCGTTTTTGCAAAAAATGTTGGGGAAAAAAAGAAAGAGTAAATACCCTTTTGGATCTCCGACAAAAAAACACAAACCCTATTTTAGTCCCTAGGGACTAAAATGAGACTTTTTTATGGACTAAAAAGGGTTTTTTGGAAATTTGCGAGGGACCAAAATGTTCACCAATCGATCCTTTTTCGTCCTTTTCAGGAACTAAAAAGGGCATTTCTTTGTGTGAGGGACCAAAATAGGGTTCGTGTTTTTTTCCAGGTCCCTGATAATGCTTCGTCTGTGACCCTGTTATATTTGATTAAGTGATTTTAAATCTTTCTAGTCAATTGAAGCTCATTCCTGCTGCAACTTGTTTTATTTCTGCTATATTATTTGAACTCAGAATATTATTCTGAATTGCTCTGAATAATATTGGGTGGCTACTAGGAATCTAGGATAATATTGGGTGGGTCTTTCGAATAATATTAGTGAGTTTTCTTCGCTATATTGAGAAAGTTGTTGTGCATGAGTGCATGACTAGGTCTAAAGAACTAGTTGTTATATACATATGCAGGTAAAAACTACGTTTTGTATTACGATTTTACGTTTTACGATTTTTCATTCTCCTTCCGTTTTTAGGTAAAAACTTTGTTTTCACTACCTTGCTCTCAATCCTAAATTTCTCATGTGACTGAGATGAAGACATATGTATTCTCAGTTTTGAATTTTTCCTGTGAAGTAGGTTTAGGCGTCTTGCCCATGGACTGTGAGTGAGCTCAACCCCTCTTCTAAAACTTTTATATAAAAAGAAAATGATTTTAGGGAAAATTACGTGCAAGTCCCAAGGACAAGAAATAATTACAAAAAAGTCTATTGAAATCACCAAATTACACAAAAGTCCATAGTGGCTTTTATGATATTATTTGTATGGAAACAAAATCCAGGTTTTAAAATTTTGTTGTAAATATGACGCTTCCTATTTGTAAATATGACTTTTTCTGTTGTAAATGGTCAAATTTTAAATTTTGTTGTAAATACAGCCGTTCCTGTTGTAAATATAGTCTTTTTTCTGTTGTAAATGACCTCTCTACGTTCAAAATCTAGGTGTTTAAATGTTGTTGTAGATATGACTTTTTTTATTGTAAATAGTCAGGTGTTTAAATATTGTTGTAAATATGGCACTTTCTGTTGTAAATATGACATTTCCTATTGTTAATACAAATAATATAAAAAAATGTCTCTTGAAACTTTTGTGTAATTTGGTGATTTCAAAGAATTTTTTTGTAATTATTTCTAGTCTTTGGGACCTGCATGTAATTTTCCCATGATTTTACTTTTTACAAGGGATGAGAGAGAGAGAGTAGCTAGGAACTACCGAAGTAGGAAGTTATGACGTTGATGGGAATAGGGATAATAGGAATATATTTAGGCAGAAGCAGAATGAATGGGGTGGAATAAAGGATAGTTTGGAGGAGGGAGGGTAGGTATTGTATTTATGTTTCACCCAAGATAAGAAAACCTCATCTTAAAATTTAATAACTTTTCAGGCTAATCGAAGTAGTGAGTGAGAACTAATAAATCATCCAGGAACAATAGATTGATGGTAAAATCATACATTTATTCAATAAAATTAATGTGCTATCTTTTTAAACAGTATTATTATTATAGTCTATTAGCTAGGGGGAAAATAACTTGCATCATGTCTTAACAAATAATTAAAACAAGAGGAGTAGGAGTATGAGGATGAGGGAGGAGCGTATGGGCCTTGTCTCACCACTTTCACTTTCACGTGCTCTCTACTCTCTAACATGTGAATTATGCCAACAACAGTGCCCATTATGGCTTTCCTTATTGGGTCACACATACACCTCCTCCCTTTCTTCTTCCTCTCACCTTTCCTTCCTCTTTAATTTTCCTTGTTGGATCATTAAGTGTCTGTCTTCACAATAACGTTACAGAGTGATCACACACACTAATCTCCTACTTATTCTCATTCTAATTCATTCCCTCACCATACTCCCACTTTCTATTTTCAAAAAATGCAACTGATCGATATTATATACACATGACCTGCTTACGATCATTGTGCTTTTACCCGCGTCAAAAGGAAACAACTCATTGCTCCCTTAAAAAGTTCACACATCTGGCTCTGTTACTTCCTGGCACGGCTTTCCTTGCACAGTGAGTGCGAGAATAACCATTATGTCTTGGAGCTGAAAAGATGCCAGCCACAGACACACAATATAACATCACCCCAAAACAAACTCTCTCTCTCTCTCTCTCTCTCACACACACAGAAGGATATATAATTAGTTCTAGAAATTAAATTAAGGACATGTCATGATGCGCGGTGATATATATATATATATATATAGATATAGATATACATACAGAGATCAATCATGCCAACCCCTATCCCAATGATGTGCAGGGATGGAGGACCAGCATGTTAAAATCTGAAGAACGGTGATGAAAAGGATCACGAGCTGATGATGCAAAGGAATATTAAGGATGGAGATTGTTAGAGATAAGACCTCAAATTATAATAACAATGGACCACCACATTCGCGGACTCCATTAATATATATGTACTGCTGTAAAATAATTGTGTGGTCCATTGTTGACCTTCCAGCGTAATTGGCCCTTTTCCATCTTCCTGTTTTGCTTGCTTTTCTAAGGTATTCTGTCCCCCCCGCTTTAAAACTCTATCGGACAAAAATTTATTAAAGCCAAACAGTCCCTCCACCAAAATACAAATTCCTTAATTCCATCACAAGGCAGAAGACCACACTCTAGAGGCTTGCCTGCCTATCCCATTATGCCAACTCAACAACGATTTGCATGCCAGTTGACAATTTACGGTGGTGTTTTTAATGATGTCAGTGAATTATTTGTACTGACCGTGAAAACTTTGATAGGTAATTGAGTTTGGTCAGGCCTTGGTTTTCTCACGTCCAGCAGAGGGAAGGAATATTGGTGGAGGGAGGCTTCAAGTCTTGAACTTCAACCTCCATTCCTGATGATGCAGGGGGACAAAGCCATGCTTCATGCTAGGGTTTTTAAAGTTGGTAGCTTTCTCTTTTTCTGCGCAACACAATAAAGAGGGCCTATATATGTAGATGGCTGGATTAAGATCATGAAATGACTGGATAACTTTCCTTACTTATTGGAGCTTTCTTGAAAATGACTCCGACCTAAGCTATGCACACACAATAATAATAATAATATTTACGCACCAGCTTCACTACGCATGAGGTTAAAGAGAATCGAGCACCTAGATTGTGCATATGATACTCTCTTGAGGAGACCCTAAAGTAGGCTACTAATTGGTGAGGGGCGTACCCCCCTGTGAGAATCCAATGAAAAATAGCCTAAGACGCAGACCTTTTGGGTCTCAAAAGCTTGAGATTACAAGTGTTACGGTGTGGGAGGAGCACATGGAGCATGTTAGTGATGTGAACCCCAAATGAGGCATTTCAAAGCACAGCGTTATAGTCTCATTCAATTACAGGAAAATTAGGTTTACAGCTACATAAGACGTTTGGTTTCTGTCTTTTTTACATTTCCTTTGATCCGCTTTGGCGGATTAGGAGCATCTATTAAATCCACATTGAGAGATGCAACGTGTTTTCGTACTCAATTGCTTGGAGTAGTTATAGTTAGGTTGTTTCTATCACATGGATTAGCAAAGCCCACCTCCTCTCTGCTTTGATCCGTCAATACGTTAGAGTTGGAAATTCAATTATACCCTATACTTTGACCAAGTATACAGCAACAAGATCATTCATTTTTATAACGATTATTTATAATTAGTGACAATCTATTTGACAACAAAATCATCCAATTCCGTTGTCAAATTCTCTCATTAATCCACTGTTCTGGTTGGTTTTTTCTATTATTTATGAAATGGAAAAAAATGCATAAGGGATATTGCAACGTTTAATTAGCAACAGGGTTAAAATTCTATTTATAGTCATAGTCATAAGCACGCATGTATATCCTACAATATACACGAGTGACAAACTGATAATAATAACAATAAACAGTAGCACACAGAGAAAGGAGGGAGTAAAAGCAAAAGTAAACATGTGAAAAGCCACATGGAAGAGAAAGTTGAAAGAAAAACAAAATGGCTCATCTATCTAATCAGAGTAATATAGGGAGTCACATCAAATGACACACACACACTGCGGTAATATTCAGAGGTAGGGGACATAAAAGTTGGCTTCACTCTACATTGATGTTAACCTCAACCTCTCCTTATTTGCCTTAACCCCAATGTTAAGCAACCTGGTCCACTGCATTATTAAAGATAACAACGCCGCACCTTCTCTTACATCACATTTGCCTGCTTAATCCGTATTAAGTCTCCCACTTTCTGCTCCATGACACCAATCTCGTATCACGAGGATGCCTTTGTAAATTCTGGAATCCATTAAGGTTCCTCATTTATATCCATTTCTTCCTCCCCCTGTCATCATAATAATAAGTTCACACACTCCCTAATAATATATTCAATGGATTCCTGATTTTGTCCGTTTAAGGAACCCACCCCCATGCCTCCAATTAAATTCACTTGATTATAAAGTTGAAATTCGCAGGCGATTCCAGTTTCACTGTACTATGTATCCATACATGCATGTGCACAGGAGAGAGAGAAGGTGACCATATTCTCTCACAGTGAGTTACTGTTGTATTTAGTGGGAATTTGAGACGATGCCTATCGCCATCGTGTGAAGTTCCCGTATTGTCCCTGTTTTGTCAAGGGCCAATCAAGGACTGAGGACGACCCAGCCCATGCCTGGCTGGTTAGGGGCACCAATACAAGATTACTGACCTCATCATCAATGACCAAAACCGTAACAAACCCGTGCTGTGGACCCCCATTACCATGTATTCAACCAGTAACGTGAACCCGCTACCAACAAAAACACACCCATACCGTAGGTGGTGAGGTGACCAACAGGTCAGAGAATTCTTGGTAATACTACACAGTGTACTACCCTCTCCGGTCATTATCCTACAAATGCAAGATTAAAATATAATTTTAATTAAAAGATGATCTTACTTCCCTTTTAAATGGACCTGCCCCAAAGATATCTTCAACAGCACGTTCAATTAGGTTATGTGATAATCTTGTTTCAACTTTAAAATAATGGGATTAGGATTCCCCCTAGCTACGTACGACCCAACGAGTCTCCATCACTTCTCATTGTAAACGCCACAGAACAATTAGTGCAGGAGGAATGCGTGCATCATTAGAAAGAATAATTAAAAAGCATTACACGGTTTCTTTTAGGATCACCAGCCACATCACCATTGCTCGCTACAGTATTCAGCTCTATTATCTAAAGTTAAACCTGATATATTTGATGCAATCAGATTACGAAAAAGCTTACAGTTTCATATGTGCACTATCCTTAATAGAATACGCGACTATGATGATTTTGTTTATGCCTCTCTTTTCTCTTGGGTTACTTCATCGTGGAATTTAAAATAGTATCAGGAACAGCGGCCCATGGCTAAAGCAATAAAATAGCGCAATTCATCACAAATCGCCTAGCCATCTTCTGAAATCCACGCGGCCAAACTTTCTGCCTTTCTTCAGGACACAACTTCTGAAGAAAATCATATTCTCTCTGACCGGAGAAAGAGAAAAAGCGCATCATGCTTTTCCACCTTCCCCTAAAGAAGAGAACATCAAATAATCGAACTGCGAGTTCACAGTTCATAATCCTCTAAAGCTCCTCCAACAAAACCCAACCTTGCACGAAAACCTGAGCAAGAAGGGTGACAAAAAATCATCTGGGACACTACTACAGCTGAATTTACCACTGATCAGCATAAAGAAAAGGTGAAGCCAGTAAATAATTAAAATTGCCTCTGGAGATATCAATCTCTGCCATGTTAAATATCCTGAAGAAGTTGATCATGATCATCTCATTGATAAAATCTAAATTAAAAGTGAAAGAAAAGAAACGACTAATCAACCGGCAACGGTCTTACTCTAACACGTTATTTTATCTCCATCCTTTCTTCGATTCTTTCATCCTCCACCAAAGATTCAAGAGGACGAGAAGGACCCATTAGTACCAAGGTTTGCCCCACTATTATCGTTGGTAGCGAAAACGTGGTTGTGGTGATTCGGATCCTCCGCGCTGCCGTTGTCGTTGGTGGTATGGATTCCGGCGTTGAGGGCTTGAGGGTCTTGCTCTAGAGCGTTCCTACCATCATTATTATTATGATCAGCATCTCTCTTGCCCAAAGTGTTCTTGTTGTTGTGCATCCAAACCTTCAACACTCCCCTGTCAACCCCAACCTCATTGATGAATTCTTGAACCAAGTCTTCGTCACTCTTCTGCATCTTCCAGCCCACCCTCTCAGCGAAATGGTACATCTTTTCCTTCTGATCCTGGGTGAACTTGGTCCTGAACCGCTTCCGCGCATTCGGGCTCGACGTTGTCAGAAAGTTGGCGGGAGCAGCTGCGCTCTCCGGAGGAGCTTGAATCCCGGCGGCAGAGAGAGCCAGAAGCATATGGGGTGCGGACGGGTAGTACGAAGAGGAGATCGGAGGTGGCGACGCTGAATTGGGGCTTCGATTGGAAACCTGGAAAGGCGGAGGCGGCGGCGGATGGTGTCGATGGTGAGACTGATACTCAATGACGTGGGTTGTGGAGATAGGCTCTTCGGGCTCGCGGCGGTGGAAATTGCGGTGGCAGCCACAGGCGGCGCATTTAATGGAGCTGGGGTCTACGGGATTGGCGGTGGGAGAGGCCATGAACTCGCCACAACCGTCGAGGGCGTGGCCTCCTAAGCTGGCTGCATGGTTTTTCAAGCATTCCTTGTAAGTGACAGGGATTGGGTGGATGGGGAGGCGGCGGTGGTGGTGGTGGCGCTTGAGGACACCGTTGGAGAAGGACAAGGGCTTAGCGGCGGTCTGGATCCGGGTCGGAGTTTCACTGTCATGTTCTGGGGATTTTGTACTAGTAGGAGTATTGGTTGCGGTGGTGGTGGTGGTGTTGGCGATGGAGGGCGTTAAGTCCATGGCTCAAACATCTAGGGTGGCAACAAAATTAAATCCTAGCTTTTAAGAGGTTGTTAGGTTTAGGTGTTTATTCAGATTACAAATATCAGAATCAGACTCCATAAAAGTTGCAGTGTTTTTCTCGGGACATCAGAGGGAAGTGAGAGTGGGATGCGGCAGCCGAAAAGAGAGGAGAGAAAGAATGGGCACTTTTGGAAGGTAGCGAAGGAGAAAGAAGAGAGGAGAGGTAAGGAGATGGCGAAGAAGCCCCAGAGTGAAGACTGTTGATAACAAAAAATCTGAGTTATGGGGTAGTCCTTCTTAACCACTAGGAATTTTAACCCTGGTTCTAATCCGTGGTTAAGTTAGGGACCCCACATGGGGGTTAGATGTGAGTCATAAATAGCCCTCCGGTTGGAAATGAAAAAAGAGAAATGACCCCCTGCTTCATGGTTACTACTAGAAAGCAAGTATATATAAATCCTAATACGCGCGCGGAGTACTGCAACGGCGACACAACAAGAGCAGTGTCTTAATTAAGCAGCCTTACTAGGGCGTAAGAAGAGAATTAAAGGGGTGATTAAGGCAGGCTTTGGGGTAGCGTAGCATGCAAATGGGAGGACCTGCAACTTCTGAATCATCCACTGTAACCCAACTTAATTTGTCAAGTTGGCAGTCAAGGACGAGACGGCACAGCTTTCACAGTAAAATCATTGAGGTTGTTTTCTTTCTTTTTTATTTTTTTACGCCTAGACAAATTTATCCCTCCCCCACGGCCTATTCCTATAAAGCCGGTGGCAAATTCGGGAAAATTAGGAGTAGGCGTTTCGGACAAGGAGTGCATCCATCCAAGGTATCTTTGTCGGCAACGGAGAAATCCCCCACAGAAGGAAGAAGGGTGGGACTCAAAACGACGCTGCTTTCAAGCCTGCCCAACAAGCCCCGACAAAAGAAACACGTCCTGAAAGGCTGAAACGGTATTGTAGAATAGGAGGCCTCCCTTTTACTTTTTAGGGGTGATGGGACCGAAATGGCCTCGGGCGTTGGGGCAGGGATACTCCTACTCCTACTACTACCATTACTACTCACGTTCCGTTTTGGGCAACTGAGTTCTGAGTGGTACAATGAATTGGGATCATTCGTCAACAATAATCATAATTAATTAAGCGGTAACGGGGGCCATCCGAATCACACGACACGTGTACTGGGAGTGCCACGTGTGAGTAGGGCCAGGTGTTAGTTTGGTGCCGCGCGGGGTGTTCTGTTCCCGGGGATCAAAGTCAAAAATAATAAAATACAAATACTCAACAGAGAAAGGAGGCATGAAATGGTAGTAGGAAGACTGTGAAATGCTAGAAGGCAAAGAAAAAAGAAAAGGAACACTGCGAAATAGGGTAGAGTGAAAGAGGGCACTGATGGCAAAACCAAAAGAAGAAAAAGGGCACTGACTTTGAAGCGTGGTGTAGTCTTACACGGCAAATCAGAGAAGCTCAGATCAAAGTTTGTTTGTTTTATTTTTTTTCCCTTAAAAAATACTACAATCTCCCTCCACCCTTAATATACTGTGAGACATTTTTTTTTAGAAATTAAATAAATTATTTAATTATTCATTAAATTATTAATTAGTATTGAAAAAAATAATAAATAAAAATAATTTAAAATAAATAATTTAACTTCTTTAATCATAATAAAAAAATCAACTATATGAATTGAATAACTTAGGGTGGGGTGAAAAAGGAGAGAATAATTTGGGGGGGGAGGAGGAGGAGGGGGTGACGTGAGCAGACCAATCATGGAGGAGCAAAGGTTTGATCATGAAATGGCGTGTAAACAAGAATTGCATCGAAACTCACAATCTGGTAATCAAAACCCCGTAGAAAATTTATTGTCAACACTCAACACAGAATTGCAGGGAGCTTCTTGCTCCAGTTGGGTTCGTGATAATTGCGTTTTTTACCCAGCCGTACCAAACAAGTTAATCAACCAACAAATTTCTAAATACTATTTCTTCTCATGTCCTAATTATATAAATAGAGTTTGTAGTATAAAACTTTACTCTATAATTAGAATCAAAAAGAATAGTAATTATGATTAGCTAATTTGTGGGTGGAGAGAGAAAAGCATGTGATTTTGAGTGGTAAGTGTTTTGAAAAGCCGAAGTTTGTGGATTAAGCTACGTAAATAGGCTCTTAATGATCACGCTAATTACCCCGAAGGCTCTCGTCTAAATTTCATTCATTATTAAGAGTCAGTTCTCACCAACCCACCTGCAATAGCATAGTTGAAAAGAAAACACACTTGTCCTCGTTTCTCCCAGTAATGACAATTTCCTCACTCGATTATTTTCAGCTCCCTAATCTTTTAATGCCACGGTCGTCACTCCAGTACGAGGCCTTAATTGGGATAGAGCCCAGAGCTTCGTTCCTTATCTTTCAAGGGACAGGAGCATCATTATAACAATAAACCCATGATGATTCAGGCCATCACGAATTTTTCTAAATATTTATCTTCAACTCACAGATTTAAATAGTTGTCAATTATTACCAACAACACATTATTTAAGTTTCAATTCTAATTCTCATCTTACCATTAAAACTCCTTCTCATTCTTCTTATATTTACAACTACTTTAATTATTTTAGCAAACAATGAATAATACTATTTTTTTTTTTTTATGCATTTTCAGAACAGATATAACAATGTCATTATTTAGACTTGATTTCAGTTACTTTTTGCATAATGAGACGAGTCTTCTCTCTCTATTATGTTAATATTTTTTAATGAGAAAATATCACTTAAACCCTATACAAACAATTTTATTTCAATTAACCTCAAACGATTCTGAAATTTCATGACACTAGTTAAAATTAAATTTTGTGAGTAAAAAAAAATTATTTTTTTTCATGAAAACATATATAAAATAAAGATGGGAATTTTTAAGATAAATAAAGACATTTATTAGTTTGACTCTTATTTAATATATACTCCATCATACGAGCACACAATTAACAGAGAATGATAAAATTGTAGAGTATTATAAAGAGACATTAAGTAGTGATCAGTATAAACCAGAGCAGCTTCAATTCTAACCTAGCTGGCTTTTATGTTTCATGAGAGTGATAATATATTTATTTAATGTAACTAGAACATGATCCTTTGTTGCCTCACCCTCCTTGTACTCTACTCCATACCTTATAAGGTGAAAGGCCACTAATTAATTAATGTCCATGAAAGGTAAAATTGTGACATCTAAGTTTTATCTATAAGAGAGTATGTGGGTCTTGTTGATTAAAAGGTTGAAAATGAAACTTCACGTTCGACGTGGACAGCACAGTGAAGAAATCCTGAACCCCACCTTCTTTATATCAATAATAATATTAATATTAACATGTCAATAATATCTACCGCATTAATACACGAACCCTTTTTTCTTTTGCATTTTTTTACATGTAATATGATTACAAAGTCTGGTATGGTAAGAACTAAGAAGCTCCAGGCTCAATGATTTTTCGCTTAGTCAACTTGCTACATACCTCATTAATAATGCATGTAGACCCAACAAAAATATAATCATCCCTTCAATAATTGCTATGTTTGTGGCCTTCGAATTTCTCTATTAATTAACTCCTTTTTAAAAATAAGAAGGAGAAAATAATAGTACTGTGTGTGTGTGTGTGATGAACCCAACAATAAAATCATGTGGCTTCGCCTACAGCTCCAAAAAAAATGAAGGGAAAAAATTGATAATTAGCGTGTTAATTAATTAGGTGTGGGAGGGAGGGATAGCTTATGATTGAAGAAGGGACGGGCAAAAAGATGGAGCGTCGATCTCAGGCGAAAGTGAAAAGGAGAAACTGATAGGAGGCATATAACCACACGCGCTATGTCCATTTGGTGTAACAACACGTGTCTGCCTCTGAGAGACTAAGAAGCGCCAAACCAATTTTTTTTTAATTTTTTTTTCCATTTAAATTGTAACATTTGTTAAGAAATAGTCCTGCAGTTAAATATATAATATAAATAAAATATGAAATTATGATTAAATAATCTAATATTATCATGCAAAACAGCATTATATTAGTACTTTACCACCCCAGTCTGTGTCTGATGTAATGTTGAATCCCAAAATAAACCACCAAACAAGGCTTTATAGAAAAACACTTATTTTGTCCTATTCCTATTCTGGAATTAAAACGAGTCTTGGTCGGGTTAATAAAAAAATGTGGCAGCGAACCAGAAAGAACAGCCTGCGGTTATTATATTTAGCCGTTAAAGTACAACCTTATCAAAAATTGAAAGAGACTTTCTATTTAAGTAGTCTAATTAGTTTACTTATACTGGTATTTCCTTATATTTTAGATGGAGCTCGTCATTAAAAGCAATGACGTGCATTAAAAGTGTTGACTTTATAGATCCCAAGTACTTGAGGGGTAGGAGTATAAAATGAATCAAGCAATAGACTCGTTGGTGGTAGCTAGTTTGATTCATTTTCACTGTCTCTCATCACTTTCATTGTCGGGGATTTCTTGCGTCGGCAAAACACTCACTAATTTGCGGTTTATCACTTATAATTCCCTGGAATTGACAACTAAAATACAAGAAAACAAACAGTGAAAGCCCCTAGTATGGAGATAAATACAGACATCGTTTTCTTGCCATGCTAGAAGAATAATATAATGGAGCGTTTGACTGTAAACAATGGATTACAGTTTTGCACTATTCATCTGCATATACTCTGTATCTAGAGCACGCAGACTTGTTAATTAGTAGGGGTATCTAAATATAAACTACTACTATAATTTTTGACTCTGTTGTGACCATCAATTAATTAGGTCTTTCAAAATTATCTAAAAACACGACAATGAAAGCACACATAATATTTTTTTAGTAACATGGAATCATATTCCCTGCGTATCCTTTGGATAGCCAGAGGGAATATTTTATTTATTTGGCCGTCTAGATGAGATTTTGATTTACATTTAATTTCTTTTTACATTTTATTTTTTTAAAAAAAATATTTTAATTAGAGGATCTAAAATAAAGATAATTCTTTTATTTTTTTAAAAAAATATTTTAAATTTAAAAATTATCTAAAAAAAATTAAAGATAATATCTCAGCGGTTTAAATGAACATTTCTCTCCCTACTTATAATATTTGATAGGACGGGAAAAGTTCGATCTGAAGGAGAAAAGTTAATAAAAGCATGGTCTGATGTTATGGAGTTGGCTTTTTTTTTTTTTTTTTAGCCAAAAAAAAAAAAAAAATTAGACATACTTTTCAGGGTAAGTGCATAATATAGTGGGGTGGAAAATTGCCATGGGACTCATATCATCACTCCTCTAGTGTCCTGTCACTTCATTATGTTCCTACCTTTCGTTTATTTCTTCATCCTTTGTCTTATTTTGACTTGGTCAAAAAAAAGCAAGAGATATCTATTTTTTTAACAAAATATATATTGTTAAATAGTTTGTTAAAAATTATTTGCTGGCCAAAAAATGTTGGAAAAAAGTAATTCTAATTTTAGAAATATAATGTTATTTAGTTAAAAAAATTAAGATTATTATTATTTGTAATTTATATAAAATTTTATCTGTAAAAAATATATCTACTTAAGTGTAACTTATTATTTACAAAAAAAATTCAATAATATTTCGATTATCAAATTAAATTCATTTAATAAAAACTCATATCTTTTTCAATCATTTTCTATATAAACTTAATTTTTAAATAATAATCCAAACAAGTTTCGGTTTAGAAAAAAAAATACACTTCGCCATGGCTAATCAAAACGAACCCTAAGTGTGTGTTTGGGATAACATTTAGCCATCATCCCAAAAGTTCTTATTTACATAGACTGATACAAGGTTCAATTTACATACTTAACTTGTATAATATAAATCATGATTAAGAAGTTATTTTTAAAGGATCTCATCGCTATGTCAAACAAGCATGAAGAGGAAGAAAACCGGAAAAGTAGAGAATCCAGTGTCCAATGGATTCGTCATGATGCAGAAGAAAGAAAGCAGCAAAAGCAATGGAGGTTCAGGGGTTGCAGGGACAGGGCACGAAAAGGGTCTGTGTGTACATTATACTTACATAACTTATGGTGGTCTCTCTCTCTGAAGAAATCAGAAATGGAAATAAGAAACTGAGAAGCTATCAGCCACCAACTCCAAATCATGTTGTACCGCACTTGTGTTTGTGACGAGGGTGCTATAACATGTGCTGTGCCCTACCAGACAGTAGCTAGGTATATAGCCATGTATTGAAGCTAGGGTTCTTTATTTTCTTGGTGTAGGGAAGATACAATATATATCTCAATCCTATATATTCTGATAGGCCCCTCATCCTTCAATCGCCATGAATGCATCATTATATTCACACATATATATCAATTCAATTATTCCAAACTCTCGTATACATATGGTCCATGTATCACCACACAAAACGCCACATTATATTCACCCATTTGCACGCACGCCCTTCTCTTATATTTCATTTCCATTCTTCGCTTTCGCTTCTACGTATATTATATTTCAACTTCAACCCTTTCTTTCTTGATCCCCCCCTCAGAGACATTCCATCTAATAGTAACAGTCATCATCTTCAATAATATATATATATATATATTGCTGACAGACCCTTTTCTTTCGAGGATAGGAACTTTTGTAGTTTTTTTTTTTTTTTTTTTTCTCCCTTCAATGCGTCCACTTGATATGTACAAAAGTAGCCAGCAGGTTTCTCTCATGGAGAACCCCACCTTGTAGCTATATACTATAAACCAAGTTGGAGATCAGAATGAGTCTTTTTTTTTTGCTCAAAGTCAGAATGAGTCTTCACCTACTTATCTTTATGCTTCAAATAAATTTCCTTGTTAGCGGCATCTTCTATTTTGAACGTATTTTTCACTGTGTTTACCTGAATGTTTTTTTTTTTGGGGCGTGTGAGCCCACTCTTTCTTATGGCCCACGTATAGTCTATTTTCATACGGAGTAATATATATACTTATATGCTCTCTCTTTCCAACAATATTTTTTATACACCCACCGTCAAGTTGTATTAACTCCAACAAATAGCTCAAGGGTCCCGCTGCCACTCATTTGCTTGATAATCTCTCCCTGTATATATAGAGATTAAAGCAATATTTCTACCAGATCAACCATTTAATATGATAAAAATTGTCGTTTTAAATTGAATTAAAGCATCGTTTTACTTCTCAAGTTGATAGGAGAGCAGCAGCCGTCGTTGACGTTTTTCCACTTGATCTGTGTTTTCCTCGTGTGTCTCTCATTCTGTATCAATTTTTTAAACAAAGAAGATCAAGCTGTGGCAGAATTAAACGGAATGGTAGATAATAAAAGACGATGAACAGTGGAAGAAAATAACATGAAAAGATCGGGGGATATGAGAAGAAGGGCGTTGTACTTGGTAAGAGGTCAAATTCATTCATTCCCAGAAGTGAAAAGAACAAAACAGAAAAGGCAATGACAGCTGTGTGATATATGTGGGGCTCGCCCAGCGAGGGGTCTAAATTGGCCTCCATTCACTCATTTAATAATGGCATCTGACAATTCTACCTAACTCTACTTATCAAGGCGCGTACAAATTTCAGTAAGTTGGAAGTTCAATTCCGATTTTAATGACAAGGTCGGCTTCAGATTACATATCTCAAGCGAGTGGGATTAATAAAGTGAAGTACCGTAAGCTCCTAGTGTTTGTGTTTTGGATCGTGTAATGTCATCATAACAACTGGCAATTTTGTTGTGTGCCTCCTGCCTATCATACATGCCACCTCGCTAGCCTCCCACCACTCTTGTTCTTATCAAGAAATACTTTCTAGAAAGTTGAAATAAAACTTTTCTCATATACTTACATCATACAATGTAAATCATGTTAAAAAAACAGTTTCTATCGCTAACTCAAATAGATAAATAATCCACCTTCACTAACCTCTTTATGTACCCTCTACTTTTTCTCCCGAGATATGAAACATTCTGTTCTATTCCTCCTCTATTTCAAGTATTCATTCCATTCCCTGAAGTCTGAATTGTATTCCTTTTCTTCTGGGCAAAACAAACCACGTGAAAATTTTAAAAAATAAAATTGAATTAAACGAGGGCTCCTTTAGCTTCCTCGCTTACTTATTTAGGTCACTCCGAGCAAAAAGCCTGTTGCGACCAAAGCCCACTTCGCTCGCAGAAGTTGGGTTCTCTGTTTCGGCTGGCATGGCTGTAATTGGGTTCAGAAAACATATTTTGTCATGCTTTTTTTTTTTTTTCTCTATGGTGTCAAATTGGGTTTTTCTCCTATGTTGTGAAAAAAGTCCAAATAGATGAATCTATTCTGAAACTATCGAACTGTCTAATATGCTTCGCTATACATATATTGATAGGCCTGTTGTCTTTGAATGCATTGCCAATATTTAATGTGTGCACCCAAAAAAAAAAGTGTGTAATATAATATTTAATGAATGCATTACCAATAAAAGAATGATTGTATGGGTAAATTAGGAAAATATTAATAAATATGAAAACTATGTTTTATATTTAAGATTAAGATCAATTCTATAAAGTTATCTTATATTAAGGAGCAAATGGGTATGCGGCAACAATTAATACATGCTTTAATCTCTGTACTTGTGCATACCAAAATGAATAAAGGCAGGCCTGAAATACTGAGAGAGGGAACGTTTAGGATTTGAAGGTCCGACCCAATCCAAGTCACACTGAGTTTAAGGGGCTTGGATTCTGTTGCCTCCGCATGCCACCAATTGGTCTCGCTTGACTACAACATTGATTTTGTGCAAATTATACATATTTACTTACCTCGTCCTTACTTGAGTGCTCTTATGTCTTTTGTTTTGTCTTTCAATTTTTATTTTTTTTAATCTTAGGCAATGTTAACAAACATAACATGTCAATACCATTATTCAGGAGTAGCAAAAGCATGTTAATTTGGGAACAAAAATAATGATGAGGTGGAAATGGGGAACATATATGAGAAGAAAAAGAACAAGTTGTAAAAGAAGAGGGAGAAAGGGTGGAGGCACATGGTGGAAGAATGATGACGGGGAGGCAGAGATCTGTTTGGGCAAAGAGAAAGTGTGAAAGGACTGAGGAGGGGCATGTGAGGCTTTGACAAAGTTCACATGCCCCCCACCCTCTCATTCTAATCTTTCTATACATATACCATTTTACTCTGTATTTGAGTTCCAACAGTACCACTAGTAATAGATATGATGGGTATAGTAGTCACAGGAATAGCTAGTACTCCCTCCGGTCCTAATTATAAGAAAATATTTTAATTTTTGTCAATTTCTTTCTAAAATACCCATATTTTATTCTCTCAAGTGTATTTGATTTTTGGTGAGTGTATGTATGTTGATGTGTAGACTCTTACAGTAAGTAAAACATTTAAATTGATGGATTTTAATTTATTCATCAATCAGCTCACATTATTTTTTAATATATATATAGACACACACACAGATATATATATATATATGTGTGTGTGTGTTTACACACAAATATATAGACACACACACACACACATATAATATATGTATATTTGTGTAGCTATGTGTGTGTACATATATGTATATCTTTGTGTGTGTGTATACATATATATATAAATATGTGTGTGTGTGTTTATATATATATATATATATATGTATGTATGTATATTTGTGTGTCTATGTGTGTGTATCTATATGTATATCTTTGTGTGTGTTTGTCAATATGTGTGTGTGTGTGTACAGATATATATAAATATGTGTGTGTATAATATACATATATACGCACATATATGTATATATAGTAAAACCATTATTTCAATTAGAAAGCGTGTAGAAAGAAAAATTTTAGATTTGAGAAGTATGTGGTAGGGGTTGTTGATTCACTTTTACTTATGTCATTTTAAATTTATATAAGGGCATTTTAGGAAAATGAATAAAATTAACTAATTTAATTTCTCTCATTAATTTCCTCAAAATCGGTTAAATATATCTTATAATTAGGACCGGAGGAGAGTATATGGTATATGCATTTATTATTGTTGTTGTTGTTCTTTTAGAATAATATTGGAATCAGAATGTCAACAGGGACATTACATCAACTTCAGTAAAAAATTATAATTTTCTTCAAACGTCCACCTCTAGATAAAAGGAGAAGGTTGATCAAAGAGACAAAAACTCTTGGTCAGCAATATTTATAGTCTTTTTATATCTATGAATAATCACAACTTGTCAATCTCTATCCCTAATATTTTTCCAATGTCTAAGGATGTTGTCGGTCACATATGCATTTATTAGAGGAGGCCTTGTATATCACCAATATGGAAATGTGGTTACCTTCTGCCTCCTCTCACGTGCTCCCACATGGACGCATCATCCTCCCTCTCACCCTCCCCTTTCCCATCCCAACCCACTTGCCCAACTCCATTCACACCCCTTGCTCTATCTCACTTCATATTTGCTTTACCATTAACAATAAAAAATAATATGGTTAAATCGTTAATTTTGCCCCTGAAAATTAAATAAACATCTTACCTTACTTGTGTTTAACATTTTCTAGCTTTGCATTACATTATACTCCCTCTGGTCCTAATTACTTTTTTAGAGAGATTAAGGAAGCTAATTAAATTACTTTAAAGTATTTTTTTTTCCTTCAAACTAATTAGTTTGACTAAGAATCTAATGATACACAACATATGAAATGATTCAGTAACTTATTTAGCTTCCTTAATCTCTCTAAAAAAGTCAACTATATCTTATAATTAGGACTAGAGGTACTATCTCATTATCTGTAAATCCTGATATGGGTGACATTGTTTTGAAACAATATTTTACATTAAAAGATTGCAACATAATAGACCCCCATTATGAAGTAGTGCATGAGAGTTCGAAAAGTCAGAAATTTTGTCTGAGATATATAAATAAAAATCGGAAGAAAAAAATGATCAATTAATGCGACGAGATCTACGGTGACCTTAGAATTCATTAGAGACTGCAGCTTTGTTCTGACAATAAATTTTCCTGAAGCCTATGATTTTCACAAAGTCCCCCTAGTAAACTCCTTGAAGAGCTATAACTTTTAATACAACTCAAGACCTTCCTCAAAGAAGATCATCAGTAAAAATTGGTTTGTGTGGAACCTTGACTTTTAACCCAAGCAAAGTGCTGAACCAAATTCCCCATAAAGCTTGATTCTGAAGCAGCAGGAACAAGATTTCCTCCTCTTGAATTTCCTTGTCCAAATAGTTCATGTATGCATGAACTCATTCGAGATGACATTGACTATGATGAGATTTGAGGATATCCCTTACAGGCAAAGAGGCTTTCAAAACTTTCCATATAATTAATACCCATCAATTAAAGTGACTTGTAATAAAAATCATTCCCCGCTCCTCTCTCGCCATACATTAATGACAACCCGTCAATAATTTGTTTTGATGATAGCATTGAGTTAACTCAGGCTGAATATGTACCGACAGCTAAATTATACTCCTTCCGGTCCTAATTATAAGAATATTTTTTGAAGTTGGTTTTGGTCCTAATTATAAGAGCAACTTTTAACTTTTGTCAATTTTTTCCTATAATACCCTTATTTATACTTTCTGAATAATAATTAAAAACAACAATAATTTAATAATACACCTATATATTTTATAAAGTAAATAATGTTTGCAACTCATTAATGTTATATACACCTATATCAGATTTTATTTTAAAATTAATCAATACCAAATGCAATGATATTTTAAAATATTAAACCCACATTTAAAATATTTTGGATGCACGATGTAAAACATGGAATAATATCTATATTCTGGTTATTCTGAGAGCATCGCGGACTATGCAATACGGGTAACTTTTAATTGAATTGAAGCTACATAATGTGAAGTATTTTTTAATGTGATATTTCGTACTGTTTATAAAATTTTATATACGGTCGATAACTTAATTTAGATTTATGTAGTATTTCTACCTCAACACACGTCAATTTTATATACGAATCGCGGAGTCAGAGTACCAAAGCGAGCTTGGAGAAATCGTTGTTGGACTGTTAAGCTTGGAGAAATCGCAAGTCAGTATCACTAATTTTTGCCTTGATTTAATTTTTAATTTTAATCAGGGGTATTTTCAGAAAATAATTATAATTAACTAATTTAACTTCTCTCCTTAATATCTCCAAATTCTGGTAAATAGCTCTTATATTTAGGATCGGAGGGAGTAATAATCAATGATCATTCCCGGTCGATCTACCCTCTCACCTAATAATTGTCATCATATAATTAAATCACTTGAAATTTATTTTCGCTATAGACAGAATACTTGAATAAAATATTCAACCCCGGCCGTACATCAGTCAAAATTAATATCTAGACATGTTTTCCAGCACCAGACATGAATTGGTCCAAGCAAGAGAGTGAGTTTGCTTATCGTTCATCTCAAAATTGAAATCCAAATCATCAAACGGAGAGGCACATGTCTTTGCCATTGCTATCCACTATTTATCCACATCATGTACTTACCATCTATAGAAAGGTAGTACGAGGGAAAAATCAAACTCAACCAGAAGTAGTGGCAATGGGCCTGTTTGGGTTGGCGGTAGAAATTGTGGCTTAAAAGCTACCTAACTTTTGTAAATGCTTAGTAGAAAAAAGTCAAGTTATAAATATGATTTGTGTTTGGATTGGGTTGGCTTTTTGCGAAGTGTCTTTTTCTAAAGCGATGAGTGTTTGGATTATTATTTGAAAAGTCGGTTAAGATAGAAAATGACTAAAAAGAAAGATAAATCATATTGAATACTACATATACATATTAGTTGTATATATTAAGATAATTGAAAAAAAAATTAATTTGAAAAAGGTTAAATTATTATTAAAAAATTAATAAACAATAAAATCCTTCATTAAATATATTTAATTGGATTACCTATTCTTAACAAGTTGGTCTTTGATTCAATTACCAATATAATATAAAAGACCTTATATATTTTTAAACAAAAAATATCAATATATTGGGAAAGTACCGTCAGAGTTCTCTCCTTTTTTTGACCAAAAATAAAAAATTCTCTCCTTCACTCGTTGGAATCAAAGAAAGGAATCCATGATACGCAGTCTCGAACTCGGAAACCCCAAAACATCCAATGATGATGATCCAGAAAGCTCCGAGGAAGACGGGTAATTCTCTCCTTCATTGTTTCTGAAGAAAGTGAGATGGAGACCATTGATGAATAGTGCCACCGACGGGAAAGTACTGTCGAATCCTTTTTTGACCAAAAATAAACAATGGAGATCATTGATGAAGCACACTCTAAACAGTCTCAAGTCGCTGACTCTTGGAAGAGGACGATGAACAGTAGCTTCCCTCTCCCTCCTATCTGAATTTTCTCTCTCCACTGTGAACATGGTCTCTTAACGCTGCTAAGCTTTTCTTCCAACTCTCCAAATCCTAGCTTATGCGTTACCGAGCGTTTTTGGGAAAAGTCCAGACATCCAAATGCTGATCCAAACGGTACCAATTTGGCTTTTTTCCTAATGATGAATCCACCGCTCCTCAACGCTACTAACGCTATGTTATCGGCGATTCCAAACACGCACAATGTTGAAGAAGTACGTTTACATAAGTCGTGATAAAATTTCTCACATATTTACCTTGTACACTGTAACTCACGTTGGAAAAGTAGCTTTTATCGTTAATTGAAACAGGTAATGCAACATTAACAAGCTGAAGTCCCCCCGGGGGCGAGGGGCCCACTTTCTAGTTGTAGTTTAAAGCGCGGCAATTTGCCATCATGTGCAGGCCACGTTCTTAGCTTTTCCTCTTGGGCCACACCGCTACACTAAAGTTACCGAAACATTTACGATTAGAAATTTATAATACCGGCAAGTCATAAATGATTGGATGAAATCAACCACTATTACACCTACTTGTAGTTTCTTATTTTTTATTCAAATCCCCATCCACAATACGGCCGTACGAATAACCCAAGCATTATTGTACCAAATTGAAATGTGGGTCGACACAGGTGTCATGTTCTGATTCGAAGCCATGCTTACCACCCAGCGAGTGCATGCACCTGATTTATTCTGCAGTTTAATCCCACCGCTCAAATGCCCTATATATAAACCCCCTCAGGGTTCGGGATCCCACCATCCTCCCCCTGCATTTACATAGAGAGATTTCTAAATCGCGAGGATTCTTCAAGAACGGCCATGGCCAGGTTCCTTGCTGCTTTGATCTTGGCCCTCATTGCAATCTCCACGCTCCAAACTGTGGTAAATCTCTACGCAGCAAGTCATCCTCTCACATTTCTAAAGGCTTTGTATGTTCTGTTGTGAAGGTTTCTTCTCACATTGCAGTATCTCTGATCCTTTCGCAGGTCATGGCAGCTCATGGGCAAGGAGGCAATCTCTACGGTGATAACAAGGTAACCCAGCCTCTCGTCTTTTTTCTGTCGGTTTTGGTGTGAAGAACCATTTTGTGTTTTCTGATGTTTCTGTGCTGCTTCGTTGTGGATTTTTAGGGTCGAAGCCCATATGGACCCGGCAGTCTCAAGGGCAACCGTAAGTAAAGTTCCTTCATTTCTTTTTTGCTTTGGCTTCATTTTCTCTCATTGTGATTGTGAGCAAGCTTTGTAATCCATGGGACTGGAAAGGAAAAAGGAAAAAATTTTAGTTTTTTTTTTTACACTAAAATCCAGCGAGTAGATGCGGGGTAGTTTTCTGCTTGTTTGAGAATTGAGAGGAATGAAATATTCAAAATTACCACGTTGTTATCCTCGGTTGTCGGTCAATTTTACTTGGACTGTGGTCAAAGCTGGCTTTAAGTAAAAAGCTGCAATGTTTGACCAAAGTGCATGAAAAGAAATGAAGTGTGGTGAAAACTAATGGAAGTTTGTTGTGATATGACCAGAATGCCCCTCGCAGTGCAATAGGAGGTGCAGCCAGACGCAGTACAGGAAGCCATGCATGTTTTTCTGTCAGAAGTGCTGCAGGAAGTGCCTGTGCGTGCCCCCGGGGTATTATGGGAACAAAGCCGTGTGCCCTTGCTACAATAACTGGAAGACCAAGGAAGGAGGACCCAAGTGCCCTTAACCAAGGAAGGAGGACCCAAGTGCCCTTAAGCTCTAATATCTTCCCATTCCTTGACTTCCATTATGACTATACCTTACTTCTACTGCTACGACTAATATTTCTATCATATTTTCACATGCTTTGCCCTTTTGGCTCTCTCAAATGTTTTGTTGTGCTCGAGGATGTCTCCTGTTTTAGTCAACCTAGTCATAGACTCCTCTGTTATGTTGTCACTCCACAAGGCTTTGCCTCCGATGTCTGATCCTTGTTATATCGCTACTATCTATGAAACTTCTAATGATATTTTATATATTTCCACTATGTTAAAAGAAGAAAAATATTAAACTTATGGTACATTTGGGTTGGGCCAACCATTTGAACCCAAACCATTGATCACATATACATCGGCCCTGTGAATGTGAGCGGGATCGAAATGCTGAGGTTTCCCACCTCTACCTAGTTCCTATGTCAATTAGATTTTTCATTACTATTCACAGCACGATGTACGTACATTTGCATATTCATCTACAACCAAATTAATGTATTCACTCCATATTTACACTTAATTACCGAACATCCACACATGCATATATACACATATACGGCTCTAGTAAATAGTCCCAAGCATTTTGACCAAAAGAAAAATAGTCCCAAGCATAAGTTAGTGCGCTTTAGATTCATCAGTTTCTCTCTGCATAAGTCCTAAGCGATGATTCTGAGCTGCAACTCGTCCCCAAACTCTGATCATGTCGCAGAATCAGACCCTTTCATGGAGCACAAGTAGTCACTCCCATCGTTATCTTTCCCGGAAGTATCTCCACAGTCTAAATAACACACAAATTCATAATCAAAGTTATCCATTGAAAAGAATCATGAAGCAGCTAGGAATTCTCGAATACCTCATCTACAAAAAGCAACTTACCGGCACTCGTAAATCAAGGACAATACGTAGAACGGAGCCAGTGCAAGCACCGGACACTGCAATGCCAATGTTTTAATCCGTTAAATACTTTCAGAATGCCATTGAATGTCAGCAAGTACAAAATAAACAATTCAATACTATGGAATCGTGGCTGTCGTTCATTTACAAATACAAGGTAGCTAAACATTTTGTCCTGCTGCTGAGCTGGACTATAGTAGTAAACGTCCCTCAGGATCATCACAATAAAAATCTGCAAACAACATTCACAGAATTGAGAACCATTTTTTTTTTTAAGTTCCTAATTAACATGAGGAAAGTGTACAAGTATGACATAAAGTTGATTAATTTTAATTTACAAACAAAGAACGATGCTTAGCTAATGTGCATGTTTGGTATAGTTTTTAGGAGGGGTAATCGGACTTATTTACTATTTCAATCGGGCTTATGGTTTTTTTTTTTCTTTTTCGTTTGGATGAATTTTTTTTTTTGAATCGGGCTTATGGGGTAAAAGCTCCTTATTTGAAAAGCTAGTTTTCCTAACTTATGGAGTAAAAGCTCCTTAATTGAACCTGTCTTATAGAGTAAAACTATTTATACAACCACCAATCCAAACATAAATCATATTTCACAATCTGACTTTTCCATAAGTCATTTTTCCCACCGATATCCCAAACAAACCCAATATCTATATATTATTGTATGTGAAAGAGATTAACTAATATGAAGATGAAGTGGTGAGTGTGAATGAAGGCCTACGATGAGGGCATCGGTTCCGCACAGGACGCCTCCAGTGGGATGTCTAAAGTCACAGTCTTCATCCAAAGCTGCCGCCGCTTGATCCGTCGCTATTTCCGCCAGCACTAGTGGAGAGTAAATCTGAGCATTAGTACCCGGAATTCTCCACCCTTCCCAACAATTTGGCCTTGTTTGGAATAGCTTATGGAGCTTTTCAACTGAGCTTATCGATTTTGCTTCAACTTTTTTGTTTGAATGAAATCAGTTGGCAATCGAGTTTATGGGGCAAACTAAGCTTATTTGAAAAGCTCTAATTCTTGACTTCTAATAAGTGCTTATCTAAAAAGTTCCTTATCCATGGCTTTATCTGTCGGTTTTCTCCCTTACCCATTGTGCAAACATTTACAACTCAGCAAGCAATTACAAGGGAAAATCTCCCTCAGGGCCTAAGTAACTAAGATATTGTCAAAAAAGTCACATGTCAGAAAACATCTTAGTTGTTTGTACTGATTTAGTTGTTAATGTTGTATTTATATAGTTGTTAAGGTGTACTGATTCTGTTGTTAAGATATATTTGTTAACGCGTACTGATTTAGTTGTTAATTTTGTACTGATATGGTTGTAAACATTTCTGAAATAATACCCAAAAAGGCCATAGGACATTTTTGGAGATGTGACTTTTTTTAAGTTTTTTTTGACAATATTTTGGTTACTTGGACTCTGAAGGGGATTTTCCCCAATTACAAATATAAAAAAAAAAAACATTTTTTAAACAGCTTGACCTCTTCTTCTAATCCGCTAGTGCGTACCATATATCCACGTACACCAACAATGATCGATATCAATCTCTCTTGCTTTAATAATCATGTGAAGATTCAAAGTTGCACGCTCTCTTTCATTGTCCACCCGTTAGACATTATTTACGGATCAATATATTTAATTAATATATGGTAAAAAACATAAAACTGTCTAACAACATTTTTTCTTCCAATTTATTTTCATCTACGAGCGTGAGCCTCCAGTTCTAAATATAAGATATATTTGACTTTTTTCGTAGATATTAAACAAGCTAAATAAATTAGTTAATCATATTATATGTTATGTACCTTTAGTTATATCAGTTTATAAGTTAGACAAAATAGTTTAGATAAAAAAATAAATATAAATATTTTAAGGAATTTAATTAACTTTCTTAATATCTTCAAGAAAAAAGTCAACTTAATTTGTCTAATGTTATATTAATATTGTATATTATAAAAACGTAATACTTGATTAGTTGATTACAAATAAATAAAATATTCCAGTGCAACCGCGCAGGAGAGATCTGTAATGTTGAAGGCACGCACGTAGAGTACTTACAGGACAGAAATATATGCGACTATAGTATAACTAAATTACCTGTTATTGTCCTCGCTGTTATGGGAAGAGCTCCGTGCTATCACAGCATAACCTGGACGGTAAGGCTGCATATCCAAATTATGATATATAGGAGAATAGATCAAGAGTTTAGGAAGATTACGGCACCTTATTAATTAGTTGCTACTCATCGGGTCCTAATTATAAGAGCTAGTTGACTTTTTTTTGGAGAGATTAAGAAAGCTAAATAAATTACTTAATCATTTCATATGTTGTTTTTTTAGATTATATATTAGTTTATTAGTCAAACTATTTAGTTTAAAGAAAAAAATAAAAATAAAAATACTTTAAACTAATATAATTAGCTTCTTTAATCTCTCCAAAAAAGTTAACTAACTCTTATAATTAGGACTGAAGGTAATATATATGTAAAGAGGTTAGGTAGTGAAAGTGTGTGCATGGATTAATTGGATTCTCTTGCCCATGAGAGAACTAATTAATCAGACCCAGAATGCATGAAAACATTATGAATTTCCATACCTGGGGCAGATCTCACAAGTGGCGTTCCCTTTGATATTGCACCACTTCTAGATGTAACTCTTGTGAGCATACTAGGGCAAGTGAAGAGAGGACCAAGTGTGAGAAGTTTATTACTCTTCCGAGTTTAAATATAGAACATAGTTTGTATGTAAACAACACTACAAATTACTACCTCCAGTCCTAATTATAGGACAAAGTTTGTAGTACAATTTGCACTACAAACTTTATACTATAATTAGGACCAGATGGAGTATGTCCTATATTTAGAATATACTACCTCCGGTCCTAATTATAAGAGCTAGTTGATTTTTTTTTTAATAAATTAAGGAAGCTAAATAAGTTACATAATCATTTCATATGTTGTGTTTTCATAGATTATATATTAGTTTATTGGTCAAACTATTTAGTTTGAAGAAAAAAAAATAAAAAAAAAATACTCTAAGCTAATTTAATTAGTTTCCTTAATCTCTCCAAAAAAATCAACTAGCTCTTATAATTAGGACCGGAGGGAGTAGTACGAAATAGTACTACAAATTATGTCTTATATTTGAGATTGAAGGTAGTATTGCATATATCTCTGTCTTTTTCACTTGGCCAGAAATATTACGCATGATCTTTGTCGCATATTTAAAGTCAAACTACATTAAAAACCTCTACATGCGGCTCAAGTCGCTAAATATGCTTTAATTAACAACAACTATTTGTAAAAAATGTACCAAGATCATCTAGCTAATCATATACTACCTCTCGCCCGAGATACAAGACCCAATTGATTTTTGTTTTGGAGGATTACAAAAGCTCATTAAATTACTTTAAAATAATTATATTTATCGTTTTTTCTTTAAACTATTTTGTTTGACCTATGAAGATATATAATTTAATAATATACCACATATGATATGATTAAGTAATTTATTTAGTTTTTTTAATATTTTCAAAAAAAGTCAACTAGGATTTATATTTATGATAGTATATATATTAATTTTGCCTTCAAAAGTATTCGATAATGCACCAAAGGAGGCTTTTTTGAGACCGCAGCGAGCAACATGAATTTTACTACCTCTTGTCTTTAAATTTACCCTTTGAACAAAATCTTATATCAAAGGTCGGATGTAATGTAGTATATTTCATGTGAGAAAGTGCAGCTATTTACTAACACCTTTGTTGTGTATCTTGAGAACTTATAGCAGTAAGTATAAGTATGAAAAGTGAAAGTTATGTCAATCCGATTGATATAATGCCTCGTTTGTTTGTAATGCAATTTATACCATAAATAAGATTTTATATTAGGAGAGCTAGTCCAACATATAATAATTGTAATTATAGTTATATTACTAATTTACAACATAAGTAATATATGTACATGTATGTTTATGTTGAGGGACATTGTATAACTATGTCTTACAACACAAGTAATGATATAATTATGTCTTATATTATGAGTAAGATCAGATAGAAAACACTAAACCAGAGAGAATATGAATGAAGGCGCAGAATGAAATGCTCTGCCCTGATTTCCATTTATAGAGTTACAACGAATAGCAATACACAAACCTAGAAAGATCTTACTAGCTGCCAATCATAACAGACTCATTCAGCTGTTGACATGTATAAGGGAAATATACAAAGGAATCTAATGAATACACAGTAATTACAAATGAATAATAAATCATATTCTAACATTCCCCCTCAAATGAGAGGGTGTGACCAACAAACCGAGTTTGTCTCTGAAAAACTCAAATTGTGATTGAGACAAAGGCTTGGTAAGGCAATTAGCAATTTGTAGAGATGATGGAATATATCTAATGTCTATTACACTAGAAGTAACCAGATCCCTGATAAAATGAACATCCACTTCTATATGCTTGCTTCTAGCATGTTGTACAAGATTGGTTGCTAGAGATTTTGCACTTTGATTATCACACCACATAACCAACGGATTCTTAACAAACAATCCTATCTCAGACAATAATGAAGTTAACCACTTGACTTCTGCAGACCCATCAAAGAGAGATCTATATTCAGACTCAGTGCTTGACCTTGAGACAACTTTTTGTTTTCTCGAAAACCAAGAAATAAGGTTGTTTCCTAAGAATATACACATGCTTACCATTGACTGTCTATCATCCAAATTACAAGCCCAGTCAGCATCAGTGTAGGCTACTAGCTGAGGACTACTAAAGGGCTTGAGGCGTAAACCCAGATTATAAGTTCCTTCAAGGTACCTAAATATTCGCTTGACTACTTGAAAATGTGTAGTTCTAGGCTGTTTTAAGAACTGACTGAGTTTGTTCATTGCAAAAGAGATATTAGGTCTGGTAGTTGTTAAATACTGCAGAGAACCTATGGCCTTTCTATAGTCTGTAGGATTATGCATCAGTTCACCATCAGTAGAAGAAATCATTCTACCAGTTACCATAGGAGTGGTAACTGGTGCACAGTCACTTAAACCAAACTTCGCTAATAGATCAACCACATACTTTGTTTGATTCAGATAAATTCTAGACTTGTCTCTATACACTTCTAAGCCGAGAAAATAATATAGTGGACCTAAATCTTTTAAGGAAAATACTTGATTTAGCCTCTAAACAAATCTATCCACAAATGCATGCAGTGTTGTTGCCAGTCACTAAGATATCATCCATGTAAATAAGTATAAAGACAGTTAAATCACAAGTCTGAAGCATAAATAGAGAGGTGTCACTTCTCAAGCTCCGAAAACCCCAATTGACCAGTGTAAGCCACAACAGGTCAAACCAGGATCTTGGAGCTTGCCATAGACCATAGATAGCCTTGATTAACTTACAGACGTGTGTGGGTTTCCGCTGATCGACAAATCCTTCAGGTTGCGGCATAAATACCTCCTCTTGCAAGAATCCGTTCAAAAACGCATTATTTACGTCAAGCTGCCTAATTCCCCAATTGGAAGTGACGGCAATTGACAGAAATGAATTTGTAGGGATTAGGTTTATTTAAGCACTTTATTGTGTTGTAATTTTTTTAATGGTAATTTTACTATTTTATTTAGCAAATTTAAATTTATTTTTAATTTTTTATCTCAAATTATCACATTTTATACAACACATATGTGTGTGTGTGTGAATTTGATTTATGCATTTTTCAGTCATTTTCCATCTCATCCATCTTTTTAAAAGCTATGCCAAACAAGTTTTCATCATAAACAAAAACCACTTCTGCTACTGCTATTCCAAACACAAATCACATCAAAAAAAGTTCATCAGGAAAAGTCTATCAAGAACAAAAGCCACTTCTTCCACCGCTATCCCAAACGGGCCCCGTATTGTCCATAAATTCCGTGCGTCTCTGACTTCTTTTTAAATCTACCGTGGCATATTTGATATATTATAACAATATATTATATTATAAATAATATAATAAATATTATATTATATTCTTTTCAATTTAATTTGTTACTCGGGTAGTGATGCTTATTGTCTCTTCTATATTTTCTCCTCTCTTAGATCACATAATATCTCCTGCAAAATAAAATAGGATATAAATAGATTTTATGTTATAATATTCTTTTATCCTAAATTTAATTAAAAGATAGATAAATATATAAAAGATAATTAAATAGGTATAAAATATTAATAAATCCAATCCAATATATATCGAATCCATACTTATTTAATTATAAAATATATATTTATCACTCTCATCCCATGAGCTTGGAGGAGGCAGCGACAGGAGGGGAATGATCATCCGTGGAGTCTGCGTTGCGGGAAAGAGGAGAAGAATCAACAGAATCATGGTAGTTGAGATGAGAGGGTGGCATCTTCAGCGAGAGGCGAATCAGTGAGCGGAGGAGGAGGTTATTGTTGGGATAGAGAGCAAAGAATCTGTGATGGAAAAACAGAGAACAAAGGACGTCTGTAATGGAGTGAAAGAAGAGTCCGGTAGTGACAATGATGAAGTGTAGCTCGATGGGGGGTAGAGATGGTGTTGTGGTGACGGAGGTTCAATCGGTGAAGAAGAAAGAGAAACTTCCGGCAATGGTGAGGTTTGATATATGGTCATCCCTTCGTGTTTCCTTGCGCGACACTTCTAGCTTTTGCAATCAATGCTTCTGGTCCTTGTCTCTTCAAACTTGCGGCGCCTTTGAAGGTTTCGAGCTCTGTTTTGTTGGAAATAGAGGTTGGAGGACGAAGCTTGCTGGTGGGTGAGAGATGGAGGGTGTAGAAGTCTTCTATGGTGGTGGTGGCTCTCTGTTTCTTTCCTCTCTCTTCTCAAGCTCTCCTTCTTGAAGGAGCTCTCTCTCATTCAGAATCTTTTTACAAGAAACTCGTGTGTCAAATAAATTATAGGGGTACTTGCATGTTGAAGTCTATGGAAATAATAGAGATAAGATGAGTCTAGAACATAGGAAGTCAAAGAGTTTCTTTTTTTCTCAAACGAAGAATGATGATGATGTGGCAAAACATGTGCCGCACATATCAGCAAAATTGGGTCAAATGATTCATGTTTGTGCTAGAATTAGAGACCAACTTGTTAAGGATAGGTGATCCAATAAGTAATACACTATGATTTACTATGAACATGTTGATATACATCTGTATGCATTTTAATTTATATACAATTTTATTCATTAAATATATTTAATTAAGCACTTTAGTGTTTTTTAATTTTCTTAATAATAATTTAACTTTTTTTATCAAATTTAATTTTTTTCTTCAATTATCACAATATTTACAACTAACACACTCACATATTTGTCATGTTCAATAAGATTCATATCTTTTTCATTCATTTTTCTTTTCAATTGATTTTTTAAATAATAATCCAAACACAGTTTAAAAAAAAGTAATTTTTGTCACCATCAATTTAAACACAAATCATATTTACTATCTCACCTTTACCTATCTTATTTATGCAAAACTCATTAAAAATAAGTCACTTCTTCCTCTGTACTCAACCACTCATGCTCACAGTAGTCTCGACAGTCGTCCTTAGCCCTCCGTCCTCTTCGGCTCTTCCAGATCCAAGCGCCTCTCCTCACAGTCACTGGTACTGTCTCCCTCTCATCCTTGCATCTGATTTGCGTCTAATTTTTTTTTTTTGCTATGCATAATCGATCGATTTCTTCAGCGAAATCTGGACTCGAAACTGACTCCGTGTGAAATGTAGCTAATCGATTTATAGGAACAGTGAGTGAAGAGAGTATTGAGAGGGTAAATCACTGTGAAAGTGCGTTTGCTCTGTGAACCTGCTGTTATGTTGGGCATGCCCTGCAGGTTAATTAATTAGTTCGTCCTTTAAAACTCCATTATGTACTACTCTTCTGCATGCTCCTTTTCGGGGAGCAGTTTCATTTGGAAAGTTCTGAACTTTTGCTATATATCTTAATTGGCTTATGGTATAAAGCATACGACACTGCCTTTACCCTTCATACTACTGTTTACCTTTTTTATTTATGTTTGTATGCTTAGATAATTTGTAGGGAAAAACTATAGAGAAGTCATGAGAAGAGACGTGATATGCTCAGAGGAAAGTGGAAAATCTTTGTGAGCATGTTATCTCGTCAATTGATAACTTTGCGCGTTGACTTTGGAGCTCAAAAAGTTTGTGTGTGTTTGCTGCATATATACTTTTGATCTGCTGCGCCATATATGTGTGTGCATATATTCTTCTTTTTGTTTGTTTGATTGTCGTGATTTTGGTTCAAGTAATACTATACCCAGGCTGTGTTGTCGTTTTCTTTTTTTTTTTTTTTTTTTTTTTTTTTCTTGTTGGTGTTTAATTACATGCTTTGTGTGCGATTGTGATCAAAACCAGTAAAGTAAAAGTATTACGATCCAAGAAAAGAAATAGTTTTATCGAGTCACTCATGGGTAAATCTAACAACATCCTTTTAAAAACTAGAAGGAATAATTTGATTTTTCAGATTTTCCAACAAGCAGATAGGGCTGTGACTTGTGAGTGATTCCTATAGAGTCGTGAGCCATGGTCCTGGAGAACAAAGTGGGTGTGATCACTAAAAATGTTTGTTTTTGAGTGGGATATCTATATTATTGTATCACTCAAACCCTTTGCTATCCTCTGATCTATTAGACTGTCATTAATTGTTTTTTCCTTAATTGATGAATACTTGCTCTTCATTTTGTTGCAGGCAAGGAGGAAGAGTAAACTTAAGTGTTGACTTATCTCAGTCTTTTAATATTGGTGAGAATGAGACTCTTGATGGACCATCTTTTTCCAACATATACCTCTTGTTTGTTAATATTCCAAATAATATTTTCAATTCTATGCTCATCATTACGTGTACATATTTCATTATCACTAATTTCTTAACACAACATTTGTTTTTTTTAGATGGACCGAGTATCATTGAAGGTGGAGGAGACAAATGAATGACAATGGATGCTCAAGAAAAATAAATTAGATCTCAATCATTTATTTTCCACTTGTGTGTAATGTGATAGACTACTTGTTATTTGTTAGGTTTAACATGTTTAATTGATTGTTATGGATTGTATTAAAGTAACTTGAATGTTATTGTTTTTTATTCTTGTTATATACTGTTGGAGATTAACATGGATTTATCATTGGGTTTTAATGTTTGATGAAGTGTTTTTTCTGATTATAGGTATTGTTATGGTTTTATTAGGTTCAATTTGAACCTTCGAAAGTCAGTTGAAACCTAATAGAGCAAAAATATTGTCTCCCAAAAAAGAGGAAAAAAAAATAAAAACAAGTGCCCGAGCTCGGGTTGGACTAGATCAAACCTCGGGCTGACTTGTCCAGCCTAAGGTTCTATTAGAACCAGACCTCTGGTTGTGGCCAAACCTGGTCTGGTCTGGTCTATGGATATCCCTACTAGTGAGAAGTAGAAGTGAAGCTTTTATTTATTTTTTATTTTATTTTTTACGTGAAGCATTCGATATCTTAAACTTACCTCATTTTAACTCGAATAATTTATTGGGTGTCTAGACTAATCCAGATCGAGTAGGGTAGGATCACAAGGGCAGTATAGCTTTACCCCCAAATATTTAACGCTACTACGTTCTCAGAGTTCGAACTCAAGACTTTTGGTTAAACTAATACATCCTCTTATAAGTTGAACTAAGTGTTTAGTGGTAGAAGTTGAGGCTTTAAAAGGACAACCAACGAGTTGGGAAATTCATGGAGAAAGAAGGGCTTTGACGGCAGGAGAAAGGTTTTCAATGGGAGAAGAGGGGGAGATAAAAAAAATTGATTAAAAATTGAAAATTTGTTCTATTATTATTATTATTGTCAAATGAATTTGCTAAGGCAACATTTAAGAATAAAATAATGTAACTTTGATGAGTGAGTATTTTTTGTTACATAAGGCTAATGATGTTAAGATTAGAGGATTAAAATTACATTTTATAAACTTGAAGAATTAAAATGAAACTTGATATAAAAATAAGGGATTAGTATATCTGCATTTACTGCAGAAAAGCATATCTGCACCAACCGCTAAACTACGTCGTTTCAATTATTATTTTTCTTCCCAGACCTATTCAATTTCCTTCGTCGATTTCCCTGAAGATGTCTAGCTTTGTATTCTCTCCTTCCTCACACCATCTGAAATTGCCACCATTGCTTGCACATCGAAGCGATTCGGCTCCCTTTGTAGCAACAATAGCAAACTCTGGTTTAGCCTGTGCGACAGAAAGTGGGGTTCGAAGACACATATCGCAAAATGGGGCAATGGGAAAATTAGCTATCGCCTATTATACAAAACCCTCAGCGAATGGGAGAATCTAATTGGCTTTTGGCGTCGAAGCGGACCGGGAAAAGCATCGCAATTGGGTCACCGTCGTTGGTTATCTTCGAGTGGGGTCAGTCGTTCCTCGCTGGTTCCAGAGTTTCCCCGTCGAAAAATGGGACCTACGATATATTAAAGTTGCCAGAAGGAAGTGGGAGCCTGAGCATTTCGTGAAGATTGTTAATTGTGCACCCACTCCATCACGTCCATTGCAAGGTCTATGGAAGGTGTTGAACTTGTCATTCAACTTGCTATTTCTCCAGAGTAGCGCCGAGACTTGAAGCTGGAGAAGATATGATTGTCTGGAAGGTGTTGAACTTGTCATTCAAATAGAAAGTGATTTATGCAAACAATGGTAGCACCAAGAGTAGGAATGGCCGTGCCAGTTGAGATTTTGAGTATTGGGTGTTGGAAAGAGCATTAATGTCTTGTTTAATTTGACGGGTTGATTTTCTGGAACTGAATAGTTTTGACTGATGCTGAAAATTCTGACTATCTTCAATAGGTGCCTATAATAATGCAGACAATATACTTTTTTCTTCTTGTTATGGTGTAGTGTACAAGTTATTCTTATATTGAGGGAATGAGTTGCTAATATCTCAAGTTTTTAGACTCTATAAATTGCAATGTGATGTGTGATCGTTTATGGAAGGCTTTCAATTCTTCAAAGTTGTTGATCTTTGTGCCTTGTCTTTGAGACATGATTGAATGCTAAAAGGCTTGTAAATGCTTTATCAGTTTGTCTTTGCTTTATGATTGACTTTACTTTTGGCCGTCGCTGGCAACAATTTTGATTGATGAGGTGGGTAATATTTGTTTTTGGTCCGAGTAAGAATATTGAAATCAGTTGTCCCCCTAATGATATTAAGTAGTTTTTAACCAAAGCCGTTAGTATGCCATCAACCCCGCATAATAAGAAGATTAACAAGGAATGGGTTTACAAAATATTCAAAATCCATGAGGTTTTCGATAACCAAACATTCTTTTTAAGCTCTATGCCTGTTTAGGCTTTTACAGAACAAGATAATGATAAAACTCCAAATTTCATTTTCCACACCCTTGATATTAGGTTTTCGGCAAAAACAAAATCCACAAGATTTTACAAATTCAATTAAAAAAATCCACATTAAGTTTTTATTGCAGAATCTAAGAATATAAGGCAGTCATGTAAATTTAGCATTTAAACAATGACATCCCTCTCAAGCAGTCAGAAACCTAGGCTCCAAACTTATGCTCCATGTCTCCCTCGAGTCTCTGATGATTTGTATTTCTAACAAATTTCAACACTATTTGATTCAACCAGGCAACCATTAGACCCCATGCATGCGTGGACCACATCACCCAGACTCCAGCAAATTAAAACTATGAAAGAACAACCGCATAGTTCATCACAGTTATTACATCAGTTGTTCCATGCCATATTTTCCTTCCAACGCCCACACAAGCTACTTCAATTCAGCTGTTCCTGATCCATATCCCTGCACGTCCCTGAGATTTTGTAACTGCACCATCAACATTTACCTTTAACCAATCACTAGCAGGAGGAGACCACTTCATATTCGAAGCATCACCAGAGAAGAGGCAGTCATTCGTTTCTTGCAAAATTACAAAGCTCCTCCAGACTTGTAGAAGGATTGTAGATGGGTTAGCTGGTTTTCAAAAACCAGCTTCAAAGATAATGTTATTCCGCCAGAGCCAAAGCTTCCATATAGCTACTCCCCAAACAAGACTCCAATCTCCTGACTTCTGAAGATTAAGATCTCTTTTAAAATTCATTAATCCCCAATCCTTAAGAGAGGATGAAAAAAAAACTGAGTAATAAAACGGGGGTGAATTAATTAAGCCACAGCTCCCTAGCAAATGAGCAATCTTTAAGGATATGCAAAACCAACTCTGAAGCCTCACCACAAAAGTCGCACAGAGGGGATTAACAATCTTCCATAGACAATCATATCTTCTCCAGCTTCAGGTCTCGGCGCTACTATGGAGAAATAGCAAGTTGAACGACAAGTTCAACACCTTCCAGAGACCTTGCAATGGACGTGATGGAGTGGGTGCACAATTAACAATCTTCACGAAATGCTCAGGCTCCCACTTCCTTTTGGCAACTTTAATATATCGTAGGTCCCATTTTTCGACGGGGAAACTCTGTAACTGGCGAGGAACGACTGACCCCACTTGATGATAACCAACGACGGTGACCCAATTGTGATTATTCCCGGTCTGCTTCGACGCCAAAAGCCAATTAGATTCTCCCATTCGCTGAGGGTTTTATACAGTAGGCGATAGCTAATTTTCCCATTGCCCAATTTTGCAATCTGTGTCTTTAAACCCCACTTTCTGTCACATAGGCTAAACCAGAGTTTGCTATTGTTGCTACAGAGGGAGCCGAATCGCTTCGATTTGCAGGCAAAGGTGGCAATTTCAGATGATGTGAGGAAGGAGAGAATACAAAGCTGGACATCTTCAAGGAAATCGTTGAAGGAAATCGAATAGGTCTAGAAGGAAAAAATTAATTGAAACAGCGTAGTTTAGCGGTTGCTGCAGATATGCTTTTCTGCAGTAAATGCAGATATAGTAATCCCTAAAAATAAAGGACTACACTCAATATTTTCTATGCCAAAAAAAATAATTAAACTCGATATCTTCAATAAAGAGCGTCATGCTTTTTGGGGTTTGTTGGGCCTAAATTTGACCTTGGTAAAGTCCCTTTCTGCCGGCCTCTAGGCCCATTTTCTGAAAATTTAAAAGGCGACGCAATTGAATTCCCGCCAAAAACACTCCCGCTGCCAATAAAATGACAAAAAAAAAAAAAAAAACTCGTCTGGCCAGAATTGTAGGAAGGATCGGTGAGACTATATTCTTGCTTCTGCTAAAATTCAAATTCTGCAGAGTGTAGATCAGTTTCAGCCGTTGAAGGCTTCTGGGTTCTTAGTTGACTTGGAATTGGAGATGGAGCCGCACGAAGAGGTTATGGCTGATGGGTCTGAGTCAGTCCCTGGAGGATCCAGACGACCCAGGCTCTTCATCAAAGAAATGGTCATGAAAAACTTCAAATCTTATGCCGGCGAGCAACGAGTTGGCCCCTTCCACAAGGTTTTGCATCTATTCTCATCTCCTTCATGTTTAACCTAACACCCAGGGTTTTCATGCGTTTCTTCAATTGGTTCCATGTACATGAATGTTTCGCCTGGTGGCCGTAGTTTCATGGTGATGAATTCGATCAAAAGTAGAATAACACTCCATTTAGCTACATATTAGGGCATGTTGCCAAGTCTCCGTCAAAAGCATCTTCAGGAAGCTAAAGAAGCTTCCTTGATGCTTTCGATGTGGTTTCTTCTATTTGTCCAAAAATATAAAAAATGCGTTTTCGCGTAAATTATATGAGCACAAAAAGGATATGTTTCCACCTCCATAATTTTGACTTGTTTTCCCACCCATCCTGGGCTTCAGAGCTTTTCTGCTGTGGTTGGACCAAATGGGAGTGGAAAAAGCAATGTGATCGATGCCATGCTCTTTGTGTTTGGGAAGCGAGCCAAGCAGGTGTGTATCTGTGACCTTATGATCATCCTTGTGCTGTAACTTTTATCCATAGCGGGAGAAATCAATGAAGTGGTCTATCATTTGTAAAAGATTTTTTCTTCTGTTATTTTCTTCCATTTTTCTCCATCATATATGATCTTTATACTTGCAGATGCGACTGAACAAAGTTTCTGAGCTTATACACAATTCTTCAAATTACCAGAATCTGGATAGCGCAGGGGTTTCTGTTCATTTTCAAGAAATTGTTGATCTGGTACATATTTTTATGATGGTTCTAATTTCACTAACGATAAGAAAGAATGAGGCACAGCTGAAGTGATCCAATGACTTAATTATTGCACCTTTCAGGATGGTGAAACATATGAGGCTGTTCCTGGAAGTGACTTTACGATCACTAGGGTGGCTTTCCGCGATAATTCATCAAAATATTATATTAATGATCGCCTCAGTAATTTCACAGAAGTTACCAAGAAACTCAAGGGAAAAGGTGTTGACCTTGACAATAATAGGTTTTTGATCCTTCAGGTTAGGAACTTGTTATATGGCACTTTAGTTTGTTTAGATATGCTTCTATCCATCTCCCTGGAATTGATATTCTTGTTTTCAGGGTGAAGTTGAGCAAATTTCACTTATGAAACCAAAAGCTCAAGGACCACATGATGAGGGTTTTCTAGAATATCTTGAAGACATCATCGGAACCAACAAATATGTTGAAAAGATTGACGAATCATATAAACAGTGAGCACTCTTGCTTTATTTCATTAAACAATAGTTGTGAAGAAATGACTGACTTACTCTAAATGTGGCTGCTTTTGTAAGATTGGATTTTCTGGAGTTTCATAGAAATTAAATTTCATGCAATTTTCCTGTTTTTGTCTTTTTGCTGGATAGATTTATTATTATTTTCTATGTTGAGACAGCGTTTAAATTATATTTTAACTTCAAACTCAGGATTTCTAATGCTTGCAATGATCTTGTTGATATTTTAGGTTAGAGCTCCTCAATGAAAGAAGATCGGGAGTGGTACAAATGGTTAAGCTAGCTGAGAAAGAAAGAGATAGTTTGGAGGCATGCATATAAAGTGGTCATATTCATTTGTTGTTTGATTTCAGAACAACATTTAACATATTTTCTTGGGACAGGATGTGAAGAATGAAGCAGAAGCATACATGCTGAAAGAGTTTTCTCTTCTAAAATGGCAAGAGAAAGCCACACAGTTGGCTTATGAAGATAGCTCTGGAAAAATGGAGGGACTACAAGGAAGTATTGCTAGCCTAGAAGAAAATCTCAAGAATGAAAGGTAAATTTAGTTTTTGATTTGTAACTCACTAACCTGTTTTTTATGCATTTTGTAGCTGGAAATATATTTTCTTGATCAAGGATTTGATGTGTGATGCCAGGGGCAAAATACAAGAAAGTAAACAAACTTTGAAGGAGCTTGAAGCTAAGCACAACAACTATTTGAAAAGACAAGAGGTTTGAATGACATGGAAATAATTCATATGAGTTTGCTTGACATGATGCACCATTGTCTATAGGTTTTAATTATTTTGCAATCAAGCATGTAGGTTATCTTCTGGTCAATTTTTCTTTCATTCTATTGAGCAGGAGCTAGATAGTGACATGAGGAAGTGTAAGGAAGAGTTCAAGGAGTTTGAGAGACAGGATGTTAAGTACCGGGAAGATTTTAAGCACATGAATCAAAAGATCAAGAAACTGGCTGAAAAAGTTGAAAAGGTAAGAGGGAGGTGTAGTTTGCTGCAGCTGATCATATCCACAAATGGCGCACCTTACTCATCTGTTCTTGTTTCAGGATTCATCAAAAATTGAATCCTTGGTAAAGGAGTGTGAGGAATCAACTAATATGATACCAAAACTTGAGGATGCTATCCCGAAGTTGCAAAAATCATTACTAGATGAGGAGAAGGTTTTAGAGGAAATCAAAGGAAGTTCTAAAGGTGGAGTCCTGTTATTTTCAATTCCAAGAAATTGCAAGGTTCTTTTGTGTTTTGATCAATTTTTTTTGAAGCAGTGATGCACCAAAATTAACCCCACCTTATATTATTTTTATTGAATATGAACACTTCATTTTGCTTTAAAATTCTAGGTTTTGACTCCCAAACTTCATTTTTGTTTAAGAGATCATTATTCATAAGAAAGTCATGGTTTTATGCTGCTTCAGATTTTTTGATACTATCGTTGTGTCTTGATTTTGATAGAAGGAGGATGGAATCATACTGTTCTAGTTTTTTTGTTTGAACCATCTGCAATTTGTCATAGTATAAATGTGATATGCAAAATGTTGGTCTGATTGAATTTGATATATAATTTGGTAATTTTAACACTAATATTGATGTAAGCTTGCATTTGATTGTTTTGTCACACAATATGAGCCAGCATCACGTTGATAGAAATTATTTTCTGAGCTTTTATTTGTGCAGAAGTAGCCTATAAATTTGATTTTGTTTGGTTGTTCAGAATTCCTGAGAATCCTAATGGTCTTTGTTCTCTATTTTATTTGTTTATTGCATACCTTTCGCATGATTGGTTTTGGAAATTTATATTCAGTTGTGGTGTGTCTCTAGATTTTTCATTTCTCTCTCTGCATTGTTGGTGAAATTTATTTATGTCGATTGGTAAACAGCTGAAACTGAGAGATATCGCTTGGAGCTTGCCAAAGTTCGTGCTGAGCTAGAACCATGGGAGAAAGATTTGATTGAGCACAAAGGGAAACTAGAAGTTGCATGTACAGAGAGCAAGCTTTTGAATGAAAAGGTGTTTTCTCCCTTTCTTTCATTTAACTAGCTCTTGTATGAAAGTTCACTACTATGGTGATTTTTTTCTCTTTTGCTTACAGAAAGCATCAGTGGACATTGATAAAAAAAGAACCAAAATTCTTTATCCATTTTTTAAAGAAGATAACATTTTGCATTTGATATGTAATCCGTGAACTTAAGGAGGAGGCACAAATGTATACTTATCAGACGAGAATTTATCATATTTAATAGTAGGTTGAAGTTGATTTTTTAAATTTTCAGCATCAAGCTGCTCGTGGAGCTTATGAAGATGCTAAAAACCAGATGCGAAGTATATTGGAAACAATTAAAATAAGAAGTGGGAGCATTTCTCAAATGCAGAGTGGTATAGAAAAGAACAAGCGTGAAGCATCAGAAGCTCGTCAAGAAGAACAAGTTTGTGCTTTTCCTTTCTTAATTCTAGCTCTTTGTAAGATTTTTGCATTGGGTGATGTGGATGGTCTTTTTCAGAAATGCATCAAAGAACAAGATGCACTGATTCCTCTCGAACAAGCTGCTAGACAAAAGGTTTCAGAACTAAAGTCTATTAGGGATTCTGAGAAGAGTCAGGGATCAGTGTTGAAGGCAATCTTGAAAGCAAAGGAAACCAAACAAATAGAAGGAATTTATGGCCGCATGGGTGATTTAGGTGCTATTGATGGTGAGTTTTTTCAACTGTTGTTTCTCAAGCTTCAGTCTTTGTCCTATTAAAAAATTTATCATGTTCCATCTTTTTAAGGTAAAACAAGTAACCAAACTTTTATCTGATCAATACATGTCAATATGTTGACTTCTCATAAACCGATCATTGCAGCAAAATACGATGTTGCCATATCGACAGCATGTGCTGGACTTGATTATATCGTGGTAGAAACTACCAATGCTGCACAAGCATGTGTTGAGCTACTTCGAAGGGAGAATCTTGGTGTGGCAACCTTCATGATATTGGTATTTTTCTACGGTTTTTTTAGTGGTTTTTATATCATGAATAGTATCAATAATATTGTCTTTCTCTTTAAGTTGGGTTGGCAGCTGCTCTCGTATATTTTATGGGGAAAACAGATGAAATTAAATCCACAGGCCTCAGCTTGTTTAGACTTAAGACCAATGGCTGTTTAATCTGCTCATTATACCATAAATAACTGTGCAAAAAACTTTAAATGGCTTAAATTTTTCTCCCTGGACGGAAGTGAAGATTTGGATGCATATAGATGTTTGAAACTCATATTTATTTTTAACTAACAGTAGGTCACATTAATATTGTCTAATTTATAAAGTCCACACATTGGAGCAATTTAATTCCGAGTAGGGGAATGGAAGCTAGCTGCTCCACCCTTTTAAATGATACCATGTTCTAATACTCTTGATTGAATACAAAATCATAGTGACCAATGATGACTCAGTGTTTTCTAATATTTTTGATATACTTCAATTTTTTTGGACATATTGATAGTACTTGAAAGTGCATATTTTTTAATAATTGTGAGGGACATTGTTTTCTTTTCCAGGAGAAGCAAGTTGATCTTCTTCCAAAATTAAAACAGAATGTAAGCCCTCCAGAGGGAGTTCCCCGTCTCTACGATTTAGTGAAAGTTCAAGACGAGAGAATTAAACTTGCTTTCTTTGCAGCATTAGGGAACACAGTTGTGGCTAATGATCTTGACCAGGTCAGGATGCATTTCTTAAATCATAATGCCTAGTTATATTTATGAAAATTCCTTCTACAGTCTTGCTTATATGAATCTCTGGTTTAGACTTTTGGCTGAAGAGCAAATTTTGTTGCTTGGTCAATCTTTGTTGCTCTGAATTAGCTTGCATGTTTGTACCATGAAGTTCATTAGCGACGTCAAAGTATGTTTGCAACTGTTTTTTTCTGTGAGGGAAAAGATGAAGTACCATGTTTATCTCCTCTAATTGTAGGCAGCACGTATTGCATATGGCAGAAACAATGATTTTCGCCGAGTTGTTACTTTAGATGGTGCACTGTTTGAGAAATCTGGAACAATGAGTGGTGGGGGAAGTAAGCCACGTGGTGGTAAAATGGGGACGTCAATTCGAGCCAGCAGTGTGTCTGCAGAAGCTGTTTCAAATGCTGAGAAGGAATTGTCTGGGATGGTTGATACATTGAATACCATTCGCCAGAGGATCCTGGACGCGGGGAAGAGATACCAGGCCTCAGAGAAAGCTGTCACCGCCTTGGAAATGGAATTGGCTAAAACACAGAAGGAGGTAATGTTGTTTCACATTCTTAGAAGAGTATATTACTTCGTATTGATATCACAAACTGAGTACTTTTTCCTCAACAGGTTGACAGTTTGAATTCACAACATAGTTATATTGAAAAACAACTTGCTTCTCTTGAGGCGGCCTCACAGCCAAAAAAGGATGAGCTTGACAGACTGGAACAGCTGAAGAAGATTATTTCTACTGAGGAATTGGATATTAATAAGCTTATTGATGGGTCTAAGCAGCTGAAGGAAGAGGTTGGTTGGTTTCTTTCTTATGTTCTTGTGCCTGGCTGGTTTTGCACTTGATCATTTTAGTGTGATGGAATCTTGAAAGTTGAACTTTACTTATTTTTGTCTCATCTATTCTTGGCTTTTTTATTTTTAGGCTTTGAAGCTTCAGAGAAATATTGAAAATGCTGGGGGTGAAAAGTTAAAACAACAGAAGTCAAAGGTCGAGAAAATTCAATCAGTAAGCATCCACTACACTGAGAATAATCTTCAGATAAATTTGATGCATTGTCTGTGCTAATGGCATTAAATTACTAGGATATTGATAAGAATAACTCGGAGATCAACCGCCACAAAGTCCAAATAGAGACAGGACAAAAAATGATTAAAAAGTTGACTAAAGGAATTGAGGAATCTAAGAAGGAGAAAGAACGGCTAGGTGAGGAGAAGGAAAAATCAAAAGCATCTTTCAAAGAAATAGAACAGAAAGCATTTGTGGTGCAAGAAAATTTTAAGAAAACACAAGAGGTTTGCCCTTTTTCCTTTCTTCTTCTGGTCACACAAACTTGTGTTGACACAATTATATGTGGATTAAACAATGCAACATATCTTCTCCTATCATGTATGTACTCTATTTTTGCTGTACAGATGCTTGAAAAACATAAAGAAGTTTTGGATGAAGCAAAATCTGAGTATGATAAGGTGAAGAAAACAGTAGAAGAATTGCGTGCTTCTGAGGTACTTTCTCTTGTGGGTGTTTTCTTTTGATTTTCTGTCACTTTGTAGTATGGAATTTATCACGGCATGATGATTTCCCAGGTTGATGCTGACTTTAAATTGAAAGACATGAAGAGAGAATACAAGGAATGGGAAATGAAGGGGAAGGGTTACAAGAAAAGACTTGATGAATTGCAAACAGCTCTTCAAAAGCATCTGGAACAGTATGTCATTTTGTAATTATACGGAATATATTGTCTTACATTCTAAAGGTTCGATGAGATTGTAAATTGGTTGCAGGATTCAGGTTGATTTGGTGGATCATGAGAAGGTTCAGGCTACATTGGCTGAAAATAACCTTAATGAAGCTTGTAATCTGAAAAGGGCCCTTGAAATGGTTGCAGTGCTAGAAGCACAGATGAAGGAGATGAATCCCAATCTTGATTCAATTTCTGAGTAGGAGTTTGAAAGTTTATTTTGTATATTATCTTTCCATCTGAACTTGCATTGATGTAGTTACTTTGGATTATCAGATATCGTAAAAAGGTGCTGTTGTACAATGACCGGGTTGAGGAACTTAACAAAGTCACTCAGGAGCGGGATGATATTAAGAAACAGTATGATGAATGGAGGAAGAGAAGGTCTGCAAACTCTTTTTGTTATCTGTATTCACTTCATATCTCCTTTTGTGACAATAACCTTAGCTGATTTTGTTATTTCAGATTGGATGAATTTATGGCAGGATTTAACGCCATATCTTTAAAGTTGAAAGAAATGTATCAGGTTTGTATATTCTCTCTCTGTATCGTGGGTTCCTTAGTTTAAATTTTTATAGCTGTAAATTCGATTACAGTTTACCCTTATTCCCGTAAGTTGGCATGATTTGGACGCCAATCTGATTTTGCGTACTGGCAATATGGTTCTGGATATAGAACTTTTCCAATTAAATGTCTTGTTCAGTTCCTTTTTCAGAATTTTCCAATCAATGCTCCTTTATTTAGCCGTTGATCTTTTATTGAAGGGTTAATGTGCAATTTTATCAATGAACTATTGGTCCAGGAGCACCCAACACAATAAACTATGATGTGGACCTTAAATACAAATGAACTTTTGAATTGGTTAAATCAGCACAATGCCGTTAGTGACTGTGCAATGTCCGTCAGGGAACAAAAACATAAACAAATACCCTGCAATTATACGGTCGTGAACAAAAACAAAACCTTCAATTACCATGCAATCCTGAAACTTTCGGATTCAGAGAGAAACCATCAAATACCTTGCAATCTAATACCGGATGAGGATCACGAAGGAGAAGACACCACGACAGACCACCCCAGATTGGGATTGAACGATTTTGGGAGCCGAGCACCGCAGAGGGAAGATTGAACGCGGGATCGAAGACCAATGAAGTTTGAGGAGGAAAATCTGGGAATTTGGGATCTGAAGCTTGAGAGCTTCGGATGGTATAAACAATAAATGTTAAAAACTTTCACTGTGCTTCAAGAATCAGGCATCAGCCTGAATGGGGACTATAAGCAATGGGTAAAGTTTGTGCTTGGGGTTGAGTCCGAGAGAAACAGGCAAGGAGACATGTGCCCCTTGACCCTGTTCCCCTAACCAAGAACCAATAAGCTTCGGAGTTATGAACCATGGTAGCCAAGGCCACTTACTTTTTCAGATAATTTCACATGTTTAACCAAATGGGTATGATAGGTACCTCATGGTCACGCGACATTCAAATGTATGTATGGATGAAACAAATATATGTTTCAATGTTGAAGGGAATTAGATGGATAATTGTGTTGCACATTTGGAGTGTTTGTGCTTGCTCTGTTATGTTAGCCAAAAACAGAGGCAAACAAAGTGCTCTTTTCCAGACTTTGACTCCATGTAGGCGATAAGCACCTCGTGGTTAAAAGACAGTTTAATTATTTAAATAGGGCGTTTCGCGCCAAGTGCGTCGATTCATTTTCATGTTCAGATGTTGAAGCCACATCCCATATCTTGAAATTCCATAGTTGCTGTTTCCCCAATCTTTAACCCCCAACTCCATCAACCATCTCAAACACTCCTCTCGATCAGAATGCCTCGCCTTCTTCGCCATTTTTGCTGCTCCGTCGCCTTTAAAGAACGGCTTCAGCAGCATGTCAGAATTCATGCGGTGGAGGCTGTTAAACTGACGGACGTTGCAAAGTCACTAACGGCATTGTGCTGATTTAACCAATTCAAAAGTTCATTTGTATTTAAGGTCCACATCATAGTTTATTGTGTTGGGTGCTGCTGGACCAATAGTTCATTGGTAAAATTCCACCTTAACCCTTTATTGAACTGTCTTCCTCTGCATGCTTAGTATGATGCGCATACACCTCGTAGGGTTATGACAAATAGCATTTAATTCCTCGTTTGTGTTTGCAGATGATCACACTTGGAGGTGATGCAGAACTTGAGCTTGTGGATTCTTTGGATCCTTTCTCTGAAGGTGTTGTTTTCAGTGTTAGACCGCCAAAGAAAAGCTGGAAGAATATTGCGAATTTATCAGGTGGTGAAAAGGTTAGTTATAAAACTTGTTGGGATTTAGGCTTTGGTTCGATTAAATTCCAAGGATTGCAAATTATGTTTTCATCCTCATGTCTTCGATTTTCTGACCAAACCTGTAATAGCATGTTGTTTAAATTCTTTGTTTCACTTGCAGACTCTTAGCTCATTGGCGCTTGTTTTTGCTCTTCATCATTATAAGCCTACCCCGCTTTATGTAATGGATGAAATTGATGCTGCTCTAGGTACTTTTTATTAACCTTCTTGTTCAGTTCATTAAATTTGTTCCTCATTTAATGGGTTATTTGGTGTGACAGATTTCAAGAACGTATCTATCGTGGGGCATTATGTAAAGGACAGGACTAAGGATGCGCAGTTCATTATCATAAGGTTTGTTTGGTGCTCACCTAAAGGTTTTATTTATGATGATTATTGGTATACCTGATGCTGATTACTGAACTAACCATGTTATGTTTTCCTTTGAACAGCCTGAGGAACAATATGTTTGAGTTGGCAGATCGACTAGTTGGGATTTATAAAACTGACAATTGCACCAAGAGCATTACTATAAATCCAGGAAGTTTCGTGGTATGTCAAAAAGCTGCTTGATGGAAGTCACTAAGGATGCTGGATAGGACATGATTGATTACTATGTCTCTTGTGCTAGTTTTGTATAATTTGTATTATTGCTATTTATACATACGTGCTCTAATTGCTGTAACATATTTCTGTAACTGGCCTTTTTCCATAGTAAGAACCTATGGGAACATAAATGAAAGATTGCTTCATCTTATTTGTAATCTCTTTCATGTTTTTCAAAAGTAGGTTTCCTGTTCGTGCCAAGTTCAAATTAGACATAATTATGTGTATTGAAGTTGAATTTATTATGGAGAAACCTATGCTGGTATTCTGAGGTAGGACAGGTGTAAACGTATGGAGAACGTATTTCATCAGTATATAGCAGCTGTATGATATCAATATCCAGAATTGAGGGTTTTAAACATTATTTTCACTCATAATTTGTGGGTTGTCTTTGCTTTTAACATACTCAGTTTCCCTATTCTTTGAGCCTAGCTCTAAGGGAAATGATATCAGTGAGGTGGCTGGAGCCGGCTCGTCTGACTCTTTAATAGTAGTGTAAGACCATGCTCCCAAAAGTGCCCCAGTAATTGGTCCCACCAGATAGACCCAAAGTCCTTTATAGGAACCACTTGCTATTGCAGAACCAAGGGTTCTTGCTGGGTTCATTGATCCCCCTGATATAGGTCTGCATAACCAGCGAACCACCATTCATAACATTATCTGTTTTAACTTTTAAGAGTGGTTTTTTTTTTTTAAAAAAAAAAAAAGAAAGAAAGAAAGAAAGAAAGAAAATGTGTGTTCCACTGTACTTAGCCTGCAAGGATGCCTGCTATGAATACTGAAGAGCCTACTGCGACTCCTGCGAGCTCTCCGACCTGTTAGGTGAAATACATTTAAGTGTAAAATGCTTTAAAAGAAGTTTGATTTGGATGAATGTAAGGTGATTTTACAGCTTTTGCATCAGTTGACACGGCGGAGGCGATGAACATCATAGTGAACGTTGCCACTATCTCCATGGCGAGAGCTTGAGCATCACTTCCAGAAGGTGAGGTTGTCCCAAGCTGTTTTATTGGGTCCAATATCAGCTGCAACGTAAACGAGGCAGAAATGGCTCCTATCAATTGTGCTGCCACGTATAATGGGACCTACATGAATAGTCATAGGTAATTCATTATTTGAGGGCATCATTCCCTAAAACCCTACAATATAATTCTGTTAGTTTTTCTTTCGGTAAGTTCTTTTTTTTAACTTAAGAGAGATAAACATTTACAGTCTAAAATTACAAACAAACTACAAAATTATTAGCCTTTCCATCTAGTTCTTAATTTAGGTGATACCACTCCCTTTTTCATATATTCTTAGACCGTGTGAAAGAAATACAATCCACTTGCGAAATTGATTCCAAAGATTGTGCTAAAATATAGTTATTCTAATAATTATTTTATGGCTACTCAGTTGAGCAAAAGGGACGTAACAACCATATAAAAATGGCACTCCCCACCTCCCGTCTTCCAATTACAAAACACTTGTCTTTTTATAAAACAAAATAACGTGGATATGCAAGTTGTGGTCATGTGGGTTGTGGAAGATAGGGTTTTGTTTTTCCTTATTGTTTTGGATAACATGTGGAAGATGAAGTTTTTTTTTTTTTTTTTTAAATACAGAAAAGTTTAGGTGGGGGTAAACATTGGACCCCACCAAATGGGGTATGTCTCTGCGCCAAAAAACGCTTACGTATGCATTTACATACGGATCGCTTCACCAATAAAGCGCCTTCTTACATCGACCAAATGGATATCGAATCTCCTCTCTTTTAGGTGGCCGACGCTTACCTAATCTTGGCCAATTCTCATTGAGTTAAAGTAAGCACATCTTCTCCAAGAGGCCATCGTTGTCACTTTATTTTATAATTGTTAATTTATTAATTGCAATAATTGGTGGGTCAGGCGTCAAGGCGTGGATGGAACCTTACATGTGGTGGGGCCCATCCAGATAGGACGTGAACCCCAACCAACACAAAGCGGCGACCACACAGAGGCTAATCGCGATGAGGCTGAGACAAGGCTATTGTTATGCTTCAATTAGAACAAGAAACATATTCGTCGATAAGTTAATAGCATTACAAACTCAAATTGAAGCGATTAGCAGTAATTATATAATTACCTGTTTCCATGGAAAATGCTTCACAGCGGCAAAAGCTAAGGACACAGCTGGGTTCATGTGAGCACCAGAGATGTGTCCGATGGCATAGATCATCACAATCACTATGAATCCTCCTGCTAGTGAAGCTCCTAGTTTTGATATTTTCTGCTCATCGTAAGCATTAAGTGCTGCCGACCCAATTCCCACAAACACCAACAGATATGTTCCTATAATCTCTGCCCATACCTGTTACAATGTTCTACATATGATGCACCAATAAATATATATGGCATCGAGCCATCAACCCAAACAATGATGATATGTTCCTCGTAACCTTTTAACATATTCCTTAAACTACTTAAAGGCCGAAGCTTTTACTGACGTCCACAATTGCAAATAACTGTGACTAATAGTCTAATATAACTGTGATGTGGGTGAGGACAAAGATAGTGTCTGACTGTCTGTTACCTGTCGAAGAAAACCAGGAGGATAATTCTGTGCAAGTTTTGCGAAGGGAAGAAGAAGAAAAGATCGTTTATGAGTTCTTGGGTCGTCCGGCTGCTCTCTTTCAGGATTGAAGCTCCACATATTTTGACTTGTCGTTTGCATATATCCTTGTTTAGAGGACGCGAGTTCTCACAAATTAAACTTAGTGTATATGAGTGGTGCGCATTGAAATTATCAGAGGGCCGTCTTATAATGTCCAGGAGTTCCCAAAAATGTTTATTTTAGTTGTAATAATTAAATTAGAGTACGACTATATGGTCTAAACCTTAGCCACAAGCCTAACTCCACTTCGAATTATTGTGGGATTCTTGTTTCGGTCTCCATGCGCTTTATGAAAGCGATCAGAAGATTCGTTGTGGTGACATATAAGATATAGACCTTGCGTTTTAAAAAAATCACAGCACAGATATTTTACTGTTACAAAAAGATTGACGTTAACAGGGTAAATACTAAAAGATTCAAAATAGTCCGTCATCTTAAAATTGTTGGAAGCCAAGGTTTGGTAAAGTTAGGGAAGTTTTTCTCGACCAATATAATCTAGTGTAAAATTTACCAGATAGTAGAACTTTTTATTTCGTTTTTAAGGTTAAGAAGCTGGAAAGAAAACGAACAACGGCAAAAGATTAACTTGAGAATATTAGTGCTTCTTGTGTTTAAAGTGCAACATTTTATATTGAAATATTCCAAATTTACTTTTTACCAACTTTCCCCAACTCAAGGTAACGATTGCAAGTCAAATGAGAAATTCCCACTTTGCATTATTTAAAATGAGATCACTTTTTGGAGAACTAATACAAATAAACAGGTAGAACTGATCCCACGATGCAGGCATATTGTGCAGCAGGTGTAGTGTTTTTGTTTTGCCTCATTTTCCCCTTTTCTTTTTATAGCTACACATCTCCTAAGAAGATAAGTGATACATGTGTTCTAGAGTTGTTGGAAGACCCTCAACTAAGATCCTTCAATGTCCTGGCACGTGTGGATGCTGATGGAGGCGAAGTACTGAAGTTTTAAGCACTGAACGGACGTATGACGCGTGGATCGTCTTGCTCATTAGCTTCCTTAATATTCATGGAGCGTAGCTTGGATATTAGGTTAATGGAGGAAGCAGAGTTATTATCATTGTCCTGGATAGCACTGTAGGACCATGCCCCTAAAACGGCCCCAACCGTTGGTCCAACCAGATAGACCCAAATTCCTTTGTAGGACCCACTTGCTATTGCTGGACCTAGTGTTCTTGCTGGATTCAACGATCCGCCCGATATTGGCCTGCAAACAACAAAACAAAAAGACTAAAGAACCTGCTTGGTTCTCGTTAAGAGATTTTTTTTTTTTTTTTTTTTTTTACTGTACTTACCCTCCAAGGATGTTTCCTATGGCCACTGAAAAGCCTATTGCAACTCCTGCCAGGTCTCCAACCTGCCAAGTACACACACATTTTATGTGAAGGTGGTAAAAGTACTATAGCATGTAATTTTTGTTCTTTTTTGGACTAATAATGTAAAATATTTTGATATATATAGAAGGATGATTTGTGTAAGTGTTAATGTTGGAATATTGAACCATGATTAAGATCTTATTTTGTTAGTTAAGATTATGATTAGTGAGAGATCGTTATAAATAGAGGTCCCGTTAATGTATTAGATAAAGGCGGGATGTGAAATCCTCATCAAGTTAAAAGAAAAATTTCTCTCCAGAAGAAGGAGGATAATTTGAGTCTTTATCAAAATCCCTAGAATTAAGGTTAATTGTTAGTTGTTGTTAATCATCCTCAAGTGAGTGATGATCATTGTGAAACTCGAGTGGGGTTGATTTGTATCTCTTAAATAATTATTTGTTATCAAAGAATTGATTCGATCTTCCTAATTTTCTTAACAGTTGGGACTCATATATATCTTACAGCTTTGGAATCAGTGGTGACGGCGCAGATAACGAGCATGAGAATGAAAGTGATGATGATCTCCATGACAAGAGCTTGAGCATCTGTTCCAGAAGGAGAGTTTGTTCCCAGTTTTTTTATAGGATGCAACAACAGTCTTAGCGTAAAAGACGCAGCAATGCCTCCTGTCGTTTGAGCTCCCACGTAAAATGGGACCTGCACCCATGAACGAACCAATCAAGTCATAGTGATGTTGTAACCTCTTTCGTTTTTTTTCTTCTTTTGAAATTAATAAAGCTAAATATATTACTTAATCATAATATATATTATATATCATTTGATATATATCAGTTTATGAATTAAGTAAATTAGTTTTGAGGCAAAATATAAATATAAACACTTTAATATAATTTATTTTAACTTTCTTAATATTTTTTTTAAAAGACAACTGAATGTTATGTTTAGAATTTATATTCTTTTTCATGGATCCACTCAAATGATTTTCATTATCCTTTAATTAATTAATATATCCCGAATAGTGATATACTATATATATATATAATACCTGTTTCCATGGGAAATGGCCGGCAGCGGCGAAAGCTATGGAGACAGCTGGGTTTATATGGGCGCCGGAGATGTGACCGGTGGCATAGACCATGACCATGACAATGAATCCGGCGGCAAGTTCAGCTCCTAGTTGTGATACTTTCTTGTCATCAACAGAACTAAGTGCAGCCGTCCCGCTTGCCACAAACACCAATAGATATGTCCCTATTAGCTCTGCCAATACCTGTTTTAATTATTATATATTAACTATCGCATCAACCCAAACGTTAATTAATCTCTCAGAATAAACCGAGTGCTTTTAGTTACTAGAAGTACAACCAAGCAGAGAGATTGTATAATATAAGTGTGATGGATGAGCATGAGCCTGTGTGGTACAGATCGAAAGCAAATTAAAGACCATTAAATTTCTGTTACCTTCCTGCGAAAACCAGGGGGGTAACTGTCTGCAAGTCTTGCAATGGAGTGGACCCCAGCATATTGGTTCTGGGCAGCAGGGTTTTCACTTGTTCTCTGCATCCTACGTTGTTGTTTAGTATAGCCGATTCTATCTGAAAAGAGTTTAATGCCTATAAACTTGATTTTCTGTAGGGGTAACGATTCAAGTGCTCTTTAATTTATAATATAACCTCACGAGCCCCCATATTTGTTTGTATTACTTATTAGGATCCTAATTAATTACTATCTGGGATATTAATTGGTGCCTCATCAGTCATCAGCTCATGGACGGAACCTCACATGCTAAATACCATTCTGGTCCTATTTATAAGTCTTTTTTGACCAAATTACACATGCCAAGGAGATGTAGGTAGCTCAATGATTATGGGGTAAATTTTTAATTTTACCCTCATTTATGAATGGCTACTTTTCAACTCTTTATTCTCTTTCTATTCATTGGTACATCATATATGGGCAAAATTGTCACAATCTCATTTATTTGGTCAAAATGAACTTATAAATAGGACCAGAGTGGTATAAAATAAAGTTGACTTTTTTTGAGATATTAGAGATATTAAGGAAAATAATTAAATTTTTTAAAATATTTATATTTATCATTTTGTCTCCAAATTATTTTGATTAACATATAAATTAATATATAATCTAATGATACACAATATATGATACATTAAATAACTTATTTAGCTTCATAGTCTCTCTAAAAAAAAAAAAACCCCATCTCATATTTGAGATTGGAGCAGTAGTCATTAGTGCACGAGGCATAGGCATTGTTATGACTCGATCCCACCGAGAAACATAGTACTACATGCGACATATTGAAGCGCCGCTTATAGATTGGAAAATCCGAGACAAATGTAGTCTCTTATCATTTGAATTATCGTTCAAGCTACCTAAATTTGAACAGCATCTTTTGAAAACAAGCCTTCTCTGTCACGAATCCATTGGGATTGGTTATATATTATTTTCTCTTGAATGATAATGATAATACACACACATATATGTAGCAAGTCCTTTTGTTTAAAATTTTATGGTACAAAATATAAGATACCTTTTTTACCACTAAATGCTTAGTTTTCACAAATATATATATATATATATAAACTAAATTCTATTTCAGTTATTAATTTCTAATCAAAGAATGACAAAAGAAATCGGCTGAGATGCCTGCCACCGGGAAGAGTCCGAACGGAAGAGTACGTAGTATGAAAAAAATGGAAGTTTCAGTCCATTTATAATTAAATTCCTTTTAACATAACGAAATTAGAAAGCCTCGGAACCTGGAAAGCGTTAATATTTTATAATTACAGTTTAACCTTATTCCAGTAAGTTGGCATGATTTGGATGCCAATTTTGCGTACTGGCACTTGGTTCTGGATCTATAACTTTTCCAATTACATGTCTTCTTCAGTTCCTTCTTAAGAATTTTCCAATCAATGCTCCTTTATTTAGCCATTGATCTTTTGTTGAACTCTCTTCCTCTGCATGCTTAGTATGATGCGCATACACCTTGTAGAGTTGTAGTAATATTTACTTCACTGTGATTTTTCTCTTCCAATTGCGCGTTGAACCCTTGGTACCGCTTTTCCCAAACATGTTGTATAATTAAATTCCTTTTAACATAACGAAATCAGAAAGCCTTGGAAACTGGAAAGCGGTAATCATTTATAATTATATTTTTCACGTAAACTAATAGTGTTTACCTGGAAAGCTAGGTTAATTTTATCAGAGACGAAAACAACGGCATCTTTTATATAAACTATGTAAGAACTAATAACAGACTATGGAAATCTTCGTTGTGAGAATAGGATTATTGCTATTTTAATTTGCTTTCTGGTACGAGATATATCAACTATGAGGTGCGAGTAATTCATTAAAAATTCCGAAGATGAGGAATATTGCTGAATCAAATTGCATATGACCTTGAGAATAAAGGTCTTGAGATTCCAGAAATTAACTAGACACGAAAAGAGGGGGATCCCCCAAGATAATTTAAAGTTCAGCATTTCAATGACGGTTCTAAAGTAAATTCCGTTATAAACAATTAAATTGCCAGATAATTTCCATTTTAATATAGTTTCTGATTTCTACCGGAACGTGAGTTCATTTTAATGAGGTTCTCGAGTATACCCAAATGATCCACGTGTAAACTGGAATATTTTGGTGAGTGCGAGGATATTTTAAAACTGAATAAGAGAGTTTCAAGTTAATACATTCAAAACTCAGATATTATTGAATATCAGGATCTCGGTCTCATATCTATCTGTAATTTATAGGAATGTTGCAACTATTTGATGTGGTAGGAATTAACAAAGCATATCGAAAGTTATCCACCAATAATGATTGCAATATTCATGATGTCGTGTCTTATAAAGTTAGTGTTTTCCCACACTTCCAATCACATTCCGACTCCGTTATATGTCATAAAAAAAACATTAAACATTAACGTTCTGCTTGGATGCATGATGGGAAGAAAAGTTGGGAGAACAAAAATGAGAAGATAAAATGGTATTATCTCTCCTACTTGGATGGACGAAAGAAAATGGGGAGTAAAAAAATGAGTAAATATTTAAATGACTAGAATGTTATGAATATACTAATTATGTGGATGTCCATTGACTCTTGGCCCTCAATATTTACGAAGTTACTGTTCATGTATACGTATTTACTGTTCACGTATACGTATTCACTATTCACGTATACGGATACTATTCATGTGGGGCCCACGCGAACTTTCTCTCAAATTCCAGAATGCACGGCGGCGCAGACAGGTTTGAATATTTGAGATTTTGGGGAAAATTACGCCTAATGACCCGGGTGGAATAATTACACTTAAGGACCCATTTTCCTTCTATAAATGACGTCTATGTAAACATTCGTAATACACTTGAATGAGAACTCCTCTCTCTACTTCTCTCTAGAATTATTTTGCTCTTATTCTTCTTCATTTATCTTAAGTTATCTTTAGTTTTATAACACGTTATCGCACGAAAGTCTTTCTAAAGAAGGTATGATTTTTTTTTATTATTATCTTTTAATGATTTCTCTACATGTTTATTATATTGATCTCGTGATGATCTTAGCAACATGGAATTAAAGACATTATATTTTTACCGAATGTTTTAAACATCGGGTTCCATGTGTGAGATTGGAGATTATTTATTTTACTATTCATCCTTGATTTAATTATTTTATATAATGCTTTATTCTTGTGCACAATATATATTGTTATTACCTCCTACATGTGATGGTTCTACTTCCAAAGTTTAATTTTAATGCTAGCACTTTATTATTATTCGACTCTTACATGGATGGTTCTACCTCCTACTAACATAACTTTTACTTTTATGTTACTAACATAATATTTACTTTTATGTTACTAACCTAAGTTTAATTTTAATGCTAGCACTTTATTATTATTTTGACTCTTACATGGATGGTTCTACCTCCTACTAACATAACTTTTACTTTTATGTTACTAACATAATATTTACTTTTATGTTACTAATCTAACATTTACTTTTATGTTACTAACGTAACATTTACTTTAAGCATTTTACTTTTATTATTAATGTTATGTTATTACTGTTAATTTTATGTTAACTCAGTACAATCTCTTGTATGTTATGGCCGGAAAAGCCATATAATTCTATTATATGACCAAGTCATAATCTTCTAAAATTATGACGAAGTCATAAAATTTTAATTCTCCTTTATTGTCTTTTTGAATTTTCTATTATTATCATTAATATTTGGTTTTAATAACTCTTGCTTATTTTTCTTTTTAAATAGCTTGAATCATGTCAAACGAAACCTTGCGAACTATGCAAAACTCGAATTCATGGCTCTTGATATTACCGGAAAGAATTATTTATCTTGGATGCTAGATGCGGAAATTCATCGAATGCACATGGTCTTGAAGATACAATTAAAGAACAAAATGAAACATATAATCAAAACAAAGCCAGATCCATGATTTTCCTTCGTCACCATTTACATGATGATTTAAAAATTGAGTATTTGGATGAAAGACCCACTAGTTCTTTGGACGACCTAAAAGAAAGGTATGATCACCGAGAAGATGATCATCCTTCCAAAAGCTCGTTATGAGTGGTTGCATCTGCGTCGCAAGATTTTAAATCTGTGAGTGAATATAACTCACCGTGTTCGAATTACTTCACGGTTAAAATTATGTAGAGAAAATATTACCGATTATGATATGTTAGAAAAAACATTCACCACATTTCATGCATCCAATATGCTCCTGCAGCGGCAATATCGTGGACAAGGTTTCGAGAAATATTCTGAATTAATTTCTTGTCTCCTCGTGGTGAACGAGAATAATGAACTTTTGTTGAAAAATCATGAATCTCGTCAACGGGTTCGAATCCATTCCCGAAGTGAATGTAGTAAACTATGAAAATTTTAAGGGCCGAGGACGTGGACGTAAAGGCGGTTACAACCGTGGTCGTGGTCGTGGCCGTGGCCGTTATCATGGTCCAAATCGTGGTTGATCAAATTCCCGCCCCAAAGGAGGGAGGATTGAAAAGAACCCCTGAGAAGGGAAACTAGTGGAAATAACAAGCATTCGAAAATGCATGTTATCGTTGTGGTGGAAAAGGTCATTGGTCTCGCACTGTCGTACGCCAAGACACTTGGTTGACCTTTACAAAGAATCACGAAAAATAATGGTAAAGGGCTAAGGACCGAGGTAAATCATGTGGATATGGCGAGAAAATTCTGAGTATAATGACAATGATGTAAATTATATGGAAGCTATGCGATTTCCTAGAATACATTACCTTTATCTTTTAGTATTTCTATGCTTTAAACTTGTTTTCCTATCTTATGTATTTCTTTTAATTATGTTTTAATTTGTTTTTCATGTATCTTTAATGAAGAATGATTTTCACCGGCATCAATCCCGAAGATTTATGTCTCGTTGATAGTGCTACAACCCATACCATATTAAGACAAGATAAATATTTCTCTTCCTTGGTAATGCAAGAAGCCAATATTCAAACTATATCCGGTAATATAAATTTGATTGAAGGCTCAGGAAGAGCTAATATTTTGTTACACGAAGGAACAAAATTATGCATTGATAATGCATTTTATTCTACTAAGTCTAAAAGAAATTTGTTGAGTTTCAAAGATATTCGCGAGAAATGGATATCATATAGAAACAATAACTAATAATGATCAGAATGTCTTGTCTGTTACAAATATTGTTTTACGGTAGAAAAAGCATATTAGAATGTTTTCCTACATTTTCTTCTGGTTTATACTATACATATATAAGTGCAATTGAAACATATGCTATTGTAAACCAGAAGTTTACCAATACAAACCAGAAGTTTGTCAATGTAAACAGAAGTTTACTAATGAATTTAATATTTGGCATGACCTAGGTTAGGCCATCCGGGTCAATTATGATGCGACAAATAATTGAGAATTCATGTGGACATACCCTGAAGTGTAAGCAAATACCACAATCCAATGAATTCTCATGTACAGCATGTTCCAAGGGAAAATTAATTATTCGGCCTTCCCCAAGCAAAGCAGAAAGTGAGTCTCTCACATTTCTAGAACGGATACAAGGAGATATTTGTGGGCCAATACATCCACCATGCGGACCATTCAGGTACTATATGATATTAATTGATGCATCAACTAAATGGTCGCGTATGTTTATTATCTTCACGCAACATGGCGTTTGCAAGATTACTTGCTCAATTGATCGATTAAGAGCACATTACCACGACTATCCTATCAAGAAAATACGTCTTGATAATCTTGGTGAATTTACTTCACAATCTTTTAATGAATATTGTATGTCCCTTGGAATTGATATTGAACATCCGTAGCTCATGTTCACACACAAAATGGACTTGCAGAATCATTGATTAAACGATTGCAACTCATTGCAAGACCTTTACTAATGAGATCTAATCTTCCAATTTCTGCTTGGGTCATGCCATTTTGCATGCAGCAATGTTAATTCGCATCAGACCAACAAGTTACTTAAAAGTCTCCCCTCACGAGATGGTTTTTGGTCAAGAACCTAATATTTCCAATATAAGAATTTTTGGATGCGGCAAAGTATATGTACCAGTAGCTCCACCACAACGCACCAAAATGGGTTCTCAAAGAAGGTTGAGAATATATATCGGGTATGAATCTCCTTCTATTATAAAATATTTAGAACCATCTATAGGAGATTTATTTCTTTACGCGATTTGCTGATTGTCATTTTAATGAATCATTTTTCCCAACATTAGGGGAGAAAATAAGCGAGTTGGGTAAAGAGATTATTTGGAATGAATTATCATTGACTCATTTTGATCCTCGTACAAAACAATGTGAACTAGAAGTTCAAAAGATAATTCATTTACGAGAATTTAGCTAATCGAATGCCGAAACATTTTGATCCAAAGAAAGTGACAAAGTCACATGTACCCATTTTGCTAATGCTCCTATTCGAATTGATGTCTGAAGGACAACCCATTATAAATGAATCTAAAGTACGCTTTGAAGCGTGGTAGACCCATCGGTTCCAAAGACAAAAATCCTCGAAAAAGAAAAGGAGCTAAAAGTATAGATGGTCAAGTAGAGGATAAACAAGAAAAGTTAATAACCCGGAAGAGTCATCTCTGAAGAGATGTTATCTCCGAAGAGAAATCTCCGGAAGAGAATATTGTAGTCCCGAAGAGACCAAGGTACACGAAATGTATGAAAATAATGAGATCTCAATAAATTATGTTATGAATGGTATTCGATGGGACCGAAACGGAATCAACGTTGATGACATTTTTGCTTATCATGTAGCAAATGATGTAATAAATGATAATGAGGATTATGAGCCAAAATCTATTAATGAGTGCCAACAAATAAATGATTGGCCTCTATGGAAAGATGCTATTAATGCGAATTAAAATCTCCTGGCAAAACGAAATGTATTTGGACTGTAGTCCGTACACGAAGATGTAAAGCCGAGTTGGATATAAATGGGTTTTTGTACGGAAAAGAAATGAAAAGGGTGAAATTACAAGATATAAAGCACGTCTTGTAGCCCAAGGTTTTACACAAAGACCTGGTATTGATTTTGAAGAAACATATTCACCTGTAGTGGATGCAACTACTTTTCCGTTATTTGATTAGCCTAGCTTGATTAAATGAAGGGCTTGATCTACATCGATGGATGTTGTAATCGCATATTTGTATGGATCACTTGATAGTGATATTTATATGAAAGTCTCGAAGGACTCAAGATGCGAAGCATCTAGTTCAAATATTCGAGATCAATACTCGATTAAATTAAATAAGTCCCTGTATGGCTTGAAGCAATCGGGACGCATGTGGTATAATTGTCTCGAGAATATTTGTTGAAAGAAGGATACGAAATGACCCAATATGCCCATGTATTTTTATGAGAAGATCTAAAAAAGAATTTGTTATTATTGCGGTCTATGTTGATGATATTAACATCATTGGAACTCCGAAGAGCTCCAAAAGGCAATTATCGTTTGAAGAAAGAATTTGAGATGAAAGACTTGGGCCGAACGAAATCGTCTTGTCTTGGACTACGAGATAGAGTATCTAAAAAATGGGATTTTTGTATATCAACAAACTTATACAAAGAAAGTCCTAGAGAGATTTTATATGGATAAGTCACATCCATTATGTACTCCAATGATAGTAAGATCTCTAGATGTGGATAAAGATCCATTCCGACCTCAAATAATTAACGAAGAAGGTGAAGAAGAACTACTTGGTCCGAAGTACCATATCTTAGTGCTATCGGAGCACTAATGTATCTTGCTAATCACACACGTCCGATATATCATTTGTTTGTTAATTTATTAGCAAGATATAGTTTCGCACCAACACGGAGACATTGGAATGGAGTAAAACACATTTTTCGATATCTCGAGGTACTATTGATATGGGGTTATACTACTCAAATGAATCCAAGCATGAACTGATTGGTTATGCAGATGCGGTTTTTATCCGACCCACATGATGGTAAATCACAAACTGGTTATTTGTTTACATGTGGAGGTGCAACGGCTATCTCATGGCGGTCTATGAAAAAGACTATATCGGCCCACATCATCAAACCATGCGAAATTTTAGCAATGCATTGAAGTAAGTCGTGAATGTGTATGGTTGAGGTCGGTAATACATCATATTCAAACAACTTGTTATTTATCTTCGGGAAGGATGGTCCCAACGGTTCTATATGAGGATAATGCGCATGTGTTGCTCAACTTAAAGAAGGTTATATCAAGGGTGATAGAACAAAACATATTTCACCAAAATTCTTCTTTACACGTGATCTTCAAAAGAATGGTGAGATAGACATTCGAGAAAATCAGTTCAAGTGAAAATCTAGCAGATTTATTTACCAAGTCACTTCCGGTAGAATACATTGTCCTTATATTGTAACCTTATATTGTAACGCTCCCTTGTAACTACCGTCCTATATCAGAGTTACTACACAGAAGAACGTATAGATATGATTTGGACGAATGAGTAACTGATAATATGCACAAATTTAAACTTGGCTTTGAATAAAAATCAATCCTACTGGGATATTTAATTACAGCCATCCCCAAAAATATTAAAAACTTAAACCATCCTTATACATCATCCAAAATATATTAAAATATATGTACAAAATAAAAGAACTCCTCTTGAGTTTCACCTTCTTCCGACCACCTTACAAAACTGTCTTCCCTTTCCTTCCCGGGTCGTTACTTGAAGCTTTATTAGTGTTTGTGATTCAAAATAGTAACAAATTAATCTCTATGTAATGTATATGCAAAATATGATAACAAATAACCATAATTTAGGAAAAGCAATTTAGCATGCAGCATCAATGCACAGCAACAGTAAACAATATATCATACATGTCATGTTAAGCTGCGAATGGATTCTACAAGTCCAAATAACGCAGGACTGGACAAGTCCTGAATTCCACAATGCTAGTAAATAAATGCAGGACCCTTCGAGTCCTAAGTTCACTACAAAAAAAAACTGTTTTTGCGGCGAAACAATTCTCTCGTAAAAGAGCTATTTTCCGTCGAAAAATTGGTTTGCGGCGGATTAAGGTCCGTCGCAAAAATGGGCCTCGCAAATCACTTTTGCGACGGAAAAATGCCTTTTTCCCTCGTAAATTTCAGGATTTTGCGAGGAAAGAATTTTCCTCGCAAATCATGAATTTTGCGAGGGAAATTCATTTTTTTTAAAAAAATATATATAAAAAAAATTTAAAAAAAATGGAGAATTTGCGAGGGAAACATTTTTCCCTCACAAAATTCAATTTATTTTTCAAAAAAAAAATCAGAATTTTTTTTAAAAATTAGATCAAAAATTAGAAATTAAAGACTTGTATATCATAAATATTTTCTTGATACACGTGCAAAATGATAGAGGTTTCAATCAAGGCGTCATGCACTTTTAATAGTGTATGAAATTCTCAAAATAAAAATCCAGTTACCTCATCGGCCAAGAGAACCAAACCTTCTTCCTTGCAAAATTTGACAATATCCCACTGGTTTTCCTCAGAAAGAACCTAGAGGCATGACAGAAAATCCATGTTCTAGTATTTAGCATGCTCAGCTTCAAACCTTAAATACTCTATTGCATTAATGTTATTAATTTCACGCAATTCACCTACCCGGTTGGGTTCCACGGATTTATAACGACCAAAGCTCGACATTGATACCCTTGGACTTGGCAGTCTCCAACTGGTTCTTAAGCTCAGGTATTTCCAAACCCCAACCAGTTGCTTCATTGAGATAATAAGGTACCTTCAAAAGAATAATGGCAAATTTATCCATTGATAGTAAGAAATCATAACATAATATAATTTACATCTTTTTTTTGAAGGTATTCCTAGCCATTCAAACACGCAAGGGAGATTTTTTTCTCATTGACTTGTTCAAAGATGACCTATATAAACTGAATATCATTGCTCATAAAAAGAGATTACATGTCTAGCAAAGCTATATAAACCTTTCAAATCAATGTAGTGGAACACATGAAAATATTAGTCTAATTTAAAATATGTATTCATCTCGTATGTTAAAGACCTACCAGAGTGCCACCATGAAGGGCAATTGAAACTGAGTAGATAGGGCGAGGGATGTGGCACAAAATACCATCTTTTTCGATCTTAAGAGTAACTGCATCATCATATGGACCTGGCAAAATAGAAAAGATAATCAACTTATTTAGATTGGAAATAAAGTCAGGCCATGGTGCTGGCATCTAAATATGTCCAAAGAACAACTATTAAGGAAAAAATACCAAGAAAGGCATGAAAGAAAATTATCAAAAATCCACAGCACAGAAAAGTCATTGATATCAAAACTTAAGTGGTGAAAGAAGATTTTTTTTTTTTGCTCACAGGATAAAATGCACCATTATAAAAACGGATTAACAAAGTAAGATCCACTCAAATTAAAGACCCATAACTTTAACTTCTTATTCTTGACTTTGTCTCTATATGAACATGTACATGGACAAAAGCCAAGCAATAATATGAATTCCATAGAGAAAATAATATTACTGCACTTAATAGTGCTGAGAAAAGTAAACACAGGACCTTGTGAGTCTCGAATTCCTCCTCAGAGGAAAAATAACACAGGACTTATTTAGTCCCGAGTTCCTTAGCACACAAGAAAAATACAAACGCAGAACCTTACGGGTTCTGAGTCCTCAGCACATAGGAAGACATATGCTATTGGCCAAATAACAAAAACACTGTATGTAAATAGCCTGTGTATAAGACATGACCCCACAATCATGGTAATTAAACATATATAACATACACAAACCATTGAGGATTAAAGTTACCACCTATTTGTGTATTAGCTCCAATATAATCCAATGCTTCGTAATGCGTGCGCTCTCAGAAATACCTATAATAATACCATTGTACTTTATTATCATTCACGATATTCGAAGAAGTTAAAAGGGCCGTCTTTATATATGAAATTACTTAAAAACCCTTTTTGCAAAAACATATTACTTCTGGCCTTTGATCTGTTCATTTCTGGATTAATCCCTTGATAGGCCAGAATTTCCCAAAACTTCAAAAATTCATATTTAATTGCATACAACTTCGATTAGTGTGCTTCCAATACTCACGTGTTCCAAGGTAAGTCTATTTTCGTAAAAACAAGATCCCATTGGTCATTGGTTAGAACATGTCAAATTAATACCAGTTTTTAATCTTTCCTTCACTGCCCTGTACAAGTTTCCATGGTTATCAGACTCGGACCGGACCGGCCGGGTCAGATCGGAAACCGGCGAACCAGCCATGGAACCGGTCTAGTCTATCATAGAACCCAGGGTCACAGTCTTTTTTTTCTTTTCAAAAACGTCGATTTAAGATGATTACAGAGAGAGAGAGAGAGAGAGATGGAAAGAAACTGAGGTTATGAGAAACAGATCTGATAACATTAGATCTAGCTAAAACGGACCTGGTGTGAACAGATTCGGTGAGCAGGGAAATGATTTGAAGATTGTGCCTGACTTCACATACATCAACAATGTTGTGAAAGGGTGCGTGGGCGTTGGACACGGTAGAGAAGAGCACCGGAGATGAGGGAAAGTAGCGATGGGTTTGAAGAAAGAGAGAAGGAAACAAAAAAAAAGGAGGAACAGTGCAAGAGAAAGTGACTATCGATCTGAAGAAAGAAGAGAGAAGGAAATAGAAAAAGGAGGAAGAGAGTGAGAAGAAGCCAAGAAGGAGTGACAACTAGTCTCATAAGCCAGAGTACTCGTACTTGTTGATATTATGCTATCAGTTTTTATGAATTAAAGCTATATTTACTTTCTTCTCCACCATACTCCATGGGTATAGACTATGACTATAGAGTAGTACGAGCATAATCACAGACTTTGGAATGCTCACAATCTTGGAAATGACAAAAAGGTGAGGGAAAATATGAAAAATCAAAAAGTAAAATTTAAAATAGATTGAGTTAATATTAATATTTCAGAAGGTTATTAAAGATAATTATTTTTTTATAATTTCATATTAATAATTATGAAAATTTCATTTTCTCACCGGTTTGGTCCCGGTCTGACCCCGGTTTAACTTTGATCTGACTCACTAACCTTTAACCCAGTATCCCGACCGGTTCACTGACCGGTCCGGTTTTAATAACCTTGCAAGTTTCCAGAAACTAACTTAATTTCAAAACTCTATATTTTATTGCATAGAGCTCCAAAAATTACTCATTATACGTCATCAGAAAGCTCTGCACGTCCTCTGCCATTTTGAAAAAAAAAAAAAAAAAAATCAGAATTTTTGAACTTCGTTTTAATATTTCAAAACTGGTCACATGATCACTGTTCAGAAAATGTCGGCATTGTCCAGAAAATTTTCCAGAAACTTTACTTAACTTTAAAAATCGATATCTCGTGACACATAACTTCAAAAATTCTAAATCGTATATCAAATTAAAGCTCTCTATGTCTTCTTTCAATTTGAAAAATCTCATAATTTTTGGGTTTATTTACTTATTCAAACATCTCGCACAAGCTTACTGCCCAGTTTTATCTTTCAGAAATTAGGGTCATTTTGTAAAAATCGTATCTCCTTTCTCAGAGTTCAGAAAATTACAAAATACCCACAAAATTAAATCTATACGTCTCTACTATCTTTCTAGAAAATTTCATAATTTTCTGGGTTCATTAGCTCAGTCAAACCATGCATGAACACTGACTGACTCTAGAAACCCAAAACTGGAAGTTTACACTTCTTTGAAGAGCTTATGATCTTATACTCCAAAATACCTTCCAAAATTCATCTACCAGCTCATTCCCACTCCATTTTCAGTAGCGAACAGTTGGTGAGCTCATCTTTTCGAAAATCCCTTTATTTTTCTAAGTTTTTAGCTTAGCCAAAATCTGGGTTTAAAAAAAAAACAAAAACCCATTTACAAAAATCACAAGAGAAAGGTTGTATCCTTACCATAACACTTGATCCACTCTTGTGACTACTTCCTTTCCACTTTTCTTGCTCAATCCTTAGGTCTACAACCTAGAAAGTGTTGGGAATTTTGGATCCCACCGGACAGAACAATAACAACAAATAAAAGAAATTGATACAAGGATTTTAACGTGGAACAAATCCACGGGCCAAGGCCAGGAAAGATTTTCACTATGTGGTAGAAAATTACAACATCTCTCTAATTTCAAGGAAAGAACAATATCACTCTCTCTCAAAATAGGAGACTACTCACTCACAATAGTACCTCTCTTTAACTACCAGGAGAGAACAACTCTATCCCTCTCTAGAATTAAGAAAACTCACTTCCAACACTACATCCCTTTAATTACAAGGAGAGAACAACCACATCCCTCTCTTTAATTAAGAGAACACCTCACCATAACATCTCTTTAATTATAAGGAGAGAACAATTACATCTCTCTCTTTAATTAAGAGAACATCTCACCACTACTACATCTCTTTAATTACAAGGAGAGAACAACTCCATCTCTCTCTTTAATTAAGAGATCACATCACCATATTACTACATCACTACATCTCTTTAATTATAAGGAGAGAACAATTACATCTCTCTCTTTAATTAAGAGATCTCCTACACTCAGAGTCTTGGTGTAATTCTGGTATTGTGATGATGTTGAGAGATATGAGATATCAGAAGCTGAAGGGGAGAGGCTCTATTTATAGCCTTCTCCACCGCCTCACCGATCACAGCTTCACGCAGTTTCCATAAGCTTCCATTTTCCAGCCTTTATTATTGACTTTCGGGCAGTTTCATGTAGCTTCCATCAAAACCGTGTGTGCCGTCCTTGTAGCTTCTACATATTTCACGTTCCTTCTTTCTTCCAGTATCTCAGCCGTCATTGTTGACCTTTGTGGCTTCATGATTCTTCTCATCAATTCTTTCTTGCGTAGCCTTCATATGTAGTAACTTCTTGTTGCTTCTATTTTATTCCAGCAATCATATTTGACTTTTCAAACTTTGTAGCCATCATCCGTTGCTTCTTTTCCTACATAGTTAGCCACCTTTATTGACTTCTACAATCATGAAACTTCCTTTTAGTGGTGGAACCGGGACAACTCTAGCAGAAAGTCACATGGTGTGGACTTTCACTCATTCAAACCAACATGTAAGAAGGAAACAAAAAAGAGATTGCCATCTTACCTTAAATTTCTTCCTTTGAGTGTAATGATGATGATAACCGTGGAGATGGAAAGAGGAGGCTATTGTTGAAGAGGAGAAGAGAGTGAGGATGACAGATTGAAGTTGGGGAGGATGAAGAAGATGATTGAAGTTTGAGAGAATGAGGGAGGGGGACGGTTGAGTTGAAGAGAGGAGGAGAGAATTTGATTTTGTGTAGGGAGGAACTGTGCATAGTATTTGAGAAGGGAGAAGGAGTTTGAATCAGATTTTTGTGTTGGGAAAATGGGCTAATTGCTGAAATGAAAGAGGAGAGAGTAAATAAAAATATGATTATGTGTGTGTATACTCGTGCGCAATAATGGGGGAGGAGGGGAATTCAGATTTAATGCATGTGTGCCATGTGTCTTGAGGGGCATAAGGTGTTGACATGTGTAATTGTGTGAGAGGGAAGGGAAGACACGGTTAGAGAGGGTGAGAGTGTGTGTATAGGGCCTACCTTACTTCTTTTGGGTTGTGACTATTGGGTCTTTGCAAGGGTCCAAATTACATTTTATTCTCCTTGATTTTGGGCTAAAGGTTCAGCCCAATTAAGAGTCCAATAAATTATTACAAATATTCAATAAATTAACCATATCATACGAGATATTCAACCTTGGCATTTTATTGAATATTTACAAATATACAGGGTTTTTGGTAAAGCAAAACTCAGGATATTACATTTATCCCCCTATTAACAAAATTTCATCCCCGAAGTTTATTACATTATTTGGAGACTTTGAATCATATACTCTAGATATCTTTCTTCATGTCCTCTTCTACTTCCTAGGTCATCTCCCTAGGAGATAATCCTTTCCAGACCACTATCTCGGAAAATATACTCTTGTGTCTGAGCCACTTCTCCTTATGATCAATAATATTAGTTTACGTGAAAAATTCCGTAAAGAAAAAGCCTTTTTCCGTCGCAAAAACCGCGTCGCAATTGCGACGGAAAATCAAAAATCCGTCGCAAAATTCAAAATTTTGTGATGGAAAACGAATTCCGTAGTAAATTTCGGAATTTGCTACGGAATTTTATTTTATCACAAATTCGAAATTTGCTACGGAATTCATTTCCGTAGCAAATTCCCGAAATTTGCTATGGAATTCGTTTTCCGTCGCAAAACGCATTTTATTAAAAAAATATATTTGAAAAATATAAAAATTACATTAAAAATATAAAAAAAAAATTACGAATTTGATTCGTCACAAAATTCCATTTTTTTGCGACGTAATTCATTTTTCATCGCAAATCTCAATTCAAAAAAAAAATAAATACAAATAAATACCAAATTTAAAATATAGAAATTATAGAAAAAATTACAAATAAGAAAATGTATATAACAAATACTGAATATTGTATTAAAAAAATGTATGCGGAATATGTACAATAGCAATCCTAAAAAATTATAAATAAACAAAACAAAATATAAACACCAATGTTGCCAACAAAATAAACTAAAAAGCACAAAAATCATAAATAAGTTATACTCCAAGTAACTAAAAAGCACAAAAAAGGACGCCACCGTAGACATCTAGATACATCAATCGACAAAAGTTTGGTCACCCACTCCTCCAAAGAGCACCTTCTCTCGTAGTGCAATGAAATGTGTTAGTCATTTACAAGGTAAAACATAAACAATAATTATACTACCTACATAGATTTTGCATCCACAATCAACCATCAAGCTCAACATGAGATTTATAGGAAAAATACGAATATGAATAAGGTCACTTAAATTAAATGGAACCGCATAAACAATTGATTAGATATTTCGTTCTAAAATATAAACAATGCCTTATAAGATTAAATCAAAGAACCTTGTCTTCGACCTAAAACAAAAATCAAAGAACCTTGCCATTAATATCAAACAGAAGGTGATTTTTTCCATCCACCGTCGATCACAAAAGTTCCAAAAGTATCATTATCATGTTACTTATGTTGAGTGGGATTGAGAACAAAAAATTGTCATATTACTTATGACAGATGCAAATAAACTCCAAGCAGCAGTTAACAAAACACAAGTTAGAAATCAATTAAACTCAGATAGTTACTAAAAAGATGACACCTAATATTTGCAAAACATGTTAAATCACACTCCACTACTATTAATATTAATATCATTCTTATAATCTTGAATCATTGTACATAATCTAAGCATGTGCAATAAAAGTGTTTTAGATGGTCAAAAAATATAAACAGAGTTGTGCAGAGTGATAGCTAACTGTATAATTTGAGAAACGAGGATTCATGGTAGCCTTCCACCCTGCTTTTGAAATTCCATTAATCTGTTCAACAATAAACTCCTGCAAGGTGATGTTTAACAAATCAACACACGTCTTGAACCAAAACAATACATAATATTCATATTAAAATTTCAAGTTAGCACTAAAGTTGGTGATAAAAAAATTCAAGCCATCCTGTAGGATCTTTCTTTTAATTATTTTCATAACAGTATCACTCTCAAGCAAAAAAAAAAATGCATTGAACATCACCCCAATTGAAAGAACATCACCTAAAAAGCACTAGAACCCTCATATGGCAAACTTATCCCCCATACAATAGGCTCACAGAAAACATAATTAAAGGCTCATTTTAACAACAATTATTTATCATTAGCATAGATGCTTACATGTGGCACATGGAAAAGCATGATGTGTATGCATATTTTTATGACTTGCGAAATGAAAGAATACCAGCAATCTACCTGCAAGTGCAATGGTCTTTGTTTGTTAAAGACAAATGAAAATAAGGATGTACAATGTGCACTAATGCTCACAACAACCAGAGGCATGCTCCTAGAGAAAATATGACAAATAGGCATTCTACTCCATAGAGATACAGAAAAAATGGTGCTTGATCAAGTCATTAGGGAAGACATCAAATTCAAATTTTAAAACACAAGAACTGAGAATTTCCGTTGTATCAGCTAGGAAAAGTAGAGAGAAAAGGAGGCTAGGATTAAAAGACATACCACATTCAAATAGGATCAAATCATTGCAGCAACTAGGACCAATTTCCTTATTTACTAATACATACTTGACATGATGCAAAAATCGAGTTTAACCAAAATTATACCATCCATCAACAACTACTCAACATACATACATGTATTCTCTTCCATAAACATATTACCAAACACAAAATCCCAATAATAAGATAAAGTTTGGAACACAAGGAGTTTCAATTCAACAATAATCAAACAACCCATTCAAGTTCCATACAACTCATAAATCATTCTCTAAACCAAATAATATTTTTTTTCCCCTTCCTTGAATACCCAACTACATTAAGAATTTCAACCCTCCACATACAGATTCCACATTGATTTTAATAAATAAATCACCACAACTTTTATATATACAACATCCACATTTTTTTCAAGTTTCAATGTAGAAAATAAATAGTTTTTTACAAATTTTCCCAACTTCGATTCTGTATGAAACAAATTTAAACTAAAGAAAAGCATACACTAAATCCATCATATTCCTATTGTAACATTTAACAACAGATTATAAAATATTTGTTCCAAAATCATGCTGTTCTAATGCTTCGGTCATAAGAAATCCCCCCAAACTTCACAATCTTTAAATATCTAACATTAAAAAAATGGAAGAGTTTCAATCTCTTACTTCAAAAACCACGATAGACCAGACAAAAATTGAAGAAGCTATAAGCCCACACATAAAACATGGTTCTCACACTTAAGGTACAGTAAAGAGAGGACCCACATATTCAATTACCATACTTCCTTTTCTTCAAAGTTTTAATTGGAAGAACACTCCAATTTTTCTTTCTTTTGCTTCTTGTCTCGACTGAACAATAGCAGGGGAAAATGGGCCAATCAAACACACACAAGGTGCACACCCATAACACAATCAGGATGAATGAATAGCAAATTGAAAGAATGATTGAAAATCCATACATTCCCTCACCCAAACACCAACGACCAGAGGGGGGAAAAAACAGCGCTAAACCTCAAAAAAAATAAATCTTGAATTCCCTTCCAATATTCCTTCCACCTAAAAAAAAATCCTTCAAACTACCTACTTTCTTTAACCAACTAGCAGCAAAACGAAATAATTATTCAATCTTAAATTCTCAAACATCACAGCAGCAAACACAGAACCAGCGAAACAGAGCAAGACAAGAAAAATAACAGTAGAAAGATTCTGACCAGAGGAGAAGGACGCCGGCGGCGAACAGACGTGCGACGGCGATGGCACGCAGACGGAAAAGGATGAAAGACTAGGGTTAAACGATGGGGCTGAGGTCTGGTCCAAAAATCACGAAGGTTCCATGCTCTCCTGTTTCAGCGATGCATTCGGGCATTTTAAAAAAATAGCCAGCTCACTGAAATTTGGGAGTAGACCGAACCCTAAGTTTCAAAGCTTCAAATCTTGCTGGAGAACAACCACACAAGGCTAACAACGGTCGCCGGCGTCCAATAGGGCTTGTAGTTTCTGGTGGGCTGGTGCGTCGCGGATGAGATTTTGGAGCTTTATGGAGCACGCGTCTGATTTGCGGGGAGAGTGATAGGGCTTGTAGTTTGCACTCTGTAGAGAACTTGCACTAATTGAGAAATGGAGGGAAGCTGCAAAATTTTTGTGAAATTTTTGGAGGGAGCGAGAATAGAAAGCCTCGCACTGGATGGAATGACCTCATGAATGAAGGTTCAGGGAAGTAATAAATAAAATAATAAGAAAAATCATAATATGAAATAAATTTTAATGATAATTAAAATAAGAGGCTATTTATATTAACATAATCAAATTCAAATTGAGAAATTTTTTTAATTTATTTTCTTAATTTTTGTTGGAAAAAAATAAGAATTTAAAAATAATTTTAAAGATTTTACAATATATAGGTTGTTTTGATTTATAGCTTTATTGAGAGTGTTTGAATATATATAAATTTTTCACTTATGATCTTACTTTCTGTGTGTGTTTTTAGTGATAAGTTGGGGCTATTGAGCTTAATTAAATTATATTTTATTTATTAGGGAAAAAGATAGAAAAGAGATTTAAAATTATAAAATATCAAATCAGATATGTTACCAATAGTTAATTCTCCATCTTTCTCTCACACACACATATACTAGTACAAACATAATTATCATCTCTCTCAAATACACACATATTCGCTATCACAAGTGCACGAGTTGCACTAAGTAATAAAGTGATAAGTAGAGATATTAGATAGGGTTTGTACGAAAATATACAAGAGGAGTATTAAGAAGAATTAAATGTGATAATTCTAAATCCCGAATTAGCTCATATGATTATGCCTAATTACAATAATCAAATCAAGCAATAATTAATAGAATTTAGGTATTTCATTTCGATGGGGAAGGGAATCGAAAAAAATGCTTCGGGAATTAAAACAAATTGCTTGGATATTTTTATAATATTAAATATTATATAAATAATATATGTTTCTTTGATTGCATCAATTGCCAATTAGCTCAATTGGAGTGAGCGTTTTAATTCAGACTACGTGGCTTGTGTTCGTAGTATGACTGACATGTTGAATGTTTTTTAATGATATTATCATTTTGTTTAAGTATACTACTTATAAAAACCAAGTATGGCTACATAAATTTGATTATAAAAACAAGTATGACTTTCAAGCGATAACATTAAATTTAAATTTAAAGACTAACTTCGGGATGAAAGTATGAAAATTTGGGACCGGTTGTCTTTCCAACTGGAGGGAAGTTGCCTTTGACCCCAAAAAAATTTGGAGGGAATTGTGAAATTTTTGGAGGGAGAATAAGTTTACACTTTGTATTGGAGGGAATATATGAATCTTTTGGAAGAATAATACTTTTTGTGAAAAAAAAAAAAGAATTATAGTTTCTCACATACTAAATAATATATTTAACTTGTTATAAAAATAATATATTTAAATTTAATTTTATAATTTTTAAATTTAAAGACTAACTTCGAGATGTAAGCATAATGAGAAATATAATCTCAATAACTTATATATTAGATAATGGTCTATACATCAAACATATAATAAAAGTATAAAGATTATTAAATATAATTATGATTTAGCTCGTATGATTATGCCTAATTACAATAATCAAATCTGGAGTAATAATATTAGCTCATATGATTTTGAATTGGTTGTAGGATGTTGTTTGTTCATATTAATTGTATGTAACCAATTAAACCCATCTTCCTTTATTCCTCTATATATCTATATATGTGGAAATCTAACTTGGGTAAATTACATCACAAACATTCCTACGAATTTGGTCGAATTTGCTACGGATTTTGAAATCCGTAGCAAAAAAAATTTACGACGGATACACTAATCTGTCGCAAAATGGCAGAGCGAACAAAATGGTCCGCCAAATTGCGATCGACACTGGGTCCGTCGCAATTTGCGACGAACCATGTTTTCCGTCGCCCATTGGCAGACCCTAGAGCCGCCAAATTTGTGACGGATTAGTGGATCTGTCGCAACTTTTTTTTTTGCTACGGATTTAAAAATCCGTAGCAAATTCGACCAAATTTGCTACGGAAAACCTTTCCGTAGGAAATTTGGTGGAATTTGCTACGGATTTTGAAATCCGTAGCAAAAAAAACTTGCGACGGATACACTAATCCGTCGCAAAAAATTCCACCAAATTTGTCGCAAATAGGTGGGCCTTTTGCCTCCGAGTTAATTTTGTTATCTATTTTTTTTTGGATTTTGCTACGGAATTTAAAATCCGTAGCAAATTGCGACAGAATTCATTTTCTGTAGCAAATAGGTGGGCGTTTTCCTTCCAGCATTAATTTTTTTAATCTATCTTTTTTTAGATTTTTGCTACGGAATTTAAAATCCGTAGCAAATTGCGACGGAATTCATTTTCCGTAGCAAAAATTTGCGACGGATTTATTGACGGAATTCATTTTCCGTCGCAAAAATTTGCTACGGATTTGTTTCGTCGCAATTTGCGACGGATTTTTTTCCGTCACAAAATTCCGTTGCTATTTTGACATTTTCTAGTAGTGGATCACCTCATAATTTCTTGTCATCATACTTAATAATATGTTTAGGGTTCGGCTGGTACTTCTTTAGTTGAGAGGCATGAAACACATTATGGAGATTGCTTAGATTTGGGGGTAAAGTTATTTGATATGCGATTAATCCCCGTTGGGCCAAAATTTCAACGGACCAACATATTGCAGACTTAGCTTTCTTCTTTTAAATGCTCTACCAATACCTGTTACTGGAGACACTTTCCAACACATGTGATCTCCAATCTCAACCTCCAGAGGTCTCCTTCTCTTGATAGCATAACTCTTTTGTCTGGTTTGTGCTGCTAGGAGCCTCTTCTTGATCAACTTTATCTGTTCAAAGGTTTGGTCTACCATTTTTGGCCCAAACAACCTCCTTTTGGACAAATCTATCCAATACAAGCGCGACTGACATTTTTCTTCCAAACATCTCTTCAAATGGAGTAATTCTAATGCTCGCATCAATGCCCTGCGCTTTGTACGTCTTGAAATATTTTCATGTTGTAGTTTTAGTTATAGTTGTGGTTGTGGTTGTGATTATAGTTGTAGTAGTAATTGTAGTTGTGGTTGAATTTGTAGTTGTAATTGTAGTTATTATATTGTAGTTGTAGTTGTTATTGTTATTGTGTACATAAATTCCGCTAGTGGGAGATATCAATCTCATACCACAAAACTTCCCTTTTTAGGCATGCTAACTAAGCATAACCATATCCATACCACATCTTCATTCTTCCTGTACCCATGTGTAGTGTTCATGCACAAGACCCACTGGTCTATTTTCACAACACTTGGCTACGCAAGCCTCATTGCCCGATACTTTCCACCTTATAGCTTATTTCATTCTGGCCCTCAAGCTTATTCTATTCCCATAGTGCTGAATACTCTGGCCCTCCTTCTCAGGGAGTCACCCTCAGGCCATTGGGATCTTGACTACCACCTGGTATAGTTTGAATATCTTACCAGCCTTAATTTATACTCTGGACATACTGGTCCAAAGTCATTTTACCAGATAACAAACATAGTGCTAGACATATAGGTCTTACAACCCAGGAACACTTCCTTGTGCAACCTTGCACACTGGGTCGTACCGCCTAGAGCCTATGCTCGTTTATCTCGTCTAAGCTTCTTCAATTTAAGCTCTCATACTATTTTCATCTGCTTAGCACTATAGTTGGCAAATACCATCTAACCTATCTAGTTCAGATTTTTAGACCATTCTATTAGTTTCTGTTCCGATATCATTACAGTTACCAACTGCACTGCTTTTTCATTTCAACATATCAATGACGTCCATTACATCACTGCATTCCATTCTCTTATGTTATCTCATTTTCAAATTTTCACATACTAAAAATTTTCTGTTGTCGCAGTACATTTCACAACTCGTACTTTACCAATAGTGTTGTCCCATTTCAAATTTAATTACTGCCAGCTCAAACCTTTGTCAAAACAATTCACTGCCGGGTTACTTTCAGAAAACATTTACGACCGGCACGTTTTCATGAGCGGGATATTCATTTCACAAGCTTAACGTTCGAGAGCACTCGCCACCACTTTAACTTTTCAGTAATGTGACATATTTCAATCCTTTCATAATATACCATCGACATGGTCACGCGCTTGTCAGCCGATATGAGAGAGTTTCCGTCTCATAAGAGACCCAATGTTTGCATTGGCACACAGAGTAATGGGTCACCCACCGAAAGATGATAGATAGCATCCAATAGAGTCAAGAAGACGCTCGTGGAACTCGTGGCTCTGGTGGGAGATGATTCCAACTTGAGTGGAAAAAGCTCTTCTGTCAACAGAAAAAATGGACAAAGGTTTGTGCGCTGTTAATTAGCTTGAGGTGAGATTGATCTAATTTTAATGTATAAGGACAGAGTTGCACCAGATAATACTGAATGCATCTTTAAAAATACTTAAATGTGCTGTAGATGCATATTAACCCTATATAGGAATGTTGCAAATGTTCAGCCATTAATTCATGCCATGAAGTCCACGCGTGCATTATCAAAATTTATTTAGCAGATTAACTGATATATTGCCCATAATATTCTATTTTGACTTTCTTACCCTTTTGATATTTTCTCGCTAGTGGAGAATGTGTTTAAAGTACTTTTAGGAAAATTTTCACTGGACCCTCACCGTAGTAACTTAATATCCAATAACCTCCTAAATTTTTTTGAAATTTCACTTTCCTATAAGCTAAAGAGAAATTAAGTTTTGTGGTTGAAAATGCACTAATGCTCTTGATATGTATATATTTTATAATTAAATATGTGTGGAAGGTAATCTGATTTCGCGTACTGGCAATATGATTCTGGATCGAACTTTTCCAATTAAATGTCTTGTTCAGTTCCTTTTTCAGAATTTTCCAATCAATGCTCCTTTATTTAGCCATTGATCTTTTATTGAACTGCCTTCCTCTGCATGCTTAGTACGTATGATGCGCATACACCTTGTAGGGTTATGACAAATAGCATGTAATTCCTCTTTTGCGTTTGCAGATGATCACACTTGGAGGTGATGCAGAACTTGAGCTTGTGGATTCTTTGGATCCTTTCTCTGAAGGTGTTGTGTTCAGTGTTAGACCGCCAAAGAAAAGCTAGAAGAATATTGGGAATTTAGCAGGTGGTGAAAAGGTTAGTTATCAAACTTGTTGGGATTTAGGCTTTGATTTGATTCAAATTCCAAGGATTGCAAATTATGTTTTCATCATCATGTCTTTGATTTTCTGACCAAACCTATAATAGCATGTTGTTTAAATTCATCTTTGTTTAACTTGCAGACTCTTAGCTCATTGGCGTTTGTTTTTGCTCCTCATCATTATAAGCCTACCTCACTTTATGTAATGGATGAAATTGATGATGCTGCTCTAGGTGCTTTTTATTAACCTTGTTGTTCAGTTCATTAAATTTGTTCTTAATTTGCAATATCAATGATTTAATGGGTTATTTGGTGTGACAGATTTCAAGAACGTATATCTCTTGGGGCATTATGTAAAGGACAGGACTAAGGATGCACAGTTCATTATCATAAGGTTGGTTTGGTGCTCACCTAAAGGTTTTATTTATGATGATTATTGGTATATAGCTGATGATGATTACTGTACTTCCTTGTTATGTTTTGCTTTGAATAGCCTGAGGCACAATATATTTGAGCTGGCAGATCCACTAGTTGGGATTTATAAAACTGATAATTGCACCAAGAGCATTACTATTAATCCGGGAAGTTTCGTGGTATGTCAAAAAGCCGCTTGATGGATGTCACTAATGATGTTGGATAGGAGATGCTTGATTACTATGTCTCTTGTACTAGTTTTGTATAATATTGTATTATTGCTATTTACACACACGTGCTCTAATTGCTGTAACATATACTGCATGCTGATAGCGACTTCAGCAAGTGCACCGGTCGTTATAAGTAATAAAGTAGTAAGAAAAAGATCGTCCCACGAGGAATAGTACTACAATCACTAATTTGCTATTTTCGCTTTAGTTGGATGAATTGAGTAATATGGGGTGAGTTGTAACCAAACAGAATTTAAAGAATTAAATAAAGAACAAAAATCCAAAATCAAGAATTTCAATAAAACGTTTAGAAAAGATGAGTAATTAAAAAAACGCGGTAGGGATGAGAATCCCCTATGTTCCTCAAAGTATTTGAAATGAATCCTAATTGATTATTATTCACACGATTGACGATCAATCTAAAGTTAGACTAAGTCTCAATATCTTGATGCTACCTTAGTCCGTTATCTTTGAAAACAACCTAATGTCTTAGTATTGTTTGGAAATATCATATTTTTAAACCAAAATTATGAGATCGCATAAACTCGTAAGCCTATGTCTAGGTCATGCAACTCTATGATGAATTAACGGTTCTAGTTAAATGCACCAACATCTCTATTGTCATAGACCAACCTATGAACAATCTAAAAAGTGATCAATCTTTAAGAAAGCTTTAAACAAAGATAATTCATTCAATCAAGAAAAGAAGATCAATAAAGAATCCAAACAAATACTTTAAATTCGCATAGGGTTCATCCTTGCCCTAACTACAAAAGAAAACTAGCCTAGCATGGCTATAATAAAATCCATAAAATAAATAAAAGCCAGATTTAAATAAGATAGGAAAAAGAAAAAGAAATAAAGACTCCCGGAGAATCCCTCAGTCTTAGTGCTCCTCCCTGCTGATTTCACGTGGTATGATGTGCGATCCTTCCTGATTCTCCAAGTCTCCTTCTCGTTCCGTCGAGTCTTCCAATTCTTGAATTCTCGTTCGCGTTCGAATGTGTCTTTCTGCATGTTCGTTCCCCCAATTTTATAGATATACTTTAGGGTATTCCGTGTTGGGCCGCGTGCGTCAAATATTCATCTCCAATATGTTAGATATATATCATATCTACACAATATCCTTTCAACAATTAAAATTCCGTGGTAATTGCTTTACGTGCGGGGTCCACATCTTATTCCAATTGCCTTTTTCATTCTTTACGCAGGTACGCTTTCATCCTTGGTCAATTTGATGTATTATATCCTTTTGTAATATAATATAATAATATATTATATCTTTTTCAATTAAATTTGTTGTCTCTCTTACATCAAATAATATCTCCTGCACAATAAAATAGGATATGAGTTGATTTTATATGATATTATCCTTCGATCCTATATTTAATTAAAAGATAGATAAGTACATAAAGATAATTAAATAAGTACAAAAAATTAATAAATTCAATCAAATATATATACTTATGACATGCCACTGACCTTTTTCCATAGTACGAACCTATAGAAACGTAAATGAAAGATTGCTTCATCTGATTTGTAATCTCTTACATGTTTTTCAAAAGTAGGTTTCAATCTGTTGGTCGTACAAAGTTCAAATTACACATAATTATGCGTGTTGAAGTTGGATCTGTTATGGAGAAACTTATGCTGGTATTCTGAGTTAGGACAAGTGTAAACGCACGCAGAACGTATTTCATCAGTATATAGCAGCTGAATGATATCAATATCCAGAATTTAGGGCTTTAAACATTATTTTCACTCATAATTTGTTGGCTGTCTTTGCTTTTGACATGCTCAGTTTCCCTATTCTTTGAGCATAGCTCGAAGGAAACTGATATCAGTGAAGTGGCCGGAGCTGACTTGTCTGTCTCTTTAATAGTAGTGTAAGACCATGCTCCCAAAAGCGCCCCAGTAACTGGTCCCACCAGATAGACCCAAAGTCCTTTATAGGATCCACTTGCTATTGCAGGACCAAGTGTTCTTGCTGGGTTCATTGATCCCCCTGATATAGGTCTGCATAGCCAGCAAACCACCATTCATAACATTATTTATCTGTTTTAAGAGTGCCTTTTTTTTAAATAAAAAAAACGAAGAAAGAAAGAAAAATGTGTGTTCCACTGTACTTACCCTGCAAGGATGCCTGCTATGAATACTGAAGAGCCTACTGCGACTCCTGCGAGCTCTCCGACCTGTTAGGTGAAATACATTTAAGTGTAAAATGTTTTAAAAGAAGTTTGATTTGGATGAATGTAAGGTGATTTTACAGCTTTTGCATCAGTTGACACGGCGGCGGCGATGAACATCAAAGTGAACGTTGCCACTATCTCCATGACGAGAGCTTGAGCATCACTTCCAGATGGTGAGGTTGTTCCAAGCTGTTTTATTGGGTCCAATATCAGCCGCAACGTAAACGAGGCAGAAATGGCTCCTATCAATTGTGCTGCCACGTATAATGGGACCTGCATGGACAGTCATAGGTAATTCAATATTTGAGGGTATTCCCTAAAACCCTACAATATAATTCGGTTAGTTTAACTTCGATCTACAGGAAAATTTTGAGGTCTGCATCTACCCTACAGCTGACTTTCTTTCTGCTGGCTGAGTTATTCTTTCTCTTTCGATAAGTTCTTTTTTTAACTTAAGAGAGATAAACATTTACAGTCTAAGCTTACAAACAGAACTGAACCTTAGTTACTTATAGAAAATCTTTCACGTCACTAGACTACAAAATTATTAGCCTTTCCATCTAGTTCTTATTTTAGGTGATACCACTCCCTTTTTGATATATTCTTAGACCTTGTGAAAGAAATACAGTCTACTTGCGAAATTGATTTCAAAGATTGTGCTAAAATGTAGTTATTTTAATAATTATTTTATGGCTACTCAGTTGAGCAAAAGGGACGTAATAACCATATAAAAATGGCACTCCCTACCTCCCCGTCTTCTAATTACAAAACCCGCGTCCTTTCATAAAACAAAATAACGTGGATATGCAAGTTGTGGTCATGTGGGTTGTGGAAGATAGAGTGTTTTTTTTGGACCTGGCTTTGATCCTTTGCAAATCTGCTGCGTCCGCTGCATCAGACGGTGCCATTTTGATGCTGCAGAACACACATTGATCCTTTTTTAAAAAAAATCAGGTGCTTTTAAATATATATATATATATATTTATATTTTAGGAGTATTGATTTGGTTAAAAAAGATCTTGAGGATCGACAAAGTATTAAAAAAATAATTCATAATCTTAAAAAATTATTTTAAAATCTTGCAAAAATATTTCAGTCTTGATTGGTATTAAAAAAATACTTTAGGATCTTGATCAGATCTTGAAAAAATAATTCATGATCTTAAAAAAATATCTTAAAGTATATTTTTAGTAGCGATAAGATCTGCGAATTATTTTTCAAGAGCCTAAAATAATTTTTTTAGATCATGAATTATTTTTGATCTTTAGTCAAGATATCAAGTATTTTTTTAGATCAATCAATATCCTAAAATATTTTGCAAGATCCTAAAATAATTTTTCAAGATCATGAAGAATTTTTTCAACATGATTATTTTTTTACTACCTTCCTGAATTTTTATTTATTTTTTTTTTTTAAAAAAAAGACCTGAATTTTTTTTTTAAAGGATCGGTGTGTGCTCCGCTACATCAAAACGGCACTGTCTGATGCAGCGGACCTGACTTTGCAAAGGACCAAAGCCAGGTCCGTTTTTTTTCCTTCTTATTTTGGATAACATGTGGAAGATAGATCGAGTTAATATAAGCACATGTTCTCCAAGAGGCCCATCGTTCATCGTTGTCACTTTTTTGTATGAGTAATTGTTAATTTATTAATTGCAATAATTGGTGGGTCAGGCGTCAATTCGTGGATGGAACCTTACATGTGGTGGGGCCCATCCAGGTAGGACGTGAACCCCAACCAACACAAAGAGGCCACCACACAGAGGCTAATGGTGATGAGGCAGTGACAAGGCTATTGTTATGCTTCAATTAGACCAAGAAACACATTCGTCGATTAGTTAATAGCATTACAAACTCAAATTGAAGCGATTAGCAGTAATTATGTAATTACCTGTTTCCATGGAAAATGCTTCACGGCGGCAAAAGCTAAGGACACAGCTGGGTTTATGTGAGCACCAGAGATATGTCCGATGGCATAGATCATCACAATCACTGTGAATCCTCCAGCAAGTGAAACTCCTAGTTTTGATATTTTCTGCTCATCATAAGCATTAAGAGCAGCCGACCCACTTCCCACAAACACCAACAGATATGTTCCTATAATCTCTGCCAATACCTGTTACAATGTTATACTAGTATATATGATGCACCAATATATGTGTGTGTCAGTGTGTGTGTGTGTGTATATATATGGCATCAACCCAAACAATGATGATATGATATTCCTTAAACCACATACAGGCCGAAGCTTTTACTGACGTCCACAATTGCAAATAACTGTGACTAATATAACTGTGATGTGGGTGAGGACAGAGATAGTGTCTGTTACCTTTCGAAGAAAACCAGGAGGATAATTCTGTGCAAGTTTTGCGAAGGCAAGTAGAAAAGGTTGTTTATGGGTTCTTGGGACGTCCGGCTGCTCTCTTTCAGGATCGTCTTGCTCATTAGCTTCCTTATTATTCATGGAGCGTAGCTTGGATATAAATGAAGTTAGGTTAATGAGGGAAGCAGACTTATTATCATTGTCCTTGATAGCACTGTAGGACCATGCCCCTAAAACGGCCCCAACAGTTGGTCCAACCAGATAGACCCAAATTCCTTTGTAGGACCCACTTGCTATTGCTGGACCCAATGTTCTTGCTGGGTTCATTGATCCGCCCGATATTGGCCTGCAACCAACAAAACAAAAAGATTAAAGAACCTCATATGGCTTAGTTCTGGTTAAAAGATACTCCCTCTACTCTTTGTTATAAGGCACAAACTAACTATTCTCACAAACCAATAAAAGCAGTTAAAGTCAATAAAGTTGTCATAAAATCTAAGTAATTTTCAATATTGCCTATATTAATTGTACGAAACTCTAATTTAATATTAACTATTACTCTCACCCAGTACCCTTATTAATTATAGACATATAAGGAAAAAAATAATTAATGCTCATTGGGAACAAACAAGTGCCTTATAAAAAAGACCAAATAAACTTGCTAGTTGGTGCCTTATAATAAGGACCAGGGAGGATGAGATAGATATATACTCCTACACCCCATGGAGTATATATATTTTACTGTACTTACCCTCCAAGGATGTTTCCTATGGCCACTGAAAAGCCTATTGCAACCCCTGCCAGGTCTCCAACCTGCCAAGTACACACACTTGTGTGAAGGTGGTAAAAGTACTGTAGCATGTAATTTTTGTTCTTTTTTGGGACTAATAATGTAAAATATTTTGATATATATAGAAGGATGATTTGTGTAACTTTTAGTGTTGGAATATTGAACCATGGTTAAGATCTTATCTTATTAGTTAAGATCATGATTAGTGATAAAACTTTATAAATAGAGGTCCTAATTAATGTGTTAGGTAGGGGCGAGACGTGAAATCCACACTAAGTTGAGAGAAAAGTTTCTCTCTCGATAGAGGATAATTTGAGTTTCCATCAAAATCCCTTAAATCAAGGTTAATTGTAAGTCAGTTATTAAGCAACCCTCAAGTGAGGGATGATCATTGTGAAATTCAAGTAGGTTGATTTGTATCTTGGAAACAATTATTTGTTATCAAATTCTTCCTAATTTTCTTAACAGTTAGGATTCATCTGTATCTTACAGCTTTGGAATCAGTGGTGACGGCGCAGATAACGAGCATGAGAATGAAAGTGATGAGGATCTCTATGACAAGAGCTTGAGCATCTGTTCCAGAAGGAGAGTTTGTTCCCAGCTTTTTTATAGGATGCAACAACAGTCTTAGCGTAAAAGACGCAGCAATGCCTCCTGTCGTTTGAGCTCCCAAGTAAAATGGGACCTGCACCCATGAACGAACCAATCAAGTCTAAGTGATGCTATATAGGGAACCACTTACGGTGGCAACATCTACCTAACCAATCTGGACCATCCAGATCGATATGTCTGATCTAGATTTAATATTTTTTTACTTTTTATTTTCTTAAAAAAAATATTTTTTTAGATAGAAGATTTAAAATAAAGATAATCTCTTAACTGACAATTTTTCAAAAAAATATTTTTTCATTTAAAAAATATCTTTTAAAAAATATTAAATATGGATCGCCAGATCAAATCTGGACGGTTCATATTGGCTAGGCAGATGGTGCCTATCCTTTGGATAGGCACCATAAGTGGTTCCTGCTATATAGATACTAGCTCACTATCACTCTGGTCTTATTTATAAATCTCTTTTGACTAAATCACACATACTAAGAAGAGGTAGTTAGCTCAATGATTATGAGGTGAATTTTCAACTTTACTCTCATTTATGATTGGATACCTTTCAACTCTTTCTTCTTTCTTTATTTTCATTGGTACAATTAATATGGGCAAAATTGTCACAATCTCATTTATTTGGTCAAAAGGGACTTATAAATATAACCAAATTTTTTGGTCAAAAGAGACTTATAAATAAGACCAGAGTGGTACTTAATATAAGAGCCAGTTACTTTTTTACAAAGATTAATGAAGTTAAATAAATTACTTAATTATAGTATATGTTGTGTATTATTAGATATGTATCAATTTATAAGTCAAACAAATTAGTTTCGAGGAAAAAGATAAATATAAAGATTTTAATCTAATTTATTTAGCTTTCTTAAGATTTTTTTAAAAAAAAAAAGTCAATTTAGTACCGGATGGAGTATATTCTTTTTCATGGATCAACTCAAATGATTTTCATTATCCTTTAATTAATTAATATATCCCGAATAGGGATATACTATATATATAATACCTGTTTCCATGGGAAATGGCCGGCAGCGGCGAAAGCTATGGAGACAGCTGGGTTTATATGGGCGCCGGAGATGTGACCGGTGGCATAGACCATGACCATGACAATGAATCCGGCGGCAAGTTCAGCTCCTAGTTGTGATACTTTCTTATCATCAACAGAACTAAGTGCAGCCGTCCCACTTGCCACAAACACCAATAGATATGTCCCTATTAGCTCTGCCAATACCTGTTTTAATTATTACTCCATATATTAATTATCTCATCAACCCAAACGTTAATTAATCTCTCATGATAAAGCGAGTGCTTTTAGTTACTAGAAGTAACCAAGCAGAGATTGTATAATATAGGTGTGGTAGATATGGATGAGCCTGTGTGGTATATAGAGAGAGAGCAAATTAAAGACCATTAAATTTCTGTTACCTTCCTGCGAAAACCAGGAGGGTAATTGTCTGCAAGTCTTGCAATGGAGTGGTCCCCAGCATATTGGTTCTGGGCAGTAGGGTTTTGCGGCTGATTTGTTTCAGGGCTCAAGCTGCTCATGTTTTCACTTGTTCTCTGCATCCTACGTTGTTGTTTAGTATATCAGATTTATCTCAAAAGAGTTTAATGCCTATAAACTTGATTTGCTGTAGTGGTAGCGATTGAAGTGCTCCTTAATTTATAATATAACCTCACGAGCCCCCATATTTGTTTGTATTATTGGGTTCCAATTAATTACTATCTGCGATATTAATTGGTGCCTCATCAGAGCATGGACGGAACCTCACATGTTTTATATGGAGTGAGACATAAAATGACGATACATCCACGAGCTATTATGAACACAGGCACACACATATAGGATGGCACATCCATGATACTCCCTCCTTTTCACCGATCCTAAATATAAAACAAAATTTATTTTTGTGAGATGTTAAAGAAGCTAATTAAATTACTTTAAAATATTATATTTATATTTATCATTTTTTCTCTAAACTATTTTACCTAACATATAATGATACATAACATATGATATGATTAAGTAACTTATTAAGTTTCATTAGTTTCTCTAAAACAAGTCAACCATGTCTTATATTTATAACCAGAGCGGGTAGCAATTAATTAGTGCATGACGCATAGGCATTGTTATTACTCGATCCACCGAGAAACATAGTACTACACGCGACATATTGAAAGGCCGCGCATGGGTTGGAAAATTCGAGACAAAGCTAGTCTCTTATTATTTGAATTATCGTTCAAGCTACCTAAATATGAACAGCATCTTTGGGAAACAAGCCTTCGCTGTCGCGAATCCATTGGGATTGGTGTTATATATATGTAGCAAGCTGGTAACGACTTCGGCAAGTGCACCGGTCGTTACAAGTAATAAAATAGTGAGAAAAAGATCGTCCCACGAGGAATAGTACTCCAATTACTAATTCGCTATTTTCGCTTTAGTTGGATGAATCGAGTAATATGAGTTGTAACCAAACAGAATTTAAAGAATTAAAATAAGAATTCAAAATCAAGAAATTCAAGAACAACTTTTAGAAAAGATGAGTAATTTAAAAAACGCAGACTAGAAATTTGAGAATCCCCCTATGTTCCTCTAAGTATTTAAATTGAATTCCTAATTGATTATTATTTCTACAATTGACTATCAATTCTCTAAAGTTAGACTAAGTCCAATGTCTTGATGCTACCTTAGTCCGTTATCTTTGAAAACAACCTAATGTCTTAGTTTTGTTTGGAAAGATCATATTTATAAATCAGAATTATTAGATCGCATAAATTGTAAGCCTATGTCTAGGTCATGCAACTCTATGATGAATTAACGGTTCTAGTTAGATGCACCAACATCTCTATTGTCATACATCAACCTATGAACGAGTCTAAAAGGTGATCAATCTTAAAGAAAGCATTAAGCAAAGATAATTCATTCAATTAAGAAAATAATAAATAATAAAGAATCCAAACAAATCCTTTAAATTCGCATAGGGTTCATCCTCGCCCTAACTACTAAAGAAAACTAGCCTAGCATAGCTATAATAAAATCCTTAAAATAAATAAAATCCAAATTTAAAATAAGACAGGAAAAGAAAAGAGAAATAAGGACTCCCAGAGAATCCTCAGTCTCAGTGCTCCTCCCTGCTGATTTCACTCCTTCTCAGTCCGTTGCTTCTTGAAATTTGCGTCGTACCGAATTGTGATCCTCGCATCCGGAATTCTTTTTGCTCCGATCGTTCTTGATTTTTCTTTTCGTCTCTGCGTCTTGCGTCTTGCCCGAGAATTGCTATGCTTTATATATATATATATATATATATATATTACATTACATTCTTCTTTTATAATCTCTCTTTGATTTTCTTCTCTTTTAGATCTCATAATATCTCCCGCAAAATAAAGTAAGATATGAGTAGATTTTATATCAAAATCTTCTTTTATCTTATAATTAATTAAATGATATAAAGATATATAAAAGATAATTAAATAAGTATAAATATTAATAAATTCAATCCAATATATCTCAGAATCTATACTTATTTAATCCTAAAATATATGCTTATCACAAGCCTTTTTTTTAAAAAAAAGTATGGTACAAAATATAAGATACCTTTAATACCAATGCTTATTTTTCACACATATCTTTATTTTTCATTAAATTTTTATTTTAAGGATCAACAAGTATAAAGAGAGATAAACTCTAATTATTAAGACTAAGTTGTTGAGGGGGGGGGTATGTAATGAATATTTATGACCCGATGGAGATGTAGTAGTTAATATCTTCTAGATTCGCTGCTAAAATTGCAGAAATAATATACACACACAAATATTCGACAGTGTGCTGAATTTGTAACTCATTTTTGTCATTACCGAATTCCCATAGTTTATGTTTGCATTTAATATTCCTTTTACCTATTTCAGTTTCTATATTAATTTCTAAGCCAAGAATGACAAAAGAAATTGGCTGAGATGCCAGCCACCGGGAAGAGTCCCGAATGGAAGAGTACGTAATGTGAAAAAATGGAAGTTTCAGTCCATTTATAATTAAATTCCTTTTTAACATAATGATTGCTTGGATGCATGGGAAGAAAAGTTGGGAGAAAAAACTCCACAAGAGAAAATGGTGGGTACTCCCTCCGATCTTAATTATAGGACATATTTTTTAGATTTTAGAGGATTAAAAATATAGGTTAAATTAATTAACTATATTCATTTTCCTAAAATAATCTTATTTAAAGATGTGGACACTCACACTCTAGTCAATTGAAGGCTGTGACATGTGACATGGCTTTCATAGTCTTTTTATCCCATAGGCGCAGTCGATTATCAATTGCGGCCCAACTTTGAATTTTCAACTCATGAGTCATGCCCATCCCGTGTTCTGTTTCACCCTCAATATAATTATGCCAGTTTTATTCAGTCTTCAACTTGAAATATTGGTGAATTATATTTACTCAAAATTATTTTATTAAAAACAATTATTAGAATTGAGGTGTATATAGCATTAATGAGTTGTAAGCATTACTTACTTTATAAAATATATAGGTACATTATTAAATTGTTAGTGTTCAATTATTATTGAGAAAGTATCCATATGGATATTTTAGAAAGAAACTGACAAAAATTAGAGTTTTGTCCTATAATTAGAACCAATACCAATTCTCAAATATTGTCTTATAATTAAGAGCGGGTGGAGTATATATTATCTCTCCTACTTGGATGGACGAAAGAAAAGGGGAGTAAAAACAAAGAGTAAATATTTGAATGACTAGAATACATTGTCCTTATATCAAAATGTATCTTGTTTAAAATCAAATTAAATACCACAATGGAAACATCATAATAATATTAATAAAATAAAATAATTTAAGGGAAAAAATATAACAAAAGAAAATAAATTTCAAGGATTTAATCTTAAGCCATGATTTTAAGGAAAATAATAATAATGTGATTAAGCAAGAATAAATATAGAAAAAAACCATTAAATGCATATTAACCCTATGTAGTAGGGGTGGAAATAGACTAGGCCTCCATTAGGAGACTACTTTAACCCTAACCTAGCCTATTTAGTAAATAGGTCAGGCTTAGGCTTAAGCCTGTTGTCAAACCTATGTAGGTAAATAGGTCAGACCTATTTTCATAAGGCCTAGCCTATAAGCCTATAGGCCTGGGTTTAGTTTTTTTTTTTAAAAATATTATTATGCATCATTATATATAATTTAATCTAAATTAAATTTTTAAATTATTTATAAAATTAATAACTCAGTATTAACCCTGAGTTTCACATTTCATCGTTTACCTATGAGCTTAACGTTTTCATTCAATGGCAATGCTAGCTTGCTACTTTATTTTTGTGTCATTTTAGACTAGACCTTCAATTAAATCATGTAAGATTAAGTTTTATGACTTAATTTGCTTATAGGATGGACATTTGCCTACCGGCCCTATATAGTCTCATTTAAGCTTGTAATTAAATTAATCCAATTAAGTACTAATTGCCTAAGACATTGATGATTAACATAATTGAAATGTCTTTTAATAGATTGAAAGACACTTTTCGGTAAATAAGAGTCCTAGATTGACAAATATAACTTTTAATACAATTAAGTGAAAAAGTTAGACTATAACAATCCAGGTCACCTCTTAAGATCTAGAATTACCCTAATCCTTAGCTTTAATTAGATTTGATTTTCCTTTTTTTTTTCCCTTTGTTAGCTTTTATTCCTATATTTGATTTAAATTGTGCTGACATCAATTTAAGCAAAATTATAAAATCATTCCTCAATTACATTGTTGGTACCAAGTCAACCCTTGTGGGGACGATCTTACTTACTCTTTATTATTTGATACAGCTCGTACACTTACGAAATTTTAGGCTCTATATTTTGTATCTATCAGTCATTCATTTATTATTTTTTAAAAAGGGGGCCAACTGTGAATTGAACTTTGATTACCAGGGCCAGAAGACCACATTAGCCATAAACTAACATAAAGGAATTAGCAACTCAAATAAATGGCAAGTGTTTATATCGGCATGAAGAAATAAATTAAAATAAGAGGCCTATTTAGTGGTTATTAAACTTGGATTGACCATTGAATCGGTCTGGGTAGTGGGTCAAGAGTTAATGAGTTAGATTAGAGTCAAACAGGAGCCTATCCAGGGCCAGACCGATAAGGTAGTGAACTTAAACGATGCCAAAATGGGATAGTTGCTAATTACAATACTCAAGTTATTCCAAATTAATATTGAGGTTTAGAGTTAAGTAAGATTTAATTATTGATGAGATTAAGGTATAAATAGGTGGAATTTGAACGTTTGAGACTTAAAAACACTACGGACAATTATTGGACATTATATCTTTAGGATTTTCAAATACTTTTGGAATTTAAGAATTTTTAGAATGAAATGATAATATTTTTTAGTTATTATTTTTGCATTAAAAAGTAGACATCTCAAGTTTTTCATAGAGTTTTGATTTGTAATTTTGAAAGTATATAGAATTATATATGACTTTTTGAAATTATAAAAGTCTAAATAAACACTAAACCAGTCGGACTGATTAGGTGACTAGTTCACCATTTTTCTGGTCGAGCCGTCTGACTCAATCCGATTTTAATAACCATGCTATTTACGACTAAAATTGGATCATTAACAAGAAACATGCATAAGAGAATTAAAAAAACTCCCATAAATCTCCTTAATAACAAGGAGACAAAATTAGGCACAATTTGTTAGGAATTAAATCCATTAAATTTAACAAAAAAAAAAAAAAACTAAAAGAGATAAAATTTTATAAAAACAATTATTCATTTTTAGTCATTATATATATATATATATAATTCATTTTTCATTAACCTTGGAAATAAGTTTCATTTCATCAACAGACTTTTTTACAAAAAAAGACTAATTCAAACATAAATCAAAATTACACTATTTGACTTTTACGAAATTTGCAAGTGCCCCCTTAGTTTCACGATATCTTCTTTAATAAGCTACCAATCTTCAAAAAAGTTATATTGTTGTTAGTAAAGAGAAAATATGTATTTATCCACGTTTATTTTCCATGCACAATTATTTAAAGGATTTAATTGCCCCGTGAAACCCGAAGGCAAATATGAGAACGACCCTTGGTCGACACGGAGGATCCATCCAGACCGAATGAATAATGCACGGTCCACTCGGTTTTACCGACCAAATTCAAAACCACACGATTAGCTCCCTTTTTTTATCTCAAACGACATCCCAAATTAAAACATGTGTAATTAGTTGCAATCAAGTAGAAGTTCTTATCTTTATATAAAAGTAAAAAGAATAGACCTGACATCTATATTAATAAATTCTTGTTCACGATCGTGACCAGATTATTTGAATTAATTAATATACAATTTTGGATGTTAAAACGAGTTTTTAGTTAGAACTGTTGTTACATTTCATCCAACTTTTTTGGGTTAAGGTATAGATTTGCCAACCAACAATTATTACCCGGCGAGGCGTCGTCGACACAAAAAAACAATTGAAGGAACTAAATTGGTCAACGAATTATTAAAAAGTGAAAAAAAATACCAAATAACTATTAAAAAAACAACTATCACTACTACGTTAAAATATGATAAGACCGGCGTAGAACGGTGGCGAGACGCAATAGAGAGAAAAGAGCGGTTAAGCCTTCTTGTTGGATAAGGCAAACATCAACGAGAGATGAGACCTATACGAGCGGCGCCAGAAGAACGTGGCGATCGCTTGTGGCAGATCGGGAGAGACACAACCAGGGGGTGCAAAGACGCGTCTACGGTCGAAAAGCGTGATGGATTTTTGAATGAGTTCAAGAGGGTGAGTGGAACACCAAAGAACAATTGAAGCTTTGAAGATCGATGTCGCCGACACCGCATTTGATGACGGTCAATGGGAAGACGAAGACACCAAGACAATGACGGGGTAATAGTTCGATTGGCGAACTGCTTTCAAAATTGTGGTTTTTTTTTTTTTTTTGCACTTTTTAATAGTTCGTTGGCCAATTTGGTCTCTTCAATTATTTTTTGTGTCAGACGCTCATCGAGTAATAGTTGGTTGGCAAATCTACACCTTAACCCAATTTTTTTAAGTGTTTCTATGTGGCCGAAAAAGCTTTAAGCGTTTTTAATTTGATAAAAAAAATTAATTTCATGATTTAATGATGTCAAAAAAAGCATGCTATTTTTTTTTTTTTTAAAAAAATATTTATTTCACGGTTCACCAATAATTCAGTATTAAACCAGCGCTTCACACGTGCGACAATTAATTCGGTACGATTTACCATCGGGTGATGTCTCCTCCATTGATGTAACTCCTAAGTCATACCAGATGTCTCCTCGTTTCTTACGAGTTCCGACCAAAAAATTTGGCCCGCTCATTTGTCAAATCACGTCACATACAACATAAGTTTTGATCCTTAAAAGCACCGTAGAAGTACGAGTAGTTTTTAATGCCTTCATTACTTGTATATTTCTACAATACGAGTACGTGTATAGCACTAACTTTGGCAAATAATAGTTTACTTAATTATAATGAAACTATATATGCAATTTATTTATTTTTTTAAAAAAACCATGGTTAGCAATCAATAATTATTCAGTTACGTACGTCATCATATTCATATTTTTTCATTTTAATATAACAGTGGAATACATATTATGCCTTCTTAATGTTTTTATCATTTTAATAAAACAATATTCAATAATTAATGATATATCTCATATTGCAGATTTATATAGTTCATATTATTCAGTAAGCTAAGAATACATATTAGAACATTTAGGCCTTCTTAATGTTGTAAGGTCTCATTTTGACCCTATTTGAAATTTTTTTTAAACGGTAGCAAATTTTTATTTTTTATTTATATTTTTTAAAAATTTTAAAAACAATATAGTAACATGCGTATTTAACATTAATACAGGATATGATATATCTCATATTGTCTAATCATAATATCTCTACACCGCTTCCCCGACGTGGCTCGAGGCGACGAAGTGTGCTAAGGAAGAAATGTGAAATATTGAAGATTTTTGTACATAGATGGTTTCAAGAAACTAAACATAGATTGCTTATTAGCTCTTTTATATAGTTCTAAGGTGGAAATACGGCATAAGGTGGGTACCCTCTCCATCTTGAGAAAACATTAGATTTTCTATTTCTCCTAAACGGATGATCGGGGTAGGAATCGTCGGTGCTGTCAAACCAAGCGACCTTTGCGATCGTGTTCCAAGCTAAAACCCATGTTCGTTCAAGACATACGGGCATGCGAGCTTTCCGACGTTTGCCGGCCCACTCAACATCCCATAGGCGGGAAATCATTTATCGTCCACATTAAGGCAACCCGCATGGTGAAATTCGACTTAATGATATATCATACGTAAGAACACCTTCACTCCACAACATTTTCAACTCGTCTATCAAAGGCCCGAGGTACACATCTATCTTCTTTTTTGGGTTCGACGGCCCGGGGATTAACGCATTAAGGAAGAAAACTCTCTTCTCATGCACATAGAAGGTGGGAGGTTGTACGGAGTCACAATGACCGGCCAACAAGAATAATTTCCCGTATTGTTGAAAGGAGCGAACCCATCCGAACATAGACCAAGACGAACATTACGGGGATCCATAGCAAAGAAAGGATTCGCCTCGTCAAATTTACGCCAAGCTTCGGCATCGATGGATGCGTCACAAAGTTTTCATCCCTACGATGCTCCGGTGCCATCTCGTAGCGTTGTTTGTTCGGATGCATACAATCTCGTAAGTACGGGCACGGAGGAAAGTACCACATCTTGCTTATTGCATGACGGGTGTTTTTCCTTCCTTTCCCCACAACTTTATATCACAATCATCTCCACAGAATTTGCAATTGGTCGCCCCGCCGTCATCCTTGTAATACAACATACATCCGTCCTGCAGGGCGGCAATGAATTTTTTCACATCCAAGCCCAAGCTCTTTCACCTTTTTTTTGGCTTGGTAAAGTCCTTCGGCAAATTATTGTCTTTGGGAACAACCTTACTCATGATCTCGCATCATTTCGTTGTAATTCCTCTCGCTCATATGGTGATCGGTCTTCAAGCTTAGTGTTGCTAGGGTAGCCGATAGCGATGAATATTCACTATTTTCAAAGTGTTCGCAACCTTCCCATAACGGACGCTGTGCTTCTTGAAGCATTTTATTCAAGCTAATACAGGATATGATATATCATATCTATATCAAATCTTTTTTATGAAGAAAATACTTAAAACAGCAGCCTAAATAGCTACATCGATATCCAACTCAAATCCTAAAATATAACAAATATTAGATAATAAATATCAAACCTAATAATATTAATTAGCGTTAAGGTGCAATTTTATTAACAAAGATATATCATATCTATATCAAATCTTTTTTTTTTCCCTAATATCCAACTCAAATCCTAAAATATAACAAATATTAGCATTTAGCACAAATAAGTTTTGGAATGGGTAAAAATATCAATAAACAATTTACAATGGTGTAATTTAACAACTGTTTAGTCAAATTTAACGATTTTGATGAATTTGCACACTTTTAAATAGTGTATTAACATTTTTGTCCTTTTCAAAATTTATTTGTGCCAGTGCCCTTTGGGAAAAAATTGTTAGTAAATAAAATTGCATCTTAACCCTACTAATTAATTAATATTCTAATACTTGCTTCTCTCACCATGGGATAATACATCATTAAACATGAAAATCTTTTAACTCTTTGGATAAATTGACGATTGAGAGAGAGAGAGAGAGAGTTTAGAAACATAAGTTGATGAAAGTGATAACGATCAAAACATAATTAATAATCAGAAAAATCAATGACATGGGGTCCAAATGAGTCTAATTAAAGTGAAGCATAAATTAGGCCAAAATACAACGACTCTCTTCAATTCCTACATATATAGGTTAATGATTGAGTTTATGAAAGATACCAGTGCTACTATATATATACTCCATCTAGTCTTTATAATAAGGCACCAACTAACAATTGTATTTGGTTCTTTTTATAAGGTACTTGCTTATTTCCAAAACACATTAGTTTTTTTTTTCCTTGTATACCCATAATTAATAAGGATATAGTGAGTGAGAGTAATAATTAATATGATATTAGAGTTTAGTGCAATTAGTAGGGGTAATATTGAAAGTTACTTAAATTGTAGGACAACTTTATTAACTTTAACTGCTTTTATTGGTTTATGAGAATTGTTACTTAGTGTCTTATAATAAGGACCATAGAAAGTATGTGTAAATATATTGAAATTTGTAGGCACTAAATAGGGGAGAGTTTGGTATTTTGGCATGCCCATTAGTGGGAGTAGCGTTTGGGCGTGTCTATATTATTGATGTGGGATCCTGCGGGTGTGGTGTGGGGATGTATATATCCCATGATGTCTGTAGCCGAAACGTGGTATTACTTTTGGTTCTAAATATAAGATTCAGTTGACTTTATTAGCCTATAATATGATTAAGTAATTTATTTAATTTTTTTTATATTTAATCTCTTCAAAAAAATCAGTTGAGTTTTATATTTAGGACCGAATAGGATATGTACTAGCTACTATGGATGGTGGTTGTGTAGTTGTGTGCAATCATCTCTATCTCTTTCTCATGTTGCTTCACCAATTTTTTTTCCCTCTTTCTCTGTCCCTGTTACGTATTTTATTACGATCCAACTATATATTAAAAAGAACATCCCAGATATATATATATTATTGCCTCCAATTAATTAAATATTGCATTGTTGGCTGCGCATAGCACACATATTCTCGTAAATTGAGGTGTTCCGTCCCTTTCCTTTTACGTACTGCTTCTATTATTCATTTATCATATAACTACACGTACGCATGCATGTTATCCTGCTTTCCCCGTCTTCCAAGGTTAATACTCCTCCAGGTCACAATTATAGAAAGACTTTTTGTAGCACAAATCGCACTACAAAATCGCTCCTATATAATTTAGATTTTTTTTTGAAACGCTGGTCCCACGTACCTAACTAATAAACACATACCGGTATGTCTTCGCAACTTCAAAAAGCCGCCCATGTTTCACAGTCCCATAAATAATCCATTTTTGACCTTAACATTATTAAATTAATTATTAGAGCTATATCCAATTTCAAATGCTTCGAAAATAGACACATTCCGAACTCTATTGGAATTGTGTAGTGTATGTAAATGTCTTGTTTCAGTTATATACTTATATATACATCTTTAAATATGTTTTTCTTATATCTTATACTTCTGAAATATATATATATATATAGAATATATCACATAAAGATATACAGTTTATAACACAATTCATGGCCCAGTTTAGATCTCCTTCGTACAACGGGTGATTCGAATTTAATTTCTTAGTTCTTACTCATTCACTACAAGAAAAAGGGTAAATGGAGGCGGTTATATGAGTATTTAGAGGCGGTTCAAACCGCCTCTATTTGCAAAGGGAGGCGGTTGAAAAAGCGTCGAAGTTATCACCGTCGCGAGACAAACTAAGGCGGTTTAAATGAACCGCTGGTATAACCGCCTCCTTAGAAACAAAGGCGGTCGCGTAGGCGGCCAATAACGCCTCAAATAGCACAACAAAAGGCCTATGAGAATACAAAGACGGTTTTTAAAACCGCCTCTGAATGAGTTTTTGAGGCGGGTGTGCTAACCGCCTCAGAATGTAATATAGAGGCGGTTTAGTATCAACCGCCTCAGATAGGAATATGGAGGCGGTTATTGTGCCCGCCTCAAAATATCATTTTAAGGCGGTTTATTAGGTGCCTCAAAATGTCATTCTGAGGCGGTTTTGCATGGGGTTATAGATTTTGAAAGACGGGTATATAAACAGCCTCAAAATGTCATTCTGAAACGGTTTGCAGATGGTTATTTATCAGCCAATATATATAAAAATAATTTTTTTTTTTTATATTTTTAAATTTTAATAACGAAAGGTAGTTAATAGGTGATTTTTTAAAGTTTCAACTTAATAATTTTTTTTTCTAATAATGAAATAATAACTTGTTGCATTTGATGTATCAAGGAAAAAAATTATTGCATTTCAAAGATACATATCCATACAATGTTAAAAGCCCTTAATTAAAAGCATAAGATATATAAATTCACCACAAGATTAAAGTGTATGTTTTCATACATTATCCAAAATCATAAAACAAAATATGTTTAACAACCATAAACAAAGTCTCAACTGCTAAACATTGGATAAATTCCCTTGATAATGACAACAATACTATCCAAAATCAATATCTAAGTAAAATATTCAAGGTTGTGGTTGTGGTGATGGAGATGGAATATGAGGTGATGAATCCGGTCCGTCACAATGCGGGTCATGACTAGCATGAGAAGATTTTTTACGAGCCCCGGAGACCCTAAATTTGCATCCTGATACATTGAAACAAAATTGAAAACAAACATCAAATGCCACAATGTCTTGTTCAACCATTTTTTCATTGCATCATGGCATCAACATAACTATCAATTTAGAATATATCAAGCATAATACAAAGAAAGCAGTCTAGCATTTAGCAAACAAAATTTGAACGGAGTTCAACTCTTTAAAACCTGATTCAATCCCATTACAAATGTTAGGCCACTGTACGCAGTTATACTCACAGTAAGCAAGAAAGATTACCAAAAATATTAAATTAACAATTAGGTCCCAAAGCATGAATAGTCACCGCAAATAGTTTTAACCTCAAAAATTAGTGAGTGGAGTCAGTCCTTGAAAACAACAAACTCTTTGCACATTAGTCCTTTTATCAAGTGACTCAAGGATGTTGAAAGAGTTAATGTGCCACAAGTTTGTATTTTTGGACACTAATCTGTGCACTCAGTTTTTCATACTAACTTTAAATTTAAATAGGCCTGATAATAAAGGGACAAAATTAGTACTTTACTCCTTCCAAAAACAATGCAGGCTTAAAAGCTATGGATTTCCAAGGAAAGAAATGAATCTGCATATCCAAAGTTATAAGTGCACAAGAGGAAATAACTAGAGCCCTTATAGTATTAGCAATTGTGTTGGTATCCATATATATTCCATATTCAAAGCAGGATCAGATTATTTATACTATCATCAACCGACTACTTTTTGCCGGGCCCGTCTTCCACAACCTATAAAATGAGCTGAATTCAATACACCTCAACCTTCAACAACTAGTGAATTCATGCTTGAGCACACCAAAAATAGAAAATTTGTAATTCAACAATTAACTCGCAATTAGTTGAGCATTATGCACATTGAACTCGACTAAACAGATGTAAACCCCATTTAAATTTAAGCAACTATTCAACTCAAGAACTACTACTCCACCAAAATCCAAGTGGCGTAGCCGCTCACTAAAAAAGAATCTTTGCAAAGCAAAGACTACAATTACGGGTGAAGTAGCTTTACCAATTAAGGAAACAGATAGATTATGGGCAAAAAATAACGATACCAAAAAATTCAGCTAAACCGATATATAGAAACAGCAAAGGAAACAAATTAACAAGCATACCAATCTTGCAGGTGGATCAAAAAACATGAATCAAGATTTACCTCATTGAAGGGAAAATGAGAAGGTTGTTGAGCACCAATATGTTGCAAAATAGAAGCCATTTGTGCTTTCAAGGCATCAAGTTCTCCCATTTTCCCTTTTAAGGTGTCAAGTTCTTCTTTGAGGGAATCATACTCTGCTTGAGAAGGACCAACACTAGAAGATGATGCAGAACCGCTATAGCGCTTGAGAAGGACCAATACACATGTTTGAAGCATTTACTCATGCATATACTAGATGCATTTACTCATCCATCTGAAGCAAATATTGGAACTGTATATCTAAAAAAAACACTTACTTGAGGAAAGCATATTGGAATCCCTCCTCGAATTGCTTTTAATTTGGAGGCAAAAATATAGCCTATACAGGTTTAAATTGCTTTTAACATGCATAAGATCTCCCTGTTCAATTTTACCTCCTTTATCTCCCCTTTAATTGACCCATACACTCCCTACCTACTATGTTTTCTTCATAGCTGTTCCTTTTGTTAAAGGTCATTATATATTTAGCTTCGTAAATGTATAAACAAATATAAGAAAAGATCACTATTATTATCATTGAATGCTATCTGGATGTGTTATGACTTTTGAAAGTTTTGTTTTGTTTATAGATGCGGTGCTAAACAATCTGGGGCATTAGACTCAATCAAACGGAAAAAAGATTGTCCATTTAACAATCTTTTAACCTTCTATTTCAGAACAAAACCCACCGCAAGAAAGTAAGAACAGTCCAACCCAGCGTCGACAAAAAATAAATGAACCAAAAACTGAAATGGGAAAAAGCAAAGAGAGCAATCTATATATGAGAGATACAGACCAAAGCGATTTCATACAAGTTCGATTTAAGAGTCGGAGCGGTTACCGAGATGGGGAATCGCAGAGCTCACGGCCGGGAATTTCTCTTTGAGGAAGACGATGGAAGAGGGGAGACGGAGGCGCACACACAATGTGAGGGAGGATTTCGGGTTCGATCGACTGTTAGTGAGAAAGCCTCAACAATGGGGATTCAGGGAGAGGTTAGGGAAATTGCTGCCGAAAGTTTCGCATGGAGGGAATTGGGAAAAATTGGCGCAAGAGTGGAAAAAAGGGCGCTGCATTTGGGGATTTAGGATTTACTTTCTTTTAAATCTAAATAAAATAATTTCCAAATGATGTACTAAGTACCCTGCTAGATCAGTTGGTTAACCTGATTTCATTCCACTCATCCATCCCGCGTTCGAACCATGAGGTTTGCAATTTTTCTTTTTTTCAAACTACAAAACGCCTCCAAAACCGCCTAATATTTACATGAATATTAAATATTTATATTTTTAAAATAAAAATAATACATAACCGCCATCAAACCCGCCTCTACTAGTCCGTTGGAGGCGGTTTATGAAAACCGCCCCTAAATAATAAAGTTATTGGGCGAGGATTACGCTCCCAAACCGCCTCCATATGATCATTTGGAGGTGGATTAACAAAAACCTCCGTGGTTGAATTATAATATTGAGGCGGTTAGTTTTTACGCCTAGCAAACCGCCGTTAAATTTATTTTAGAGGCGGTGATTTTAAACCGCCTCCAATAGTCGGTCGGTATTTACCCTTTTTCTTGTAGTGATTCCCAGGCTAAGGGAATCCATCAAGGCATGTGCGTCTGACAACAACGTGCTAGTCTGCCAGATGTTTAAACTCTTTTTTGAACAAATTACGTGTAGGTTCCAAAGAACAAAAATAATTATAAATTTTTTTTGAAATCACCAAATTACACAGAAGTTTTAAGAGACTTTTTTGTAATTATTTGTATGGAAAAAAATCCAGGTTTTTAAATATTGTTGTAAATATGACTTTTTCGTTGTAAATGACGATTTTAAATTTTGTTGGAAATATAGCATTTCCTGTTGTAGATATAGCATTTTGCTGTTGTAAATGACCTTTCTACGTTCAAAATCCAGGTGTTTAAATGTTGTTGTAAATATAACTTTTTCTGTTATAAATGGCTAGATTTTAAATTTTGTTGTAAATATAGCATTTCCTGTTGCAAAACTATGTTTTTTCTGTTGTTAATACAAATAATATCAAAAAAGTCCCTTAGGACTTCGGTGTAATTTGGTGATTTTAAGACTTTTTATAATTATTTCTCTTCTTTGGGACCTGTATGTAATTTTCCCCTCTTTTTTTCTGAAAACGTGCCTAATTGCTACATTAAAGTTTTGTTTTTTAATATTTAAAAATAAAGAGAAGATTCAAGAATATGCCTTAAAAAAAGGTTTATATATATTATTTATGTGGCGAAGAACGGCCTTTTTTTACTTTTTATTTTTCAAAAAAATTATTTTAATGGGTAGAGAATTAAAAATAAAGATAATCTCTCAATTAACATTTTTTTTCAAAAAATGATTTTTTAATTTAAAAACTCATTCTTATCTCAATCTCTCTCTATCCCGGGGAAAAAAGCTAACGCTTGAAATCTCTCTCCATAACGCTTGAAATCTCTCTCCATCTGCTCTTTAATGTCAAACGAAGCGGAGCAGAGAGATGTGGAGAACCTCAGCATTCCGTTGCTGAATGATGAAGAAACGCCAAACAAAGTCGTCGCCACTTCTAACGACCAAGCGTGCGACGTCGGCTCCACCTCCTTCGTCAAGACTTGCCTTAATTGCCTCAACGCCTTATCAGGTGCTTTTGACTTTCATGTTCACACATCACTCTTTAGTTTGTTTTCATGATTTATCTGCAATATCCGTCAAAATATAAAAACTTCCTCAGAGTAAAAGGATTTAGCCTTCTAATTGTCTAGTCGTAATACAAGTGGTCCGTAACGGTGAATTCTGGTGCCGAGGATTTCGTCTCTTATGGCCTCCTTTAAAAATATCCACTCCCAGAAGCGATCTGGGAATTATCTTTTAGTTGGACCATCTGTACGTTCGCTCTAAATGATTCTTTTTTGGATCAACGCTTTGGGGTTATTATTGTATGAGGCACATGGATCAGGAAGCTTTTAAAGTTTTTAAAGTTTATTTTTCCCCTCTTGTTAAATTTAAGTCGTACAACAAGTTATTTGAGTCACATACTGAAAAAGTAAAGGAGAGATCAGTGACATGACCTAGCATGAGATATTGGCATTGCTCTCATAAACAGTGGTTGCTAGTGAGCTACCGCCTGATGAACTGAACATCAAGACGAGGGGTGGCAGTTTGCCTCTAGAGAGCCAACATTCTTCTTCTTCTTGTGATTAATTGTTCTTCTTCTTTTGACAAGTATGTCAATTTATATTTACTCTTTTTTCATTCTGTAGGGGAAAAAGTTTCTTTAAGATATATACCTTAAAAGATAAGAAAATTAAACATCGTTTTTTTTTCTATGCGTTGATTCTAAGATATGTTGTTTAATATTTACAGTTCCATAATCATAATGAAACTAATGCATAAGTTATATATCCTGCTTGGTTCTTCAGGAGTTGGGATACTCTCCGTTCCGTACGCTCTAGCATCTGGAGGATGGCTCAGCTTAATCCTTCTATTTATCATAGCCATGGCAACATTTTACACTGGTGTTCTGATTAAAAAATGCATGGACATGAATCTAGGAATTAAAACCTATCCCGACATAGGTTATCAGGCATTTGGAGGCAAAGGAAGGCTTGTTGTGTCAATAACCATGTATGCTGAACTCTACTTAGTCGCAACAGGATTCTTAATCTTAGAAGGGGATAACTTAAATAATATATTCCCCAACACTGTCATGGAACTAGGCGGCTTATCTCTTGGTGGGAAGCAACTCTTTGTGATACTGATAGGCCTTATCATCATGCCTTCAGTTTGGCTTGATAACTTAAATCTTCTGTCTTATATATCAGCAAGTGGTGTGTTTGCTTCTGTTATTATAATTTGCTCCATATTTTGGACTGCAACAATAGATGGAGTTGGATTTAACCATAGAGGGACTCTTATTGATTGGGAAGGTATCCCTACCGCTGTTAGCTTGTATACCTTTTGTTATTGTGCACATCCAGTCTTCCCCACCATGTATAATTCCACCAGAAAGAAACCTCAATTCTCCAATGTAAGTCTTTTTAATTTCCTTTTTACCCTGAATAGTAAAGTATGTTTACTTGTATTATGTCGCACCTCGACTGGGGAGGAGGGAAACAAAAGATGTTTTATAAGGTCTAGATACCTCACCTCTTAACACGTTTTAAAACCATGAGGGGTGATGGACCTCGCGAAGCACTAAGATGTTACAACTTGATAATTATGTATATTGCACATTAATTTTGACTTATTTGCATTTCAGGTGTTATTGATGTGCTTTGTGCTGAGCATGTTGGGTTATGCAGCAATGGCTATATTTGGTTACTTGATGTATGGTTTAGATGTGCAATCACAAATAACATTGAATCTACCCGTGAATAGGTTAAGTTCAAAAGTTGCAATCTTTACTACTTTGGTGAATCCAATAGCGAAGTATGCTTTGATGGTGACACCAATAACGAATGCTTTGAAAGAGTTGCTACCAGCTGATGGGACATGCAAGAAGAGTAGGCTCACAAATATTTTGATAGGCACAACCTTGGTAATCAGTACGGGCATAGTTGCCATGAGTGTTCCTTTCTTTGGATATCTCATGTCTCTTGTTGGAGCAGTTTTAAGCGTCACGGCTTCACTTCTATTTCCATGTTTTTGCTACTTAAAGATTTCAGAGACATAAAAAATTTTGTTTTCAAACTGTGGCCATAATGGGAATAATATTCACAGGTGTACTGATAGGAATATTCGGTACATACACTTCAGTCCTTAATATTATTGAGCAGTTAATGTAGTCATATATATGCCAGTGGTTGCCTTTTGTGAAAGGCAGTGTTCCTTTTTTAGCATCATGATTGGGTAATTAAGGTTTTGGATGATGATGTATAATACAGTTGACTCGAATGCTAACTGCTGGAGTTAGGGAGGGAATTAATAGGCTCTTATTTGTTTCTTTTGGTTGTGCCTATCTCTGGTTGCTTTTTTTTTTTTTTGATAAAAAAATTTTAGGAGAGGAATTGGGCTCACCCACAATCCAAGGGCAGGGCGCTTGGAGCCCACTCTGCAAGGAATTCAGAACTAAGAGTACAATGCCTCCACCTTAGCCTGGGTTACCGTTGCTTCATAAACTCATAGGATGGCTCCCCCAGGGCCTTGACTAACTCCCACTACAAAAAAATTGACTTTTTGCGGCGAAAATAGTCGCGAAAGTGTTTCAGCGCGACAAAAAGTCGTTTGAAACATTTTCAGCGGCGACAAAAAGTCGCCGCCAAGTCGTTCTTTGAAAACAAATTGTCGCCAATACTTTTGACAATCAGTGGCGACAAAAGTCGCCGATGAAAGTCACAAGTTTTTTTTAAAAAAATATTTCGTGGCGATCGAAAGTCACAATTTTTTTATAAAAAAAAAAAGTCATTATTTGAAAGTCACATTTTTAAAAAAATAAAAAAATAAATGGCAATTTTTTTATATACTCTTGCAGCTAATGCTGTAACCCCTCCCATGGTCATAATAAATGGCAAAAATTCCAAAGCAATTGTATCACAGTGGCAACAAATGCACTCCACAATAGGTAGTGTTTCGGGTTTCCTCACAAACTAAATCATTTACTTCAACCCTCAATAACCGGTATACAAATGCTAAACGGAACAACAACCAGATCACTTACTTAGTTCTATAACTCAATTCACAAATTTAATTTACGGGAAAAACCACTAGAAACTCCATAATAAATCAGAATGTATGCAAATAATCTCTCCCAGACAGACAATTGCAAGTGAATATTCAGCAAGATATCACAAATACAAGTACTTTTAAAACCTGAATTTCAAGGAATAGAAGAGAATTTTAGAACAAGTAGATATATGCAACAGTACCCTCTAATACATACTATTCAATGGCAGGGAATAAGTCCAGGTTATCTTTAGGTTTTAATTACCATGAGTTATTAACTTAGTGCAATGAATGCATGAAGCAAATATCATCAAGAAAACATAACAGGTTCAAAGAGGAAGTCCACATGAAAAGTGCAAAGGGAACTTCAACAAGATGGTCATCAAGTGCTAACAGATAATTCAGGACTTACATGTTGAGCAAGCATGTAACAAAATTGCTTCTTTCGCAGAAGATCATCACAAGAAGTAAAAGGAAAAATAAATGGTGCAGCAAATTGTTAGTTTTACAATACTGTCAATGATGCAGCAAATTGTTAGTTTTAAATTGTAAAACATTTGAAAACAAAGGGATAAAATTATTTGTCCTATCGCAAGATTTAATTCATTTGAACTAGTCTATCACATAATTTGCAATTAAAAAAAGTACAATCACTAATCTCAGAATCAGAAGACTTCAAAAAGGAAAAATAAATCATTTAACAACGAAGTCACACCTAAAGATTATCCAGATATAGTGCAATCTGAAGTGCATTTGGATATTCTTCAAATTTTAGATAGATCATATATGCGATATCCAACACTAACAAATCATCTGGCCCAGGAAGATATCTGAAAATACAACAATTATAAATGTGTTTTAGAAGTAGCCAAAGTGATTTTTTTAGGTTAGGATAAAGATCCCCTATATTTACAGTTGTCTTTTAGCGAGGGGTCTACACTCCTTTATCTTCCATATATGTACACAACTGTATCAAATTAAAATTCAAAGTATAATTAAAACCTGAATTTCTTCAAACTTAAAGAACATCATAGGTTCTTATAAAAAACATCATAAATTGCTTAAGTTAATAGAATACCTAAATTGAATAACAACATGTTGCTTGCTGCAGGAAGGATGATCTGTTGGGATATCGGCAACCCTTCTCTCCCTTCCAAAGAGATAACAACTTTGTAGATGTAAGTAAAGGGGCTCTGCAAATCATATGCAATTTGTATGCAAAAAATAAGAAAGACGGTCTTTGGTGGGAAGATTTTCATTCTTTTTTCTTCCCCATTGAGAGTAAGAATAGGAGTATAACAGTTTCAATGCAAAAAAATTGGCAAACAGAGGAAAGTACTCTGGCCAAGATTAGTCACTCCTATATTGAATTAAAATAAGAATTAAATGTGCATAGCACTCAAAATTCTGTTTACTAAGAAATTATCTTCTATGACATCTAGAGAAACCAAGTACAAAGAGTTGGGACTCAGGACTGAGAAAGCAGAGCTTACTCTTATTAATGACACAAAATTCTACACGTTAATGAGGAAAAAGTGAGGAGCAAGAGGTGTATGGCGCCAGACAATTGGGAAACATGAAGTTTATATATAATAAGTAGAAACCAGAAGTCATATATACTAACCATTTAGCACTTCACCACCCTTGAAAACATAAAGTCTCCATTTTATATCAGGTTTTCTAGCCTCTGGAGGTTCATTAAATAACAATGTAACAATTGAAAACAATATACTGTTTAGTATACAATTAAATTGAAGAGAGACTAATCTAATAATGAAATTGAAAGCTTTATATGCATATGCAAATAGAAGTAAAATACTTCCAACCTATCCTGCATTGTCCTAAATCATTCTAAAAGAGCCTCTACCATCCACTATGGGTTAAAGGGGAATGACTCCACCATCCACTATGAATGCAAGGTCAGGAATAGAAGTTTAACTCAGTTATTGGATGTTTTTCTCATCAATCCATGGCACCATGCAACCGAGAAGACATGAAACAAAGTTGGGGGATAAAAAAGAACAAAATCTAAGATGATAAAAAATGAAGAGCATCGTGCCTAGTCCTGTCACCCAATCAACTATCATCATTCCATCCATTTGATTGAATACAGAACATCGTCTAACAATACCTAGATTTGCCACCCAGTCATACAAACATAACACTTGATACATACTTTCACGCACTTGTCACTATTAACAATTATATACGAATATATGCAACAATAGCATTGAAATGCTGCTTCTACATTGCATTCCACATAAAGTTTATTTAGATGCTTGTAAAAATAATTAAAGACGTGTAAGTGAAACTATTCCATTTAGTAAAATGTTCTGCATATCCAGCTTATGTTTATTGAAAGAATGATGTTGTTAGCTCTGAGTAAATCTACCAGGATCCCTTCCTAACTCCCGACCTTTCAAAACAAAACAAAAATTTCAAATATATATTGCTGCAGCTTGAGAAAAAAAGTAATCTTTAGCAAAAGTATCAATATTTCGAGCAAAAAAAGCAAAAGTATCAATTGATGCATTTAAAGAGACAGAAAACCCTATTGTACTATAAGCATTATTCATAGGTTTGGATATCACCAGACACCTCGTCACGAGCCATCGAAGGAGACGAAGATCTGTGCCTGTTCCTGCCATTACGACGATTGCAGCAGCGGAAGACTAGGGTTCGCCGTTACTGGAAGAGTAGAATAAGATGGAAGGCGATTCGAATCCCCGCCATTATTACCGGCGAGAGAAGATGACGAAGTCGTGTGTGTAGGATCCATGGCGAGATGTAATACCCTAAAATTTGACTTATGATAAATATCATAAATTAGTAAATAATACCTATTGGAAATAGGTGAATATGTGGTCTCAAATAAGAAGTAATAATTATCTTATTTTCTAAGGTAATTACTATGGAAAGTAGGAGAGATAAAGAGCTAAAATGTATTTTAGAGCATTAAATGGCCTAAAAATATTATGATAAATCAAGAGGTAGTAAAATATTTATAAAAAAAATTAGAAAGTATGTTGTCTCTAATTTTAGGAATTTTTGGGATAATTTCCTTAAAAAATAATGAGGCAAAATTAAGTATTATTTTGGGATCATAAGTGACCCCATGATTTTTTAATATTTTAAATGGAATATAAAATACCAATGTAAGTAAAATAGTTGTGAGATAATGATTTATCCTAATTAAGAAAATTATCAAAAATTAGTAAGTGGCTAATCCGGTAATTAATGGGATAATTAAGGTATAAAGTAAATGAATTAAAAATAATTTAAATAATTATTTTTAATTGGAGAAATTCGAAATTATTAAATAAATAAATAAAAAAATATTAATAAAATATTTTATGCTTAGAAAAATAAATAAAAAATAAATAAATGTGAAGGTAATTAGAATAAAATAATAATATAATGCGGTGAGTCGGCTTATAGGCAAACAGGGGAAAAGTTAGAAATAAATTCTACGGTGTAAACCGAGAGGTAAAAGTATTTTCAGACTGATCAAATTAAGAACAAGTGAATTTTTACATGAAGAAAGAATTTACTGGCGTTGTTTCCGCAACCGAAAACCCTAATTTCAAATAAGACGAAAAGTTGATCAGATAGAGTAGAGTCAGATAGGCAAAGTGAGAACCTATAGAAACAATTGCGTCTTTTTAAACACGAGATTAAGTTAGGCAACAACTGGACGTTTTACGATTCAGTGAATTGTTGTCCAGAAGTTGGTTCTATCGGAAGCGATTTTCGTAACCAGACGCGTTTGTCCGAATATCTTCCGAAGCAGGAGAATACCCGGATATGATCAAAAGAGGATCCAAATAGATAATATGAAAGAGGATGGAAAGATCTTCAAAGTTACACGCCGGATTTTTGAGTTTCGCAAAATCGCGCGAAAAGACACCGTCGGGTAGCTTTATCGGACCGGAGGCCATAAAGCAAGAGCCATCATGGATGACAACTCATCCATTGACTTTTGGGCTCTTAGATTTCGATCTTGACCATGGATGGCCAAGAGTGTTTTGTCCTCAAAAATGCGATCCAACGGCCAGAATCCGATCTGAAGACTTTTGTGGAAATTCCACCTTGTCCCTATTTTTCCCTATAAATAGCAAGCTCTCTTGCTCTCATTCTTCACACCAAATTCGAAACCTAGAGAGAGGTTCTAGAGAGAGAAGCTCTGCAAAAAATTATGCCTTGCTCCGAGTAAGTTCTTCTGCTCTTAGTTTTTAGTTTCTGTAGTTCTTTCATTAGTTATAGTAGAACTGTTGTTTTGATCTAGGAAGTTTCAGAATATATTCCTATACTTGTTTTTATGCCTCATTGCATTGAAAGATGCCCGACGAGGTAAAAACATAGTGGGGAAAATTTTGAAATGGAATACGGTCAAAGTAACGAAGTTCCGCGAAATTCCGCCAATTAGGGGTAGTAAGGGCAAAATGGTCTTTTTCACCTAAAATGCCCGTAATGCTGCCAAATGTTGATAAACGTTGTCCTTATAGGATATCCGAGCTAATCGAGCCGTTGTTGTGCCGCCGTCATACCGCTGTTTTTCATTGTCGAATTTCACGTTTTTCCGTAAAAGTTCCGTTGTGTACCGTCAAAAAGGTACGTTCGCGTCGTAACACTAACTCGATGGTTATTGTATGATTATATATGTTTGTTGTGTTCGTTTGTTGTTGTAGCATACGTGGTTATGTTATATACACGGTTATGTCACATACGTGGTTATGACACATACGAGGTTATTATTGTCAGATCATACGTGGTTATGTTACATACGTGGTTATTATATATCTTACATACGTGGTTATGTATTTTTAATCATACATCTGTTATGGACTGTTGTATTGATTGCTTTACATCGTGTATATGTAGTCGTATTTAAGCATGAGGTTAACGTTACCGAGATCCAAATTGTGGTGGATCTCGGCTCTTATCATAGCGTCAGGTTCAGGAGAACCGAGAACCGAGGAGAAATGCGAGCAGGCCGCACAGAGACCCGGCCGAAGACTTTCTTCGGGTGTTATTCATTTTGAAAACTCTCGGTCAATGTACCGTTTCGTAAATCACCGGACTTACGGCATTTATAAATATATGTATCGCTTACTCAATCGCTCCAATGCTCTACTCGATGAAAAAAATTATACCGCTTTTAAAAATGGGATGTTACGTAGATATACCCGAAATCAACAAAACAGGTGACCAAGAACAGATCCATCAAAAACAAATCGGAGAAAGGAACAAACAAAGGGAAATGTTCAGTTGAAATAATAAAAACTCTCGAAGAAACAGGAAGAACGTGATCTGATCGGAAAAGGCGGAAGAACTAGGTGAAGCACGACTAGGGCTCGACTGAGAGAGAAAATTGGAGGGCTCGCGAATGGAAGAAACACGGAAGCGTGAAAAAAAATGTGTATAAAGAAAGGAAAGGGTATAACGAATTGAACTAGGGAGCGAGACTGAAAAAACAGGCGCCGGAATGGTTTTAGGGTTTAAGTGGCGACAAAAAGTCGCCACTAAAACGCATTTTCGGTGGCGACATAAAATTGTCGCCACTGAAAATAGAACCTTCAGTGGCGACAAATTTTTGTCGCCACCGAAAGTTAAATTTTGAAAAAAAAATATTTTTGAAATTACTCAAATTAGTTTTTTGTCAATAAAAAAAAATCAATTTTCATTAATCAAAGAATTTTACTTATATGATAATAGGTTGTTTCTTTCACGTTAATAAATATCTTTTCTTTTAAAAAATCATTAATGAAAATCTTTGAAATGCAGTTTGCTATATCAAACAATTTATTTTTTATATTAACTTTTTTTGTTCTCATGGAACAAAAAATCAAGTAAAAAATATTTTTACCAACAACCTTTATGTGACAATGCAAGGTTAGTAAATATATCTCTATTTTACGAACAAACATACATGATAAAAAAGAAATTCTTTGACTTTTTACTTGATACTTTGACATGCACATTTTCTTCTATAAACTTCTTTTTATGTACATTTTGATTTCAAAAATAGTTAAAAAGAAAATAAAATGTATTGGAATATTATCAATTTCTAAAAATTAGCAACACTATATCACTCTCTTCCCAATTCTTTTTATTTTAGGAAAGGTAAAAGAATAAGAGGATAAAAATTAAAAGGATAAATCTTTATCAAATTTGAAATCGAATCTAATATTATAATATGATAAAGAATAGAATAAATCTTTAATGGAAAGATGAGCCATGATCATGTAATCCATCGGATTATTAAAGCCCAAGGAGAATCTCCCATAATCGAGAAGTAAATCTCTAATAATTTTCCATATCTATTCCATACTTTTACATGAATGGATACTCCATACTTTTACATAAAAATATAACAATCACTGCCTAAAAATACTCCTAAATTACCATTAATCCACGATGCAGATAATGGAAGTAAATACCTAAATAAATATTATTTTAATTTGCAACTAACCAACCCACCAATCCTAAACTTAAGGACCACTATAAAATAAGAAAATATCCTAAATAAAATAAGCAATATCTAAAATTATATTTATAAATATTGATTCCTAAAATCTCTAACTAATTTGTTACTCTATCACAAACTATCTTTATCTCACAATAATTCAAAAGATTAATTTATTTTTTCACAAGAAATTACACCTATAAACATATTTATTGTATAAATATCATAAGTAAAAAAGTAAAAAAAACTAATTTTTTTTTTTAAAAAACTTTTGGCGGCGACATTAAGTCGCCGCTGAAACACTCTTTCGGCAACGACATATAAGAGTCGCCGCTAAAAACTATGACTTTTAGCGGCGACCAAAAGTGTCGCCACTGAAAGTCATATTTTCAGCGGCGACAACATAATGTCGCCGCCGAAAGTCAATGCTTTCAGCGGCGACTCTATTGTCGCCGCTGAAAGTCATACTTTCAGTGGTGACATTTAAAGTCGCCGCCAAATGTCGCCACGAAAAGTCCCTTTTTTTGTAGTGTCCAAAATCGTCTCGGTTGCTTTTGGTATATATTAATGAAGTATTTGTTCAGTCCAAAAAAAAAAAAAGTAGTGGATTTTTCTTTAATTTCTGTAATTTTAGTACCAATGAGAAGATCATAAAATATGGACTAAAAGAGATACCAATTTTATGATTATTTTGAAAGATTATAATTAGTGATTACTGGTTTCCAAAAAATCATTATCGAAATTTAGGAAATTATGCAAGCAGTTTAGATTTTAGAATAACATTTATAGTGACTTTTTCTTTGAAAAAGTAGTGATTACTTTCTTAAAATCTTGTTACAAGTTATAGCAATGACGATATGATTCTGAGCGATATTTTAATATGAAGTTCCCAATTTTTTCCCACAAGTGAGTGTTGATATATATATATATATACTTCTATTCCTATCTGAAATTAATATTCCAACGACTCGGACTTGGTGTGCGGTATGCCTTTGCCAATTCTACTTGAGAGATCGCAAGAAAAGACATTAGGATTTAGATAACGAGTGATAATTGACATGTAACAACTCTTGGAGAAACTAAAATTAGAAAAGAATTAAAAATTGACCAATTCTTCTGTTAAGGTTCATCAAATAATTGGCCCATTCTATGAATTAGAGACTACTCCATGATTGGAGACAAAAGGAGCTGGTTTGGCTTTACTGGTTGTCTCAACTCTCAATGAGGGTTAGATGAAGCTTAATAAGCTGTATCATTTAAATATATGTCACTTCATAAGTCAGACAAATTAATTTAGTATAAAAAAGATGAGGCTAAAATATTTATTTAGTTATTTATGTTTACTTTAATTAACGTTCAATCTCATCTCTTACATTTATAAAGTGTACTTTTAATCCTTAATTAACCCTAACACCGTTAGTCTCATAAAACGAAAAATACTGACCATGCAATTAAATAAATTAAATAAAGTATGCTTAAATTTTAAGAACAGAAAAAAAAATCTTAATTCTAACTGACCCATTAAAAATAATATTTTAATAACTGTAACTATTACCACGTCTTTTTCCCACGTATACACATTCTCACTCTCCTCCATTAATAGCTTTTTCACTCCAATACTCCTTCCATTTTCTTATTCCTTTCTCAGCCGTTGGCACTTCTCTCGTCTCTAATCCTCTCTTCACGGCACTCCTTCACCCCATGACATCAACTTTATTTTTAATCAAGACATCAACGTCAAAGACGGATAGATAGAGATGATCAAGATTGGAGGAAAAGAAATTAAAGTTACAAGAAACAGTCGTAATAGCCGAAAACTCCCAACAGAAAATGGACAAAGTTACTAACTCCGGTTTTAATTATAAGACCACTTTTGTAGTATAAATTCTACTATAAAAGTATTAAGACCTGGAATATATATTTTCATTCCTCTTATTGCATTATGCTCACAACTTTCCTTTGCCTTCATTGATTATGCAGATCCGTGAGTCTTCTAATTCTCCTCTTTTTATCAATTATCATATAATATAGATATATTATATTAGGATAAAGGATTTCTCCAGTCACTGGAGATAGAGTTATCTCCAGTGACTCTAAAACTACGTCGTTTTGAATTAATGAAGGGTGTGTTTGTAATTTTAGGTGAATTAATGAAGTGTGTTTTCATAATTTTGCACCCGTCATTAATTCACCTAAAATTACAAACACACCCTTCATTAATTCAAAACGACGTAGTTTTAGAGTCTTTTGGAGATAATTCTATCTCCCGTGGATTTGGAGAAATATTTTTCCCATTATATTAATATTTTGTTCTTACTTAAATCTTATAATAGCTCATGCAAAAAAAGAAAGAAAGATATTCTTAGATTTTATATCAAAATATCCTTTTATCCTATAATTAATTAAAGGATAAAAATATATAAAAGATAAATAAATAAACCTCAAATATTAATAAATTTAATTACATATATTTCAAAATCTATACTTATTTAATTATAAAATATATATTTACTAAGGGTATTAGTGTATTTTCAGCCACAAAACTTAATTACTCTAAGCTTATAGGAAAGTGAAATTTCAAAAATCTTTAGGAGGTTATTGGATATTAAGTTACTCCAGTGAGGGTCCAGTGAAAATTTTCCTAAAAGTACTTAAAACACATTCTCCAATAGCGAGAAAATATAAAAAAGGTTTATTAAAAAAATAAAAATAAAAAACCTTAAAATTGAGATGCATATGGTATTAATGAGTTGCAAGTATTATTTATTTTATAGAATATATAGATGCAGTATTAAATTATTATTGAGAAAGTATATAAGGGTATTTTGGAAAGTAATTGACAAAAATTAGAATTTTATCTATAATTAGGATCAAGATCAACTTCTAAATATTATCTTATAATTAAGACTGAAGGGAGTATTTTTCAAGATGCATCCAGTATTTTAATTACAGTATTTTGTGGTGCGACTCTGTCCTTATACATTAAAATTAGATCAATCTCACCTCAAGCTAATTAAAAGCACACAAACCTTTGTCCATTTTCTGTTGGAAGAAGAGCTTCCTCCACAAAAGTTTTGCAGATGAGAGAAGTTGGAATCATCCCCCACCAGAGCCACGAGTTCCACGAGCGTCTTCTTGACTGTACTCAGGGGCGGAGGCACACTAGTGCCTATGTGGGCAAGTGAACCCATAAAAATTTCAAAACATATATATATTGTGAAGGACTTTTATCACATTTGATCTGGTTGGATTAATTGGTTAAAGCTTTCCACATATATGTAATGGTCCCGGGTTTGAACGCCTCGCTGAGCCTTTTTTTTTTTTTTGTCAATTTCATTGTCTCACTCTCAACTCTCACGCTCCGCCCCCACCCAAATCGATCCGCGTTCAAATCGTTCACGCTCCGTCCAGCCAAATCGATCCGCCCCCAAATCGTTCAGCCACGCCGCCGCTGCTCTCCAAATCTCGCACCCACGGCGCTCTCAGCTCCCAAACTTTCCCTCCATCGTCGCTCTCAATCTCAATCACAAGTCAGTCCCTTCTTTCTCTTTCTCTCTATTTATCTCCTTCTATATATCTAGGGACCAATCATGTTGTAAAATAGATCGATTACTTTTCGCTTTGTGAATTTGAATATCCGATTTCGTCCTTTCTCAACCGTGCAAGTTTCTATCTCAATACGCATATTTTAATTGGTATCCTGATTCTTTCCGTACAAAAGGATTCGGATGGTTATCTACTTTTTAGTTTTGCTTGAGAAGCATGTCTTTCATTTTTAAAAAATGTTCTTAATCTTCCCCAAACGGAAAAGTTAGATCCGGAATTAGATTTTTAGAAAACGATCTTAAAGAAGGGTTTGGTGGGCAAACAAAAATGAAGGGCTTGGTTGGTTTGTGGATTCTTCTCGCTCTCAAGGCTCTTCTCCGATTTGTAACTCGCGGTAGTTTTGAAGAAATCCTATTCGCAGTCGATTCTGGTTTTTTCTGATCAATTATAAGCTAAATTTTTAGATTGTGCAGTTGTGAGAATTAGCTGTGTTTTCTGCTGTGAAATTGCTCTATTCTGGAACTGATTTTTTTTATGCCACCATTATTTGTCGTGCAGTTTGAACCGCGGTGGACAAATTTTTTTCTAAAATATTTATCACTTCTTTTGATATTTCTAACCACTCATTGCTATTCTTTGTTTCCTTGAGTGAATAAGAGTGCTAAATGATAGAAACTCATTGGATTGCTTGCAATCACAGCAATGTTGAATCTCCTTAGATGCCATGTTTTTTTGTTCACTTCAAACAGGTCCCGTGTTTGCTTTGCCATAAAAGAATATGCTATCAAATTTGTTTATTTTCTAAATTCTGCGATGTTTATCCAAAATAAGACTGTTCTTATTTGGAATAATTTATTGGACATATATAACTTGACTAGTATAAAGGAAGCTTCTGCGGTACCTGATCTTCAACTTTACTAATTTATAATTGCTTAGAAGGCAAAAAATGGTAATGTAGGTTGGTTCATTAACTTTACATATTTTTTGTTTCTGAACTATGTATAACTGTCCAAACTTTCTTTAAATGTAAAAAAAAAAAAAAAAAAAATCGTTGGCGCTGCCCCCGAGCCCCCACACTAATTGTACACCCACAAACTCTAGATCCTGGCTCCGCCACTAACTTGGATACTATCCATCATCTTTTTGAGTAATTATCGACTCGTAGTTAGACACAATGAATTGAATAAATAAAGCATGAGAGACTTATCTACAATAGTGGATTCTAGAAAAAGTATACTAAATGTTCACATATTAATATAAAATTAAAAAATGATCATAGTTAAGAGTGGAAATGCTAGCATTAGAGTTTAGGTATTTTATTACAATTTGTTTTTTGGGTTAAGTATTATTTTTGTCTCGAAAATTTTGGTTGAAGAGCATTGAGTACCTGGATTTTTTTTAAGCAAAATTGTCCCGGAATTTAAACCTTCTTTCTTTGTCTTTTTATTTTTTTCCTTGGTTATTTATTATTTTGGTCATGAGTATATTCAATTTCTGTAGCTAAACCTTCGTTTTGGATTATTTAGTTTGATTATGGATTAGTGGATAATGATTTCTTCTTTTGATTGCTTTAATATTATATTTATTGACTTAATTGTATGTTTGGTTATCCTTAAAAAAAGGGAAATTTGATTAAGACTATTTTAGTGTTCTAAAGAAGCCTAGCTAGACATAAGGTATTTAGACCAGATCTTCAATTAAATCATGTAGGATTAAGTTTTATGACTTAATTTGCTTTTAGGATAGACATATACCTACCGGCTTTCTATAGTCTCATTTAAGCTTGTAGTTAAATTTATCTAATTAGTACTACTCGCCTAAGACATTGGGATTTAACATAATTGGAATGTCTTTTAATAGATCATCGAAAGACACTCTTAGGTCAATAAGAGTTTTAAACTGGCAAATATAACTTTCAATGCAATTAAGTGAAAAAACTAGACTATAATAATTCATGTCACCGCTTAAGATCTATAATCACCCTTATCCTTAACCTTAGTTAGATTTGATTTTCATTTTTTTTTTCCATTGTTAGCTTTTACTCCTATATTTGATTCAAATTGTGTTGACTCAATTTAAGTAAAAGTGTAAAATTATTGTTCAACTATGCATTGTTGGTACCAAGTCTTTATGGGAACGATATCTTACTAACTCTTCAAAACTTTATATAACTTGTACACTTGCGAAGTATTAGACTCTATATTTGGTGCCTATTAGCCCTTAATTTAATTTTTAAAAAGGGGGTCAACTGTGAGTTGAACTTTAGCATCTGGCTATTAGACGACCACATAATAAATGACAAGTGTTTTACCTCGGCATGAAGAAATGAAATAAGAGGCCTATTTAGTGGTTATTAAACTTGAATCAACCACTAAACCAGTCGGGGTAGTGGGATAAGGGTTAGTGGGTCAGATCGGAGTCAAAAGGAGCCAATATGGGGCCAGACCGGTAAGGAAGTAAACTTGAACGATACCAAAATAGGGTAGTTGCTAATTATAACACTCAGGTATGAATAGCTACAATTTGAATGTTTGAGACTTATAAACACTAAGGACAATGATTGGACATTATATCTTTAGGCTTTTTGAATAGTTTTGAAATTTGAGAATTTCTTAGAATCACATGATAATATTTTTTAGTGTTTTTTTTTTTTTTTATTAGAAAATAGACATCTCAAGCTTTTCATAGATTCTTAATTTGTAATTTGTAGAATTTTATATGAATTTTGAAGTCATAAAATTCTAAATAAATACTGAACTGGTCAAACCGACAGGACCGATTCACTAGTTTTCTGGTTGAACCGGTTAGTCTGATTTAGTTTTAATAACCATGCTATTTACAACTAAAATTGGGTCATTAGCAAGAAATATAAGAGAATTAAAAAACTCCCTTAAATCTCCTTAATGACAAGGAGACTAAATTAGGCACAATTTGTTGGGAATTAAATCCATTACACTTAATTAATTAAAAAATATATCCTTAATTACCTTCCTTTTTTTGTGACGTGGGGAGGAGGCGGGACCAACATGACAATGCTAGGACCTGATTTGATTGTTGCTCCATTTTTTTCAAATCAAATTGTATGATATTCTTTTCAAGCTTCTAATAACCCCCACGAGACATACAATACGGATAATTATTTTTGGCTCGCCTATCTTTATTTGTTTCATATTACGATAAACAAAATATACCAGAAATTTAGGATCATGTCGTGATACTACAAACAATCTCCAATGCATCTAAAGGAAGATAAGAATAATCTTGACATGAAATATTTCCATCGCTCATGAACTTCCCCATCCAATGCTTGTACATCTATCTGGTGTTAGGGACATCATAGGTTTACTAGTTCTCAATGCATTCATCCAACTATAATCCATTTTATTACCACCTAATCCATTTTCAATAATCCTTAAGTTTAGAAAAATTGTCATTATGACATGTAAATATGAGTGAACGAAGGGATGCCTTACTCATTTTTTTTTAAAAAATTCAGCAGCATTTCCTCTTAAAAGGAAAACATCCAAAAATTTCGACAACAACAACCTAATTCAACTTAATTTAAACAAAACAAACTAAATCAATTCAAGATAATATCAACAATTTAATCCATCAATTCAAGTTCATAATGCATCTAATAGCTCAACCAATGCAAACTACCTATGGGGTATTAGGGGTGAGCATGAGCAGGGTTGGGCAGGGCAAGACCCCTACCCAAAAGATCAATGGGCAGTAAAATACAGCTCAGTGCTCAGCCCTGCCTGATTGAAGCCCTAACATTTTCGGGCTGGGCAATAATGGGCTAGGCAGGGCGAGCTTCCCTATCCAAATGGTGAAATCTTGTCACACCATATGTTTAAAAAAATTGTTTCAATTATATCTGATAAACAATATTGTAAACTTCAAATGTAATCCATAATTATACACTTTAGAATATCTCAAAAATAAGTCTACAACTTGAGTCTTGAAATTAAAAAGACTACCATAGGTCTTAACAAATAGTCAAATACACATACGTGAAGAATTAAATAACATCAATAGTCCATTAAATACAAGGCATCATTAGTAATGTAATAGACTAATAGCCTAAGGGTGAAATATTCAATGGACATATTAGAGAATTAGTAAATATATAATATAATATAAATATATTAACTATTATATAAAAAATATTTATATCAAATATAATAATATATATATTTACTAGGAAGGGAAAAACGGGTAGGGCGGCATACCCTACCCGATGCTCGGCCCTTCCCGCAAAAATGCTCAGCCTGATTGTGCCCAATTTTTTCCGGGCTTCTTTTCGACTCCCTGGCGAGCTCAAGCGGGCCGGGTAGGGTAACCATACATTTTTTTTCTTTGGGCTCAAGCGGGCACACCGATCTTCATGCACACCCCTATATGTAACCATAAATTTAGATTTTTTGTTACTGTTCGTTTTCCATACAAAAATGTAATCATGTGGAAAAAATAAAAAAGCCAGAGGTTGTAAAGTTCTTACCTTGAAGACAACTCTGGTTAAGAGGAGGGCAAAGGTCACACAAAAGGCCAAAGGTCGCATCTGGGGTTAGAGAAGGGGCCAGATGATGTGATTGGAGGTCAGTAAAGGAGAAAGAGGCGAAGGTGTGAGAGACTATAGCTAGGACCACGATAACTCTGGCGTAGAGGACGACGGAGAAAAGGCCAAAAGTCCGTCTGGGGTTGAAGAGGGGGTTGGACAATCTGCTTGCACGTCGGAGGAGGAGAAAGAGGTGGAGGCGTGAGAGAGACTGAAGGAGCGAGAAAGAGACAAAGGCACCTATCTAGTGCCAGGTCGAAAAAATGAAAAGGTGAACTTTTCAATGATTGTTTTTTAAAAATCAGTCATTGAAATTAAACTTTTAACGACTGGTTAGAAAAACACGGTCATTGAAAGCTTACCTTTAAGCTCGTTATAATAGATTGGATGTACTTAGTAGCATTTTCAAAACTGCTGTAATGTTGGCGGCAAATTTTCAATTTTCATTTCAATATATATTCTTTATCTTGTTAGCCTTTGTTCTCGTTCAATGGTTGGCCCACCATTGGCTTTCAAGGTGAGATGCGTAATTTCCTCCGTCCCCGTGTCTTGTACGCAGGGCAAAGCCCAACGTTTGAATATAGATGGGCCACGTAAGATCAAAGTTCATTGGAGCCCAATAATGTCTAGTAAATTTAGAGCCCATTGTAGGAAATATACGTAATTTTAAAAAATGAAAATTAAAAAAACCATACTCTTGGCCTATGCAGGTCTCGAACCTGCGACCTTCGTGTTATTAGAAAGTCACAACAAAGTAACATAACGCAGCGCTTGGTCATTTTCATTTCAAATAAAGTCATAGTGGAGATAGCTAAGCCTTGACCAAAAAAAAAAAACAGAGATAGCTAAGCGCGAGAGAGTGGATAACTACTGCTAGTGAACTTGCGGGATTTGGGGTTGGCACTCTACTCCTTTGTGTCACCATCGCGGCCCCCAAAATCGGTGCTTTCTTTGCTGCCTCTAAGCGGAGGTAACCGAGTTAGTTGTCCTCTCGTCGTTTTTTTGGCACTATACTTTACTCGTTTCTGCTTTGAATAAGCCTTTTGTTTTCTTTATACTGCACTGGTTACTGCGTTTCGATAGCACTCTTCTTTGTTTCAACCTGTCAAATTTGCCTCCAATGTTACTGGATTGCGATGAAAACCTCTGGGTAGTCCGTGAAGATAGTTCATGAAATAATCTAACTCATTTTTAAAACTTTATAATTGCTACAATAGTAATTAGCTCAAAACTAAGCCCTGGAAGGCAATCTGAAAAGAGATGTATTAGAGATGTAGTAGGCCATCTAGCTTGGTAAATAAGGGAGAGTATGGGAAATCCTTTTACTGCACTACTTAATGAAACTCTATATTTCTCTTCCCTGACCATCTTGTAAGTGTCCTGGCTTGAAAAAAAAAAAAAACTCACAAGTGCCCTGAAGAAGTTACAAATTTCTTCTTTTGGCAATGAAAACCACCAAAGGCATATAATCTGAGCCTGATTACATCATCAATCCAATAAGAGAAAAGGCCCTGTGCAGCTCAAGCGAACCCAATCCTTGCCATTTGATCTGCGCCTTTACACGTAGTGTACTGCTAAGATTTTCCTTTTCTTATCTGACCCTTCACTACCAGAATTAGAAGAGAACTTACAATTATATTAAGCAGATGATTTTTTTGGTTACATGCTGACCAATCTTTTGATTTCTCCAAAATGTTGATGGCACGTAGGTATCATCATACTATTGCATATGTTTGTTAGCAATTTTTCTTTGGAAAAAAGCCAACTTAAAGTACAGCAGTTCTATACCAGAATTTTTGGGGATATAACATTCATAATAATTACTCCCTCCGGTTCTTCATATAAGACATATTTATGGTTACATGCTGACCAATCTTTTGATTTCTCCAAAATGTTGATGGCACGTAGGTATCATCATACTATTGCATTTGCATATGTATGTTGGCAATTTTTCTTTGGAAAAAGCCAACTTAAAGTACAGCAGTTCTATACCAAAATTTTTGGGGAGATAACATTCATAATAATTACTCCCTCCGGTCCTTACATTAACTAATTTAATTAGATTAATGAAGTTAGTTAATATGACATGTATTTTTAAAATGCCCTAGACATCTTTCTCAATTCCCTCATTCCCTCTCCTTTTTTATTATTGTTGATGAAGTATCAATAGAGGTGTTGAGAATAAAAAGTTTAGAATTAAGATATTAATTAAGTAATATTATTATGATTGATTATTTAGTATTTATTAGGATTAGATTTGAATATTTTATCATTATGATTTGACTTGATTTGATTAGGATAAATTTTAGGGTTAGGGTTAGTCTATTAGTTTGTCTATATAAAGTCCTCTTTGTACTCTATTTTATTTGTAAGGATCAATAATATTAGTATTTTCATTGTGCTTCAATGTGATCATTCAATCTTACTAGGGTAAGTTAGGAAAAGATTGACATATGTGAATTTTTTCTTCTTATATTTAGGATCAAGATCAACTCACCAAATATATCTTATATTAGAGACCGGAGGGAGTATATCTAATATGTTAGGTCTTCCTTCTTGTTAGAAGGTTATCTGTGCAACTCTTGGTGTTCATGGAGTTTTCTATATTTTGTTTTTCGATCTCATCAAGTTGTTGCAATATATCTGTTGCTCTTGCGCTTGTTGGTTGTAATTTAGATGCCAGCCAAGTTCATTAGTTGCTTTGTCAATTGATAGCTTGGATCCTTTTATCCCCCTTTTGTGCACTTTTTCTCTTAGTAGTGTTAGATCAGACTGATATTTTTTAACACTCTCCCATTCATTTTCCCCTATCTTTGATTCTTTTATCCCCCTTTTGTGCTCTTCTGCACTTAGTGGTATTAGATCATTATCATGGACTGATACCATTTTTTATTTACTCTCCCACTCATATCCCTCTAACTTCATACTAAAGATTGGGTCTTAATGCAGCAACTCTGCCAAGTGCCACGCCATTTTTCAATTCATAGTTCCTGCTTAATCTTTCCATCAGTTTGTCTCTACCTATGATGCACGGACACGTGAATTTTGGGGAGAAGAACGTGTCCGATACGCGTATTTTCCGGATACGCAAATTGAGCAGAAATTCGCGAATTAAGCTGATCAATAAGTGAAATGGCTATTTTGCAATTTTCTCAAAATGCCCTAATGAACGACTTCGAGCAGCAGCATCTCTCCACAATCATCTCTCCCAACTCAGTGAACCGTAAATCCCAAATCGACGACGTCGTGATTCACCGTCTCTCCCAAATAAGTGTTTTTAATAGCTGTGAATAACCTGTGATTGTGTTGTGTCTCACTCTCTCTCCGTCATCGCGATATCACTCCCCTCCCCTGTTTGTGTCTTACTCTCTCTCTCTCTCTCTCTGATTGTTTATGCTGACTGTGATTGTGTTTTTATCACTCCCCTCCCCTGCTTGTGTCTCACTCTCTCCCTCTCTGTGATTGTTTATGCTGACTGTGATTGTGCTTTTATTACTCCCCTCCCCTGTTTCCCTATCTTTTCCAGTTTCCCTTTGTTTCTTAATTTGGTTTTTATTAATTGTAATAGTTTTTATTGAAATATGCTCTTTATATTAAGAATATTATTTAATACTAAGACGTATCGGAACGTGTCGAAATATTAATATTTTTGAAGTCACGTATCGAAGTCATGTGTCGGTAACGTATCGGCCGTGTCAGTGTTGGTGCAACATAGGTCTCTACCCTCAAGTTATAAATTTATCATTTTTGGTGGACTGCTTGACTGGTATTGTGGTTTTTTTAGTCGCCTTGATTATGATGAAGTAATTTCTGATGATTTAGGTTTTAATACTACTCACATAATCAAAAATGGTTTTATCTTAGAAATAAATGATAATAACAGTTTTAAGATTAGAATGAAAATAGCATGGTGGTCAATTTTTATTTTGATTCATGGATTTGATTGATCTCCACTATGAAAGACTATTTCAAGTCAAAGTTTAATTTGTTAAATGAAAGTTCATCTAACACTCCCCTACTGACTGCAGCTCATTAGGTTCAAAGTGTGAATACACGTTGTACCACATGTTTTAACTTAACTAAGAGAATGGGATGTGCCAAAAATTAAATCCTTAACTATTTGGTTACAGAGGCTCTGATAGCAAGTTAACAGTGAAGTTTCATCTAAAACGCACCCGTCACAGTAGTCCTTTGGGTCTTATTATAATTTCTCTCACAGTTGACATGTATGTTGCAAACGATGTGGCAATCTGAGGAGAATAGCATGTACTAGATGCAGAGGAGCAGGATCGGTCAGAGAAGGGGCTATATTTGCTATTAACCTTGTAGAGGATTTGTATGACACCCTTGGGAGTAAATCGGGGAAGCAGGTCATAAAATGTCAAGCCAAAGGTTACTTTTCATGTCCTGATTGTTCCAGACCATAATCAGTTATATTTTTCTCCTTCAAAGTCATGTAACAAATCTTCTCTGTCCGCAAACATTCTCGTCCTCAATACAAAGACCTTATCGTCTCATGGCCTTTTCCTTTGCTTATTTTCCTTACCCACACACACGCACACAAATGGTGATATGCTGGAGTAATCTATCTTCGGAAATAATTTAGGCGCAGTCATGTGTGTGTTTTTGCGATCTGATTTTTCAGCATGAGTAGACATTTTGTACATCTTCGTTCCATGTTATTGACTTATTTGACAAAAGATAAATGCATTCACTCCCTTTGTAATTTCGTCCATTGAAAGCAGCCACTATGAACTTTGAAATCTTATAATGCATTCTGAACTTTAGTGTATCTTAAAGCAGACCTTCTCATCACCTTCTGTTAAATAATTAATGGGTGTCTAACATGCATGTGTGAAAGGATGAAGGAGGAATGATGTTATCAAAATTTACTTTTGTCTTTGTTTTTGTTTCTCCCTTTGGATTTTTCTAAGTGTTTCATTATTTATTTACAAAGTTTAAATTATAAATAACAAGTTGAAAGTATTGACCCCCAATCAAAATATGCCACATGTGAATAGAAGGATTAGTTTCCAAGTATGTCAAAGTGTAGGCTGATCAATAAATTTAATGAGGTAAAGAGTAAAGGGTGTGTAATTAATTATTCCTGTTTGAAAAAATTCTGCTTGAAGCATTATTGCTGTGGACCATAATCAAAATGATCTTTTTTCCTCTCTCTTCCTAAAGGATTCGTGGCATGCTTTCTTTATCTGTTGTTTTCTGTCAAAATTTCATTGCATGCTTAAATTGACAAACTCGGAACCTGATTCTTTCCTTAGTAGTTGTAAGTTGTAACATAGCACGAGGGGACTCAGTTTTTACTTGATACCTATCTGGGAAACACATTGATGCTGTTTTCTGGGTCACTGAACCACTTTAGCTTTTAAGGATAAATTCTCCACTTACTTATTGGTGACTTTAATTTCTGCACCACTTTATTCAAGTTTTTGATCACCAGGAAAAATTCATTCATGTCAGATCAACTAGCTAGCAGTGCAAGCTTTTGATGAAAACAAAATGAGTAGTGTATGCAGCATGATCCTTCGTTAGAATGGAGCTGTGTAATGTTATGGAGATAAGTTAAAATAAATTATTATGACTCTGTAGTGGGCTGACTTGTTCAGATGCATTAGGCAATTTTGGAACACTTGGAATCTGGCTTTCTCCTTTGGAAAAACTACTTATCTGGATCAGTTATATTTTAAGTGCTCCCAAACCTAAATAGAGTAGTTTAGATCAAAATGGAGTCATTATTTAGGCCTTGCTTAGCATCCCTTCCACTAGTGAGTGAGAATGCCGAAAAGCAAATAATATTTGTGTATTATTTGGAATAAGACTTGTTTTGTTCTACTTTTTTTCAGGCTACATACAAAGCTTGACCTCCATTTATATATATATATATATTGAGTGGAAGGATGATTCAGTTTAAATGTAGAAGAAAGTGAATTTGTGGAAGGAAAAAAATGTAAAAGTACAAGGATTTTTCAAAGAAATCCTAAAATGTTAAAGTGACGTTTTAAGTTGTTGAGAATAACATGAGAGAAACATTTGTTGCAAAATTTCAGAGTTGGAAGATTCCATGTGCATGTAGAAAAGGAATGATGGAGTGTTGGGGGTGTAGAAAAGTGAGGGAAGCCATGTATTTCTGAAATAGGAGGGTTGCCCAGTTGTTGATGAGAGGAAAGTGTTGTGATGCGTAGAGCAATTTTAAGAAAAGTGTAAAATCTGTCTCAATAATTTCCTCTAAAGTTTGTAACATGTGTTTGGATTAATGGGAGAGTATATGTTTAAAAAATAAGCTTAAATTTTCATATGATAAATGTATTTTCTCTACCAAACTTTTTAGGCCCATCGAGGGAGGGTAAATGGGTAATATACCGATATGATGGCTGGGTGTCAGATCCATCCATCGGGGTGGCGTCACCTGGCGGGATGATGTGACTGCTCCACACGTCACACTCCCCCCACAGTGGCATTCAACATCTTTGAAAATGGCCCAACACTTGACCCCAATAATGAACCATTCCTTTTTTGGTTCCGGCTGCCAGCAGTTAGCGGGGGTGAGGGGTCACGTCACGGGTGGGGGTAAGAGATTATTGAGAGGAGAAATTGTAAAAACACTGTGCCATGTTTAGGTTGGCGGTAGGAATGATGGCTTAAAAGCTATCTGACTTTTATAAAAGCTCAGTAGGAAAAAAGTCAGGTTATAAATGTGATTTGTATTTGGATTGCTTATTTGGCTTTTGTAAAAGTAGTTTTTTTTCTAAAATTATGTGTGTTTGGGTTATATTTTAAAAATCAGTTGAGATAGAAAATAATTGAAAATGACAAAAATATATATATATATATGAGAAAAAAAATTATAAAAAGATTTTTTTTTTCAAAAAAATAGAAAAGAAAAGCTGAAAGTCCAGTTCAGAATTCTCCATCCCAAAAATGAGAGTGGGCCCTGCATCTTTCTTAAAACGTCAAAAACGCTGATGTAGAAGCTCTATCTTGGAGCTTTAATGTTAATGAGCTTTTTGTCAAAACGTCCATTAAGTAAAAAAGCCAATCCAAACATATATTATTAGACTTTTTTATTTATGAGCTTTTGTTTACAACACGACTTTTATTTTTGGCGCAACGCTCCCCAAAACCTCAGCCCAAACACAGCCTATAGTAATATTTTGAAATTCCTTTTTAGTACAATGAACCAATATGGAATTTTGTAAATTGGACTCACTTTTTTTGGGGATTGAGCTGAGCGAGAAGTGAGAGTGGCAGAATCAAAATCAAAGGGTGAGATAGTGAGATGAGAACTGAGAAATGAATTGGATATCCATATTTGGAAAAGGGTGCTGCTACTTCGACTTTCCTTATTTGGTGGTGGCCTGAAAATGACACCCCTTTCTCTTTCTTACTTTGACTGCCCGCCCTCTTTCTCTCTAGTACATTCCATCTTCCCCATAAATGCCTCTCTCGATCGCCTTCATTATTTTTATCTTTACATTTATACCCCGCTGATTCAGACCCAACATGCACATCACTCTCTACTCTCTACTCATCAACAATAAGCATGCATCCCTTTAATATTTTATTCTTTTATATATATTGATATCAGCATTTGACTAGGTTTTTGTGCTCAACTGAGGATAACTTTTCCAAAGCTATTTTTAATATTTACATAAACTTAAACTCAAGACCTGCCTCATACTTAACGGAGCAGTCAAAACTCAAAACTTTTTCCACAGTGTCTAACGCCTCTTGGTTATTCTTTTATATGCATTCATGTTCATATTAATATCACCAGATCCTTTCTTACTTTGAAGAAGCACTTGTGTTGTTCCTGTGAATTCCCCCCCCGCCCCCCGCCCCCCGCCCGGAAGAAGAAAGAAGCTATCCATATTTAACGTGATAAGTGCCGTATGGTTATCGGTTCATGCATGTGACGCGAGAAATTAATTAAGGTGATTCGTAGCGTTATTATATATGCCAGGCAATTCTTATTATTCTGTACTATACCATCAGCGATATGCCTCCATTAATTAGAAATATGCACATATATATATATATATATATATATATATATATATATATATATATATATATATATATGTGCTTTATTACTTTTTTTTTGCTCAAGTATATGCTTTATTACTCACAAACGCCTTCTAATTAACCACTAAATCTTCATTCAGTTGCTATTACTCACACGCTAAGCTCGATCAAAATGAACCATGCCCAATATATTCATCTAATACAATGTTCATGGTTTATAGTTTTAGCCTACAATATAATTAACCTCTCCATCCATCGATTGAGGGCAAATCATTGCAGCAATATAATATATTCTGAATTCTTCAAATCAATGGAAAATACTACTACAAGCCAACAAAAATAGGGTTCCAATAATTAATTCGCCGCGCATCTTTTACTCATCAAACTCTCTCTATCAAATTTCTCTTATATACTTACTTCGTACACTTTCAATCATGTTAGGTTCTACCGTTAACCCAAACATGCACCAAAACCACTTTATATATATATATATATGGGTTTAATGTTTCTACAGTTGTTGCATAAACTTTTTTTCTGCAGCACTCACATAAAAGTGAGTGGATCCCCATTGTAAAGAGATGAAAGAGAAAATAATAGTGGGATCCACTCACTTTTATGTGAGTCTTTTTAAACATTAAACCATATATATATATATATATATATATATATTTATATATATTAATTCATTCCAAAAAAACCAATTAGCCAAATTAGGATATCAGTGGTAGTTCCAATGTTAGTAAAGATTAACAAAAATACAAACTACTACCTATGGTCCTAATTATAAGACCATTTTTAGTGCAAGTTGCACTATAAAAAGTGGTCCTATAATTAGAACCAGAGGAGTATCTCGATAGTTGATAGCTTTAGTTCCATGACACTGTACATATTATTTTGAGGCAACGAAATTCCTTTCCACTAAAAAAAAATCCACTGCCATCATCTTCTCTAAAACTATGTTGTTTAGGCACAAAATTGTGAAGGGTAATACTTTTTTTAAAAAAAATATTTTAGGTCAGCGACAGGTACTAAAAAGATATTTCAGGATACTGACCGGTATTGAAAAAATACTTCATGATCTTGAAAAATAATTATTTTAAGATCTTGAAAAATATTTTATAGTACTGACCGATACTAAAAGGATCTTGATTGGTATAGAAAAAATACTTGATGATCTTAAAAAATTATTTTAGGATCTTAAAAAAATATCCTGAAGTACAATAACCTAAAATATTTTTTCAAAATCCTAAAATAATTTTTTTAGGTCATCAAGTATTTTTTTAAATATCAGGTCCGTCACCGAAATATTTTTTCTCGTATCTTTTAGTAGCATTCAATACCTTGAAATATTTTTTCAAGATACTAAAATAATTTTTCAAGATCATGAAATATTTTTTTTGTGCCAATCAGTATCCTCAAAGTATCTTTTTAGTACCGGTAAGTACCCTAAAATAATTTTTAAGATCCTAAAATAATTTTTAAAAATCATGAAGTATTTTTTTCAAGTATCGATTAATATCCTAAAATATCTTTTTACACCTATCGGTCTCTAAAATATTTTAAAAAAATGTATCAGCCTTTACAATTTTGTGCCAAAACAGCACACTTTCGGAGAAGATGATGGCAGACTGGCAGTAGATATTAACAGAAGTGGATGCCAGCCGCTCCCTTCATCACGTGCTTCCCTGTAATCACCTGAAAGTTGGGGAAGGGTGAGTCACGTTTGACGTGTTATGCCAAAAACAAACCTTCAACAAGCAAAACATGGGAAGGAGGAGATAGTATGAAACTGGAAGGAACAGCTAGCCCCAAAGCTCCCCTGCATTTTGTGGTGGAGATTGACAAAAACCCTCCATTTAAGAGAGAACCCAAAGCTACAAGGCAGCCCAATTACTCAAAAGAGAGAAATAAATAAAGTATCCTCTCTCTCTCTCTCGGTTTCAACTTTCAAAATCTCTCATCTATCCAACTTTCTCTTTGTTTTCACAAATTTGGTTACACTTGGGTACTGCCCAGAAAAAGAGCATCATCTGGTGTGCCCCAGAGGATGAGAGGAGAGGAAGGAAGCAAAGAAAAGTGAGGAAAGAGATTGGGGGGAGTGGGAGAGAATTTATAGAAATAGAAACAAATTAATAAAAAAGGGGAAGGTTTAGTTTTTTAGATCAGGAGAGATGGATTGGGGATTTTTTTTAAGAGCTTTTGGTCTGGTCTATGGGTACATGGGGAGGGGAAGAGTGGAGTTGAAGAGGATAAAGAACAAGATAAACAGGCAGGTCACTTTTGCGAAGAGAAGAAATGGCCTTCTCAAGAAAGCCTATGAGCTCTCTGTTCTCTGTGATGCTGAGGTTGCGCTCATCGTCTTCTCAAACGGTGGCAAGCTTTATGAATTCTGTAGCAGCCTTAGGTATGGTTTTATGACAACTCTTAACTTCATCTTCACTTCTTTAATTAATTTTGTTGCTTTTCTTTCTCAATCGAGATCTGCTTGCTTCTTTTCCTTTTGCTGCCCTTTAATTTCTTACTGTGTTTTTAATTATTTTAGCTGGTGCTTAAACACAAGGCTATTTTCTAGCTATTTTTTCCCCTGTAAAAGTGTATTTCTTTGATTTTTTGGTCTTGCTCCTTCCATACGCATGTATGTTAATATGTTATCCTGCTTTCCTCGTCTTCTAAGATTAAGCGCTGGTCCAACCCAACAAATAAACACATACGTCTTCGCAACTTCAAATTTTTAATCCAGTTTATATATCACATAAAGATAGCCCAGTTTTAGATCTCCTACGTACAACGCGTGATTCAAGAATATGCCTAAGAGAAGTTTTATATATATTATTTATGCGAAGGACCACTTTGTGTGACTAACCTACTCATTCTAATCTCTCTCTTATACAAAAGCTAACGCTTAAAACTCATTCTAATCTCTCTCTCTATACAAAAGCTAACGCTTGAAATCCCTCTCCATCTGCTCTTTAATGTCAATGGACTCCATCTGCTCTTTATTGTCAGATTGAGGCTTCTCGGAGTCTCTAGGTATTTCTTTTGATGAGATGCTGTCTATTTTATGTTTTTATCCTTGATCTGATCTGATTTTTTGTTCACTTTATGTTTTTATCCTTGACCTGATCTGATTTTTTGTTTACTTATATGTGGCTTTTATTATGAGATGGTTGATGGTCAGCTTCGTCTCTTTAATTTGTTTTTCACAGTTTCTTTTATGGCTTTACCTTTTATTCGTTTTGCTGCTGCTAAATAACGAGTGAACGTCGAGTATGCTTCTGGTTTGACTTCTTTTTCTTTTTCGGTTCTATATATATATATATATATATATATATATATATATATGAAGTTTTCTTTGCCATAATCTGGTTTACTTTAGAAGTCTGGCTAAGTGACTTAGTGACTCAAACCAAAAGGCAAAACAATGTTATATTGGCCTGGGAAGGAGCTTTTAGATCCTAAGGATAATGGAGGAACAAGTCATGGTCAAGATCTCATGAACATGTTTCCAGTTTTTATATTCTTTTTGCTACAAACATAGGACTGGTGACAAAAGGCCGTTATTTGCTATGATCTGTTCCTGAAATTTGTATCTGCGCGTCTTCCGATGAAGCTATTGGGTCAGTGGTTTATAACTAATAACTAGTACGTCTATAGATTTTAAACATAGGAAAGAAGCAATAATAAATAATCGGAAGTTTTCTCAAAGAAAAAGAGAGAGAAGACTAAATTATTATTATAATATATTTTTCTTTGTTTTTTTTTTTGGTAGCCACACCCCACACATGCAATGTTTGAAATGGCCTGCTGGAGAAACAAAAAAGAAATAATTAGGAAAGAAGCAATAATAAATAATCGGAAGTTTTCTCAAAGAAAAAGAGAGAGAAGACTAAATTATTATTATAATATATTTTTCTTTGTTTTTTTTTTTGGTAGCCACACCCCACACATGCAATGTTTGAAATGGCCTGCTGGAGAAACAAAAAAGAAATAATTATTATCAACTAAGCCACAAGTTTCATGCATAAAGGAGGAAGCAAGAGTCCGTAACATTTTGGAGCTATTAATTTGGAAACAATTTGAGAACTCAATATAAGGAGAGAAGGAGGCAGCTAATTAATATACGGACACATTAACATCATCATCCTCTTCTTTAAAAAAAGAGGAGAAAGGGAGGCTATTTTAGGAGAGGGAGAAAGGCGTTCGGATTCCATTCTTGTTCGGATTCCATTCTTCTTCTTTTTTATGGAGGATGAGAGGACTGTGGAGAAGAGAATAAACCAGAGTAGCTGTAGAACTAGAGGGAAGAGAGACAGAGCTTATAGGACTCAATTTAGTGTAGTGTTTCTATCCCATTCATCTTTCTTTTTCTCATGGATTCTTAATCTATTTTTGGTGTTGCAGGGATGAGATTGATTAAATCTATGTGTGGCTAATTTTGTGTTTGCAACCTAGAAGAATTATGAACTTGTAGGTGGATTATACTTTGGCTTCACTTATTAATTATGTTTTAATATTAATTTTGACTACTTAATCTTGTCTATTTCTTATCAACTTAGTGTTTGATCATCATTAAGTATGAATTTAGATTAGCCAAGGGAGATGGATCTTTATTATTACTTGATACGGTATGCTGTATACGCTGTATACTTATGGAGTCTTAGGCTATAATATTTTCCCTATCACATGATGAAATAAAACAATTATCTCTACCTCATACACCAAGAAGGTCAATATTGGAAAGGATATTGAATTAATCAAGATACAGTAAGGTTAACTTTATGGGGGGAAAATCTTTCTATTTGATTATCAGATCAAATGAAAATCCGCTGAAGTAATCTATATGAGAATCTCTTGAGCTGATGAGTTAATTCAAAGCAGTTGATATCATCACTGATGTATGATGAGCAATTGGGATGGAGGAATAAGAGATGGGGCAGTTGATCATCAAAAAGTGAAATTTGATACTCCCTCTAGTCTTAAAATATAAGACAAAATTGATTTTTTTTAAAAAGATTAAGGATGCTAATTAAATTACTTTAAAATATTTATATTTATCATTTTTTTCTCCAAACTAGTTTTCCTAACATATAAACTGATATATAATATAATGATATACAACATATGATATAATTAAGTAACTTATTTAGTTTCCTTAATCTCTCAAAAAAAAAGTTAACTATATTTTATATTTAGGAACGAAAGAGATATATTTCTTGATGTAAATGGAGTGGCAGCGTTGAAAAATTAACTCATGAGGCATCACAAGATTTTCATCCTCGTTATAATTCTATCCCCTTAACATGATTATATATAAGATAATATCCCTTCCATGAATCATGATTCAGTAATTTCATAAATAACGGCTAGCTCTTGGGATTTTCATCTATATATATGTGTGTACGTTTTCATATTTTTGTGCTAAATTTCTTTCTGGTTTTAAATTATCTGAACAAACATATATTGGCTCTCCTATAAATATTCTATTTCGCACCATAGGATCTCTAATATGATAAAATTGTAATCTATCATATCTTAAGAAATATTATTTAATCACAAGATATTAATAAGGATATTAATAATTTCAGCCCAATAATCTCATAATTAATTCTGATTTATATTATTTCCTAAAATAGACTAATAATCAAAATATTATCTAATATATCCAAATTAGCCTAAAATAATTCCAAAAATAAATGATTAAGGTGGGATAAAATATATAAAATTAGGAATTTATCAGAGTGTTAGATGAACTTTCATTTAACAAATTAAACTTCAACTTGAAATAGTCAGTATATATTATTTATGCGAAGGGCCACTTTGTGTGAAATACCTACTCGTTCTAATCTCTCCCTATATATACAAACTAAAAGCTATCGCTTGAAACTCATTCTAATCTCTCGCTATACAAAAGCTAACGTTTGAAATCTCTTTCCACCAGCTCTTTAATCTATACAAAAGCTAACGCTTGAAATCTCTCTCCATCTGCTCTTTAATGTCAATGGAGAACCTCAGCATTCCGTCGCCGAATGGTGAAGCAACACCAAACGAAGCTGCCCCAGCTGGCTCCACCTCCTTCGTCAAGACTTGCCTTAATTGCCTCAATGTCTTATCAGGTGCTTCTGACTTTCATGTTCACCCATCACTCTTTTAGTCTGTTTTCATGATTTATCTGCAGCAATATCCGTCGTAATATTAAAAAAGAAAGCTTCCTCCGAATAAAAAGATTTAGCCTTCTAATTGTCTCGTCGTAATACAAGTCCATAATGACCAGAATCTTCTCCTCGAAGACCTGGTCGGCAAAGCCACTCTGTATCTGGGTCTGTATCTGGGCATCACCGTTCTCCAAGTCTCGGCCGGATTCTTCTTCGCTTTGCAAGAACCCAGAAAGTTTCCAGAAAGAGAAAGCTAAGATCAAAAGCGCAAAGGCTATGAGACCAACCATAGCGGCTAGCCCTCCGAAGAGGTAAGGAGTCGGAGAGTGCCATGGAGAGCGTTGAGCAGGGCTCAATGAAGAAACAGGGGCCAAAGAACTTGAGGGGCTGGAAGAGTTGGGTATAGTTCTCATTTTGAGCTTTTAGGGTAGCTTTTACTGTACGTGGGTGTAATAAGAGAAAAATTTAGAGATAGAAACTCAGGCAACACTAAAGTTGCTCAAACTTTTCCGGTGTGTTGTAGTTATTCAATATCAGACGCACGCCTGAGTTTCTATCTCTAAATTTTTCTCTTATTACACCCACGTACAGTAAAAGCTACCCTAAAAGCTCAAAATGAGAACTATACCCAACTCTTCCAGCCCCTCAAGTTCTTTGGCCCCTGCTGTTTCTTCATTGAGCCCTGCTCAACGCTCTCCATGGCATCTCCGACTCCTTACCTCTTCGGAGGGCTCGCCGCCATGGTTGGTCTCATAGCCTTTGCGCTTTTGATCTTAGCTTTCTCTTTCTGGAAACTTTCTGGGTTCTTGCAAAGCGAAGAAGAATCCGGCCGAGACTTGGAGAACGGCGATGCCCAGATACAGAGTGACTCTGCCGACCAGGTCTTCGAGGAGAAGATTCTGGTCATTATGGCCGGAGATGAGAATCCTACATTCTTGGCCACCCCTGTCTGCTGCCAGACTTCATCTTTTGGAGAAGATGGAAATTGCAAGGTTGGGGTCGACGATCATGACAGCTCCGAAGCCGGAGAAAGAGACGGAGTGCGAAAACCAACAGGGTAACCAAGACGACGAGCAACATCGAAACCAGCAGTGAAGAAAAGCTTACCGGTTGCTCCTTTTGGGTGTGTTTTATTATCGTTTTACTGTTTATTTTCTTTAAAAAAAAAATAGTCGCTTTACCAGATTATAAGAAAGAATTTTCATATTAACGTATGTGTTTTCATATTATAAGGAAAAAATTTCATGATAAAGGCAAAGAGATTTTGGCTTTTCCGACTTATTTTTTTAAAATAATAAATTGTTTATAAGCCCAGTTATTATATATGCATAATGTTTATAAGTACATAACAAGTCAGAATCCCAATTAAGCAACATTCGTATAAACTTTTTTATCTACAAAAACTAAGCAAATCCAAACAACGTCAAGCTTTGCACATGCGCATTTAACATGTTTAAATTATGTCTATGAAATCTGCCTTTATTATGACGCTTCAGCATCTCAATCTTGTCTCGGCCTGAGTTCCCCACTTGAAATGAAAATTTTCGAGCTCAATGCTTTTTTGATCATGTAGGGACGGACTAATTTGCAAATTGGTTCCAGAATTGTGCTAAACTGTAATATTTATTTGAAGGACCATTTGCAAAACTTTTCTAAATTCTTATGCGGAAGCTTAGTGATCCACGTTTTCGATAATCCTATTAATTAGGTTATGAATATTGGATTATTAACCCTTAATTTACTCAGTTAAAATGTGAGGTGTTACTTAAAAACTATGAAAGTGTTATTCATCAGTTTGGGTTCCATGATCCATCTATCATAATTGAAGTTATATGAGCTTCTTTGAGCAAAAAAAAGTTATATGAGCTTGGCTCATCATAATCAAAATCTAAATTGAACCGAACATTCAATGTACGTAATTGATGGTTCATGCAAATGAGTTGTCAAGTCCAGAGTTCTTTTTTAGGCCTAAAAGCTAAAAGTCCAAAAACTATTATAACATGCTTTATATTTGCCTATCCCAATAAAAAAAAACATGATGCTCTAATTAACTAATACTATCTCATGTCCTAAAATACAAGACATAGTTGTTGTCTTTTTAGAGATTAAATAAGCTAATTAAATTACTTTAAAGCATTTATGTTCATCATTTTTTCTGACTCAAAACTAATATAAAATCAAATAATATAAAACATATTATATGATTAAGTAACTTATTAAGTTTCTTTATTCTCTCTAAAAAATTTAATTGGAGTTTATATTTAGCTTAAGAGGTGGTACTAAGGACAGACTAAATTCTGTGTCTGCCCGCTTCATCCATACAGAATTATATGGAAAGGAGTGAATTGCGACGGTGAAGATACAAATGGATGAGAGGATCGGAGTGAGTCTGGTGAAATAGGTAGAGGACAAGACCTCCCACGGTGGACTTTAATTTCAACGCTCGCTCAGTCAAACAATTCGATGAAATTATATTTAAAATCAATCTAGTTATTTTGATATGAAATACTCCCTCACGTCTCTTTTAATTTGTAGGACACAGTTAATTGCTTGACAAAAGTTATGAAAATTAGTTAGCATATTAGTTTTTTTAAATAAAATATTACAATTATTACCCTAAGTAAAAGTTATTAATTAAAGGAATCCAGTTAGTTAGTTAAAAAAATGTTATAACTAGTTAGTAATATCAAGTAAAGAACTTATAACGGCTAACAAAACTATATATTATAAGTTCCTTATAATAACAAGGGCGAGAGAGTTGGGCAAATTAAGATTCGAATCTCAATTGAAAAGAGATACTGACGTAGGACGGGGAAATGGGAAAGGAGAGAAGAGAATAAGAGAGAATGAGATGTGCTTCAGAGCTATTTATAGCTCCAACTCCAGCCTTAGGAATTAAAAAAGTGAACATTATAAAATAATATAATCAAATGCAAATAAACATTAATAATAAAATATAACGACCAATTCACATTTTAAAAAAAAAACGAAAAACAAAATCAAATCTCGTAGAATCTTCCATTATTATTTTCATCTGTTCTATATCAATAAACATGTATTCATCAACGCCCAACGGGTTGACAGTGTCTTGAGTATGCTTGTTTCCAGTAGTAACATCCTGTGCTTATAAACTTATTTGGACCACTTCCACCTTTTTTTCCAACTTGTACATTCTCTCAACATTGAGATTATTATTGTCTTTCTCATCATTTGGATTTTTCATCTTGGGCCGCTTAATTTTCTTATTAGCAGTATAAAACTAATTCTTGTTCATTCTCTCTACGTTGAGATTATTATTTAAGAATGATGATGTTTTGGAAGAATACAGAAAGGTGAAGTCTTTGGCTACTCAGCTACCGAACCCTATTGTGATGGCCAAAACAGTAAATTAAAAGGATTGTTTTCAATGTTTTGTAATGATTTTGATTTTCGGATTGTTTATTTATATTTGGAATTTGTGTTTGATAGCTCTGATAAGCCTTGTTCAAACCGTCATTGTGCGTAGCCACCACTTCTTCCACGGCAGGCCTCCTGAACTTGATATTGGGGTTTTTTTCTTTCTTTCTTTTTTCCCCTTAATGCAATGTGGCGTCCTAAAAAATTTAGGGTGCTGTAAGCCTCGACTTTTTACATCTCCTAGATAGACATTCTCAAGAAAAAGGACGTAAAAGAGCTTTTTTGTAGTAGTGTCATTATGATCATTGTCCTTTGCATAAAGCATCTTAAGCTTCTTAATCAAATCACAAATTCTCATTTGGTGACGTTCAAAATCCATATATATATTTTGGTACATTATCATTGCTTTGTATCTATTTTAATGAGTAAATAATCGTGACTTAAAGTAGTAAAAGATGTAATCCAATTACAATACGAAATTGATAAATTATTGTGAATTAAATCTCGGCTGAGCACAACTATAAATCATGCTCGCAAATATTGATGAAAGAAGTTGGAGCAATGGGCAAAAATGAGGCTCTACATGGGCTGTAAATTGACGTAAACCCTAACTATAACCACGTATAATAAAGAAATTAAAAACAGTGATAAAGACGAGCAATAATAAGGCAACAATGGGCAAAAATGAGGCTCTACATGGGCTGTAAATTGACGTAAATCCTAACTATGACCACATATAATAAAGAAATTAAAAACAGTGATAAAGACGGGCAATAATAAGGCAGATAAAATTGGAAAAAGTGAGTATGGAGAAGAAAACTCCATATCGAGATTACGGACAATTAGAGCTGACACGAAAACTTGGGTTGCTTTAGACACTAACGAGCACTTGTCAGCGTTCTTCATGGACAAAGGCCATGCCCTCTATGGAGTAAGATTCCCTTTTCTACTGGGACCGCACTTTCCACGTGTCACTATTCTGGACCATGATAATTTTCCTCAGGACACAAATGAATTTAAAGTCAAGTGGGTTGCTTTCAATTTTTGAACTTTTAATTTGTTGGGAAATCTTCAATACAAGTTTAATTTTCATTATACACACACAACATTCGGGTCAGACCGTCGGAGTTTTGAGGAATTGGATATATTCATTTTAAGTTTGTGTTTAACAAATGTTTTTTTACCAACCCCAAAATATTTCATATCTACTTTAAGGCTTCAATAATTTCTAAAAAGAAAATTTAGGGCTATGTAAATAAATCGTATGTGTTTTCATATTATAAGAACAAAATTTCATGATAAAGGCAAAGAGATTTTGGCTTTTCCAACTTATTTTGTTAAATGAGTTTTAATAAATTGTATAAAAAAATATATTGTTTATGAGCCCACTTATTATATATGCATAATGTATATGAAATATAATGTAATGCAAAGCTAGAAAATGTTAAACACAAGTAATCAGGTAAGATGCTTATTTAATTTTCAGGGGTAAAAGTAACGATTTAACCATTTATTTTTTCTTGTTAATGGTAAAGTAAATATGAAGTGAGATAGAGCAAGGGGTGTGAATGGAGTTTGGTAAGTGGGTTGGGAAAAGGGAGGGTGAGAGAGAGGATGCGTCCATGTGGGAGCCCGTGAGAGGAGGCAGAAGGTGACCACATATCCATATTTGTGATATATAAATGCACACAACTCCGGTTATAATAATAAATGCATATACCATATACAGGCTATGCCTGAGACTCCTATACTCATAATATCTTCTACTAGTACTACACTTGGAACTCAAACACATGTTGCAAAAGGGGAAAAAAAAAACTCAAATCCATAGTAAATGGTCATATTTATAAGTCTCATAATAAATGAGATTGTAACAATTTTGTCCATATTAATTGTACCAATGAAAATAGAGAGAGAGAAAAAAAGTTGAAAGATATCTATTCCTAAATGAAGGTAAAGTTAAAAATTTATCTCATAATCATTAAGCTAACTACCTCTCCTTAGATTAGGTGATTTAGTTAAAAGAGACTTATAAATAAAACCAGAATGAAATGCATGTATGGAAGATTAGAAGGGCGGGGTGGGGGCATGTGGACTTTGTCAAAGCCTCACATGCCTCTCCTTAGTCCTTTTCACACTTTCTCTTGCCCAAACAGATCTCTGCCTCCCCATCTCTCTCTCTCTCTCTCTTCTTTTACGACTTGTTCTTTTTCTTCTCATATTCCCCATTTACATGTCATCATTATTTTTGTTTCCAAATTAACATGCTTTTGCTACTTCTGAATAATGGTATTAACTTGTTATGTTTGTTCAATTTGTCTAAGATAAAAAAATTTGAAAGACAAAACAAAGGACGCAAGAGTATTTAACTAAGGATGAGGTAGGTAAATATGTATAATCTGCACAAAATCAAGACCATGTGCCCATGCATTTATTTCTTCGATCTGTACAATATGTTTCTCACAAATGGGGAAGTTTTTCAAAAGAATGCAGATGAAATGTATTCAGATGGTGAATCAAGTATCAAAAATTCAGATACCAATACATTAATTTGAGGAGGGTCTCTCTAGCTATACATGTATTATGTAGTCTGTTTTACGTTTTTGGCCGTTGGATGACACCTCGCGTACATACGTACTTGCCTTATTAAAATATATCATGTATAATTTGATTTTGGTGATTTTTAACTAGAATGGCCGGGAGCAATATAATATGCTAAGTGATCCATGGAGGCTAAAGTGTGCAAGAGTTACGTTAAGACAAAAGTTCCTAACTTTTTAACTTCCTTCGGAGTTCGGTGACGTAGTGAAGCTTGTACGGATATATATAACAATGGAAGATTTAAGAAAAGTGGCCTTGTTCCTTTTTTTCCCCTTGTTATCCATTTTTTGTTCAGCGTGTGTGAACAAAGTTCTTATTCAGCCTCAAATTAAAGGTGCTCTTATATATTGTGTGCCTAAATTGAACCAGAGTGAGCCCGACAACTCCATTATTCCACATCTCTTTGATTTATATATTATTCATTCTCACGAGGATGCACAAAAAGGTATACGTACGCCTAATTAAACCATACCTTTCAACTTTTAGCTGTTAGTACTAGTGTGTGATCCTGCGTCTTAACTTCAATCTACTTTAATTAACAATGTTTAAGGAAATAATTTGTGTCCGCTTTAGTTTTGTCCCCTCCTGCCCCCTTACCAAAATATCAGAAATTATCTCATGATGTTATTAGTAATAGGTTGCGTGTGAAAATAACAGCTTTGATTTTTTTTTAATTTGAGGGTTTTAAGTTTTGAGCTTAATTAGCTTGTTCCTTAATTAATGTCTTTCTAAAGTTTAGTCATGGGGATTATAAAAAAAAATTGTTTTGGAATTAAAAATGCAAATTTATCCTTTTTTTCATATATTCTTTGGCCTCGTGAAAGAAATACAGTCCACTTGTGAAATTGATTCTAAAGATTGTGCTAAAATATATATAGTTTGTGTTAAACTTTATTCCCTTTCCTCTATTTCAGCAACTGTGAGTGGGAATAGAGAAGATTGAACTTAAACAAGTTGAAAATCTAGCTTAAGTAGCTCACTATAAGTAGGTAAGTTCACTTTAATGGCTTTAGTTGTTGTAAGAGGAAGAAGATGGGCTTAAGTTATGCTTTTCTTAAATTTTAAATTGATTGGAATCTTGGAAAGTGTAATAGGTATGTGTGTGTACGTGTATTAATGCTTGGAAGTGTATTGTTGATAGACTATGAATTGAGGTGTTGCTTTATGTGTTAAGCTTGAGTGCACACAAGGTGTTTGATGACATGTTCTAATGGAAAAAGGCTCAATTACATATGTATCTTTTTAGTATTTTGAATGGTGGAGAATATTTAAATCTTATTTTGGGTTGAGTGTGCTAGAAATCTTGATAAGTGGTAAATTTAGAAACTTTATATTTCATGAAAATGTTGGAATAAAGTTTGTATGGATGAACGCTACTGTATCTATAGCGGTTGCAAATGATCGCCACTATATAAAGCCAGCTTGACTTCTTGTTTGAACATTAGTCGCGATTAGAAAAACTGCTACAAGTTGAGATCGATCACGGTTGTAGCGAGTTACCTAACCATAACTAATTATATAAAAAGAGTAGCCTCAAACGTATCAAAATATTTTGTAGCGGGTACATGACCGCTACACATATTCCCACCAATTTTTGAAAAAAAAAATTGCCGCCAATATTTGTAGCGGTGGTTAATCGCTACAAATAAATCCCGCCATTTTTTTGGGAAAAAAAAATTGGTGGCATTTTTCAATATTTTATATTTGTAGCGGTTGTAAACCGCTACAAAATATTCTCGTCATTTTTTGTAGTTTTGGCGTGTTGTTCATATTTTTGTTCGTATTGAATCGCTACAAACAAATGAAATTGAAAAAAAAATATTAATTACAGTAATTAATTAAAAAAATGTAATAATAATAATTTATATTTTTGGTGAAAATAAATTATATTAAAATATGATATTTGATTATATAAGGTTATTATATAGGTGTAAAACAATGAGAATATGTAAGTATAATAACAACTAATTATGAGTTAATTAAAATAAAATTACTTCTACAAAAAATGTGTGTGAAGGTGGATCGAATAATATATATGAGAAAGTAGAAAAAAGTGTAAAAAAAAATACGTAATGCAACTGTAAAATAACAAAAGTTAGCAGCAGCAGGGTAAAAGATAATCATTAGATTTGATCCGGTTGAACGGTACTTACCCCCTTTAAACACTTAACCTCTTTGAGAAAACGTAAAACTATGAGTAAATACGGAGAGAAAACGTGTGTAGAAAAGGAAACTGAAGCATATTAAATGTGGTTTGGTGGGGGGTATTTATTTTGATATGTGCGCATCATTTTGTAGCGGTTGAGTTTTCACTTTTTGTAGTGATGTTACTTAGTAGCGGTTTGTTATGCGTCTTTTGTAGCGGTACATTATTGTAACGGATTTTTTTGTTTTGTGGCGGTTTTATAACCGCTACAAATAGTATTGTGATTTTTTTAAAAAAAATAATAAGAAGATTACAAATTACATCGTAGGCATAATCTTTTCTCTCAATCTTCGTCACCATCCCTACAAAGAAAGTTTGTATAAAATGTTACGTGTGAGTTGAATATGTTTGAACACAAATAAAACTTTGGTTAAATGTTATTATTTCATAAAACGTATATTAAAAAACGTACCGAACTATAGGTAAATTGTCATCGCCGTCTGGGAAGAAGTTTTCGAAACTGGCGGGCTAATGGCTCACAATCATAGGCGACGTTATTATCATCGCCCATGTTGTAAAGGTCCCGAGGCTTTAAGTGAACCACCATATTGCAATCCTTGTGCCTCTCATCGACGACATAATAAACCTGATGGGCCTCTAAGGCAAGAATATACGGCTCGTCATCTTCAGACAGACCAGTGTGAATAGGCTGGGAGAAATTCACCGATGTGATGCCTAAGTCGTCAATCGTGAGTCCCCGGGGCGTTTTCGTATTCGCCCACAAACACTTGAACAACGTTATGGGGAAAAGGCCTTGGTAAGTTATGTTGACCACATCGAGCAGCTTTCCATAATACGGGATGTCACCGAACTGCATGTTCTCGTCACTGCTGCTCGCATAACTCCTCGTCCCAAACGTGCCATATACACCCAAGTTTTGGGTCAGCAATCCCTGATCTTGTGAAACAGTGCAAAACTTGAAATTATTGACATTGTATGTCGTAAATCTTTGGGCATGATCAAGCGGACCGAGTGCGAGAGCTATGAATTCTGGTGAGTGCGGGTTGTGGTCATTCATTATTCTCCTCCTAAACCAACCCGGGAATTCTCTATGGACCTTTCTATCAATTTCGGAGGATGTCTGTATACGGATCCTCAGTTGACGCTTCACATGACTCCTGAATTCCCTGCAATTAAACATGCGATGACGAGCATGAAATGTGAGTATAAAATGTAAGAAAATATATAGGATAACATATATATATATATATATATATATATATATATATATTAACAATTTTTAAGGAAATAATTTGTGTCCGCTTTAGTTTTGTCCCCTCCTGCCCCCTTGCCAAAATATCAGAAATTATTACGTGATGTTAATAGTAATAGGTTGCATGTGAAAATAACAACTTTGATTTTTTTAAAATTTTAGGGTTTTAAGTTTTGAGCTTAATTAGCTTGTTCCTTAATTAATGACTTTCTAAGGTTTAGTCATGGGGATTATTTAAAGAAAAAATTGTTTTGGAATTAAAAATGCTAATTTATCCTTTTTCATATATTCTTTGGCCTCGTGAAAGAAATACAATCCACTTGTGAAATTGATTCTAAAGATTGTGCTAAAATATATATAGTTTGTGTTAAACTTTATTCCCTTTCCTCTATTTCAGCAACTGAGTGGGAATAGAGAAGATTGAACTTAAACAAGTTGAAAATCTAGTTTAAGTAGCTCACTATAAGTAGGTAAGTTCACTTTAATGGCTTTAGTTGTTGTAAGAGGAAGAAGATGGTACTATCAGGCCGGGGTAAGAATATGTTTTTTCCTATTTTTTCAAAAAATATTAAACAAAGAAATTGCTTTATGTATGCCCACAAAAAATGTCTTTCCTCTCATAATTTTGTATGTGTCTCTGCAGATTCCTTCGTAACACCCCAAGTTTCATATCAAAAATCGTGGTGACACGTGGTTTTATAAAAAGTCATCGAGTTTGAAGTGCTACAACTTAGCGTTTTGCGGAAACGGAGAGCATGTACTAAAAATTTGAACAACGAGAATAACACTCGAGTAAGCGAAATGAAATACTCGGACATATGATGATGCGATGTATCGATATATATTATAAAATTTCCCGAAGGAAACAATTCATGTGATACAAGAATACAAAACTTTATAATTACATTGTAATTATACCCTCTTCATCCGAGCCTTAGGCAGACTTGGGGCATGGAACCTAACTCAGCTAAATCATTCCATTTGGCCAGGCCGGGTAGGTCTAGTGGGAGCCTCACCGTGCTAGGGTGACTGATTGGCTGATCCACAAGACGACCCTTTCTGTTTTAAGCACCAAATGATATGAAGTAACTTTATTAGATTCATGTTATAAGGCAGGTTCGGTTGATTTTCTTCCCGTATTTTCTTTGACCGGTGCCTTCTCACGGCTCCGTCTACTGACGTCTATCTATGGCTCAATCTTTTGGTGCCTCCTCTGGTTTATGACCCTTTTCTGTCTATCAATTCAGACTGAGGTCCAATGCCCATCGGACCTCAGGTAACAGTTAACCTCATGCTTATGCAAGCAATATATGTATGACAGGTATTCATGACATTTTTCAGAAAAATCACTACAAAAGCCCATAACAGATGTAGGAAATACATAATGATGTATATATGGCAATAACAATACACAGCCCCCCCTGCAGCCTGTTTGTTATCCCAGTCTGCACATTCTACCCGTGCCACGATGTACAGTCGTGTCCTCAGCGCTAGGAAAACTCTAACGGTGTTAACAATACCATAACCCGTATATTCATGATGTCACCAGTTTCAAATGAGACAGAGTTTCAAATGAGACAGAGTCTCAGTACAAGAACACAACAATCATATATATAAGCAAAACAAAAGCATCAGAGTCAGTGTTACAGTACGTCGCGAACGTACCTTCGTTGACGGTACTTTCGGTACGTTTTACGAAAAACTGTACTTTTTGACAGCGGCCCGACGGCGGTACAACAACGGTACGACAGCGGCTCGACAGCGGTTTGATTATCTCAGATATCCTATAAGGATAGTATTTATCAGTTTTTAGCATCATAACAGGCATTTTAGGTAAAAATTACCATTTTGCCCCTGACCCCCTAATCAGCGAAATTTCACCAGAGCTTCGCCGTTTTCACTCTATCTCTCCAGAATTTTGTCAGATCTCTTTTCCCGATATATTTTCGAAATAAATACCATATATACACCTACATATGATATCTAGACTATCTGGGAAATTTAAAGACAATTCTAGCATTCCTACTATATCTACCAGAAAGAACTACCGAAACTAAAGACTAGGGACCGAAAAACTTACCGAGGCTTTGCTCGGACTTTCTCCGAGCTTCTCTCTCTAAAACCTCTCTCTAGGCTGCGTTTTTGGGATGAAAATGAAGAGGAAGGAGGCTTCTATTTATAGAAGAAAGGAGGGACAAGGTGGGAATTTCATCAAAAGACTTCAGATCGGATTTCAACCGTCGGATCGCACTTTGACACGTGGCTTGATCTTGGCCATACACCTCATGTGCCGACATCATCCTTCTAGAAGAAGATGATGTCATGCATGATGTCATGCATGCTGACTTACCGATAAAGTTCCCTGATCGGTGTCCGAATCGCGTAATCTTCTTGAATCTCAAAATCCTGACGACGGGGTTTTGAAGTTATATTCTACCACATTCAAAACACTTGGGTTAACTAAATTTCTAATCCCATTGAGGGTATTCATTCTTCGGGCTGAACATTCCAGGCCAGACGCGGTCGATCACGGAAATAACTTCCAGTAGTGCCAACTTCTGGATAATAATTCACGGGTTCGTATTATGTTCTGACCTAAGGAAACTTATCCCTGGATTGTCACAACACTCAAGTTTACTACGGGTTCACTTTTTACTATCTGCCTATCCCCTGATATACCCGGTCTCTTATTTGCTCTGTTGGCTTGAGAATCAACTTCGGAGATAGTCACTCCGAGGTAGAATTTCACTTGTTCATAACAAGTCCAGTTGTTTCGACTTTGTTTTTAGGCCTTGAGGTTTGATTTTATTTTTAACCATTCTTACTTAGTCATCGAGATATTTCTCGATTATATTATTATTTTATTATTATTTTAATTAATTAATTTCGAATTTCCCTTATTTTAATTGTTTTTACCAATTAATTTATTTATACCTTAATCTAAACAATTAGTCAATAATTATATAATTAGCCATTTACTAATTGTTGATAATTTTATGATTTAGGATAAATTATTATCTCATAACTATTGAGCGACATTGGTATTTTATATCTTATATTAAATATTAAAAATCAAAGAGCATAAAGTGCTTTTTAATATTATTTTATTTATGCTCAATATTTTTCCAGGGAAATAATCCCAAAAATTTTTAAAATTCAAGATAACATACTTTCCAAGTTTTTATCGGATATCGCTATCATATGATATTTACCATAATGTTTTTAGGCCATTTTCTCGCTTTATAAAATTCATTTTCCATGGATTTTTAGCTTATTTTCCTTTCAAATTTTCACGGTAATTTCCTTAGAAAATAAGATACTTAAAAACTATATTGTTTGATACTCCATATTCATCCATTAGAAAATAACAATTTTACTTATTCTAACAAGACTCAGGATAAATAATTATCAAGATTATTACATTTCTCCCCCGTTAAATAAAATTTCGTCCTCGAAATTTATTCCATCCTAACGAGCCCTCAGTCTGTCAACTTCTAATATATTGGTGATGGTTTTTCCTAAATCATCTCATTCGAGCCAATTCTCGCTTTTGCCTACCATTGCATTCTGGGGTACTCTTTATCCCGAGTCATTTCTAAAAACGAGAATTTTGGTCGACTATAATGTCATTTTGTACTTTAATACTTCGTCTTTCAGAATATGATCATCTGTTAAGATGATATTTCTACAATGAGAAATGCAAAAGATACTGTGAAATTTATTCGAGTTCGGGGGTGTTTTTAACTGATAAACTTTTAATCCATACCTTCGCTGTCCGCTGAAATATGCCTTGAGGTATTCGACCGTCTTTACCATAACTTTCAATCATTTAAAATGACAAAATTCTTACATATACCGTTACATCAACGCAAGGAATGGATCTACTCACGTACATACATAAACATGACCGACCATAACAGGTCTAAGAAAATTCTCGATCTAACCATAGTTCCATTGAACGCATAAATAAGTTACACCTTTGCCCATACAAGGCTTCAAGTGATGCTATTGTATTCGTGAAAATCCGAGAAATAAGTTTCAATGAAACGTATTTATAGTTTCTTGGAATTTTTTTTACTTTAAACGGGACAAAGTCCTCATAGTATTCAAGTAGCCTTTGCTCTTGAATTACCACACAAGCTATTTAAAACTAACTTTCTGTAGAGAGTACCAACATGATGATTACTTCATACAGACGGTAATCACTCTCTAAATCGTAACCATATAAGAATTTATCTAGCGATGCTATCCACTACCGAGTTTCTTTCAACTCAAAAAATATTTCAAGTATCTGTGGTAGCCGTACCATTCTATGGTTACTCCGTAGAGGTAATGCCTCTATATTCTCTAAACGATAATTATTATCTCTAAGTCACGCGTAAATTTGTTCAATTGGAGAGGCTTTAGCGACGAGAGGTGCGAGTCATCACGCTCGTCTTTGCGACAAGACATATCCCAATCCATACCTCGGTACCACAAATGAGACTAACTTGGACCCGGGATAACCAATCTCTTGGTGTTGTGACTAACTTCTTCCTCAGTCTATGTAAGCTCGTCTCACAATCTTTGTTAATGATTTAATTTCCATGGAAACACCTTGTAGCGGTTCAATAACCGCTACAAGAACTGTTACAAATATAAAAATACAATTAGTAGCGGTTACCTAACCGCTACAGATTTGAATTTAAAATCCCGCCAGAGTTTAGTCGCGGTAGTTAAACCGCTACAAAATGAGCCAATTTGAATTCAAATTCCCGCCAAAGTTTTGTCGCGGTTTTCTAACATAAACCGTTACACAATTATAGCCGTTTGACATTAGTTGCGGTGAGTCGTATTAACCACGACAAATGTTGGCGCTATTTTATTCAGTGGAAAATTCAAATTTGTAGCGGGTTTTTCAACCTAACCGCTACAAATGTTATTAGCTCCATTATTTATTTCACAATATCTATTTTATTTGAGAAAATTGTTTTTTATTCACTTCATATTAACTCCATTAATTATTTTACAATATCTATTTGATTTGGCTATAATAAATTTTTTTGACAAAATACATTTTTCATTTTATATTGTTATATATTATAAGTAACATTAATAACCTAATATAAATGGAATATAAGTATTGAAATAGTACTCCAATATATGACAAACATACCATAATAAAAGATAACAAATATTTAAAGAAATAAAAATGTCAACAAACCACATAACATAAAAAAGAAAACAAACATCCAAAATAGTTCAAAATAAAAACTAACTATCAAGAGCACGATGATTAGGTCTGTCTCGGGGGCTCTCTCGGTGGGGGCTCTCTCAGGAGGGGCATGTGCACGACCAAATGTAACAACGCCCTCGTCATCAGCAGGAAGGGGAGGGGGAGGCGGGGGAATCCTCGTAGATGAACAAAGGGGAGGCTCGGGAGATGGAAACCGTACGGTAGGTAACAACTCGAGTCAAGGCCTCGTAAGCATCCCGCTCTTCCTCGACTCACGAACCAACGGTCGTATCTCTCTTGCATGCGCCTATTCTTGGCATCATGCTCGGCCTTTGTGCAGCAACCTGCTTCGGCAACCTTCGCGGTAATGATCGTATCAACCTTCTCGGCCCACGCGGCTTTCATTGGGGCCGTAGGATCCATGAGACCCCTCGTGACTTCGAGGGCTGCGACGCTCGCAGATCACTGGCTGTTCAATCCAGGCCTGACGCACAGATTTCAGAAAACATTAATCAAACAATTTAATTCAATTTAAATATACAATATTAACTATATAAATAATGTTTTTGTGACTTACTATGATGTCCTCTGCTGCGTCAGAGGTCGGCGTCCCATCACGGTGTCTATGGGTGCGTGTGAACAATCGCCCATAGTCGTCTCACGGTTCTCCTCCCGAGCCTTCTCTTCTTTGAAAGAGTTAAAAAAATATAAACTTTATTATTTCAAAAACAAAACAATCATCATTTAAACCTAAAATTAATTGAACTTTCAACATACCATCTCACTATAGGTCACAACAAACGTCTTGGTTCCTATCGTGTGATGAACCTTCTTATGTGAACGACTTGGTGTTCCGCGGGACGGGCCCCGCAAGGAGGAGCAAACAAAATGTTAAGTGAAATTAATTATAGATTTAAATGATTTCTTGTAAACTATGTTTCAAGTACATTTAAACTATTAATTAATTTAAACCAAATGTAAACAAAAAATTAATTTAATCTATATTTATATTTTTAAACTACATTTAAACAAAATTTATTTAAAGAAATTTTAAACAATAAATTAAGTCATGTTTAAACAAAACTTAAACTATGATTAATTAAAAAACCTACCTGTCCCTCTCGCACTCCTTCGATAGTGGACAAAACCCCCTTTGTCATTTGGGTCAACGCCATCCGGGACGTTCTCGATCAACTTTGCAAAAAGCATAGTCGAATCTTCATTCTCATTGGTTGTAGAGACGACCCTCCGCTCTTCCACCCTTCCCTATTTTCATCAATACGTACCTCTATATCATAATTTAATTAGTAATTAAGTAATAATTAATTAAGAAATAAATAAATAAATAAACCACAACTTATTACTATTAATATTTAAATTTAATTAAACAACATAAGTTACCTGTACAATGTTAGTAAACGCTTTGTCCTTGTTCTCCGACGGAATCTTTCTCCAATCGTGGAAAAAGATCGGGAACCATGCCCAATTCCCACCAAATTCTTATAGGAATCGGTTCAACAGATGACCACCATTGCCGATCGGCTGGTCTGTGTCCATGTTCCAGGGGACTACGACGCGATACCCGTCCATCTGAGTGACCGCGGAAACATCCAGCGTCCTCCTGCTGTTGTGTCCCATATGTATCTGCACAATTATAAAAACATTATTGTATTGCGTTTAAATAAATTTAAATTACACGTAAGGAATTTAAATTTAATTTTTTGCCAAAAAACTAATTATATTTACCTTGGACATCCACCAAAAATCCGATGGAACGCGAAGACGACGGTCGGGGGTTCCCGTGGTCCCGCTGGTTCTCCTCATCGAAAAATTGCTCCGCCTCGGCTTTGGGAATGTTAATACGGATGTCCGGATTTTCGTTGAGGTCACTAAACGACAGACTTGCACCCTGTTCTCCCCCTACGGTCTCTAGGTTTGGGATTGGCTCATATGCAAAGAGTTCATCAAACTCCCTCCCCTCTTGAGGGGGTAGAGTGGGAATATTTATAGGCCCATGCCCTCTCGTACGGCCCCATCTACTACTACTGCCCCGTATAGGCTTTCTCTCTCATTCAACAACTTTCCCTTTTCCCTTATCTTTAGAAACCATGATGTTGAAAGGTACAAGTTGAATGGTTAAAAGGTGAAAAATCAAAACCTTCGTGCGTGATTTTCAAAATGAGGCTGAACTCGTTAAAAAGCGCTACATTTTGTAGCGGTTTTCACAATAACGTGACAAATTTCTCAATCTTGTTGCGGTTTATGGGAAACCGCCGTTTAAAACCGTGACAAATATGCCTCGTAATTCGTGAAATTTTGTAGCGGTCATATAACCGCTACAAATTGACCGACCTTTGCGATTGTCATGGTTAAGGGGTAGAACCGCTACAAAATGTTTGTCCTTTGACATTCAGTAGCAGTTATTGGTAACAACCGCTACAAAGTTACTTTTTTGCAAAAAAAAAAAAAAATCCAAACTAATTAGTTTGGTGAAAATAATTAAAATAAAAAACTTTCAATTAATTTAATTATTTTCTTTATTTTCCTCAAAAGAGTCGAGAGTAATAAAATAAGAATAAGAAGTTTACTGAAAATAAACCAACATGTCCGTGAAGATTCGGATTCAGTATAGCCGCCGATCTCCCATAAAAAACTCACTGACTCATTTTGATAAGAGATATTTTAATGAGAGAAAGGTGGCTATATTGGAACCCAATCTTTGGTCGCATGTTGGACTATCTTTAGAAGAGTAGAAGTCTTCACGTCAAAGAAAGAATTAAATCTGGATTGTCACTAAAGCGCCTCGGCTACAAGGATGAGAGAGGCAAATATCTCGACTCTCATCGATAAGGCAAAACTTTATAGCCTATAACTCCGCAAGTATACGGGTCGTATCAAGTAATAAAGAGTAAGTAAGATATCGTTCCCACAAGGACTTTAGTACCAAAACTTCAGTTAAGCATTAATTTTACACTTTCCTTTAAGTTGAGCAAACCAAATTAAATTTAATTAAGAGAAAACTAAAATCAAAATAAACTAACTCAAGAAACAATCAAACAAGCAACCTAGAGTCACTAATCCCTTATTTGTTTCCTAGATTTTATCCCCACTAAATTAATTTGACTTAATTTAATCAGCCAATCTAGAGTATTAATGTCTATAAATGCCTTCCAGTCCACTTATATACCTACCTTAATTAATTATGTGATGCCTCACAATAAGATGTGTTTTAAATCGGGCTCACTCTAATTTGAGTATGCGGAGCTTCTAGGTATATTCCTATCCTAGACGCAAATTAGATTAAAACCTAATTCCACGCAAATTATATTAAAACCTAATTTCACATTTTTTAATCCCAAGGTCAATTTAAGATCCTCTCTTCCAAGTTCAACCATAAATCCCCAAAACATGCTCAATGATGGCCAATCAAGAAGCAATAACAATAAAGACAAGATTAAATAAACTGAAATAAAATTAAGCAAAACTAATTAATGGGAATAATCTCTAGAACCCAAACAAGTTCATAGGTCCTCTAGGTTGAAAAGAGAATTAGCCACACATGGCTATAACAAAATCCATAACAAAAAGATGAAACTCAAATTGAAAGAATAAAGGAAAGAGATGAAAGAAAGTTTCTACGTCGCCTCCATGATCCTTCCGTTCTTTCGTGGAGATGATGAAGAGAACCGAAACGCTCGGTCGCTACTCCTACGCTTCTTCGTTCCTCCTCGTTCGCGTCTCTCGATCTGCTCCTCTCGTGATCTTTTTGCATGTCTCGCCTTTCTATTCTCCTCCTCTTAATTAATCACCAAGCTTAGGATCCAAGTTTAATCACCAAGCTTAGGATCTAAGTTTTTATTCCTTTTATTTAATTTATGGCTGCAAGATCCATATGCTTTTTGTCTCTTCTCTTTCATATAATATCTCCCGAACAATAAAAATAGGATATGAGTAGATTTTATGTCGATTTATTCTTTGATCCTAAGTTTGATTCAATGATGGAAACGTTTATAAAAGATAATTAAATAGGCATATAATATTAATAAATTCAGCTAATTCTCATAAAATATACACATATTTAATCATAAAATATATACTTATCACTCATCTCCTAAGATAAGAGATCGGAGAGCCGCTGACATCTCGCTTATCTTCGACTACCAAGCCAAGAAAGTTCATTCGGTGACCATGCAGATTTAGTAATTTCTATACATTTATAATTAGATGTACGGACAGATTAACTATATATATCGTGAATATTTGTAGCGGTTAAGGCAGAAACCCCTACAAAATTTCATATTTGACGCTATCAAAGCGTCGTTTTTCTCTGAACGCGACAAAAAGGTGTCGTCTCGCTTTGTTGTAGCGGTTTTTTTTATGTAATCGCTACAAATAGACCGAAACAAATTTCGCGCCATTACGCGCCAATGGCGGCGCCAAATTTGTAGCGGTTCGACCAATAAAACCGCAACAACTTGAACGCCACAAACATTCGCACCATTGCGCGCCAAGCTAGCGCCACATTTCTAGCGAGTTTACTTTATGGTACCACTACAAATATTGTTGTAAATAAGCGTGTCAATGCTTTCGCTACTAATTTGTTGCGGTGTTGTCTATAACCGCTACAAATACATGATTTTGTAGTGGTTATTTATGACCGCTACAATTAAACAGCGACAAATGATAGTTTTTTTTGTAGTGTTATACTGGAGAAGTTGACTAAAAAAACTACATCTAATGCAAAAAACTAAAAAAAAAAAAAAAGGATAGAGACTTACCAGATGATGCTATGAAGAGGAGAGTTTGGAGGTGAGAGAGAGAGGAGGCCAACGCCGGCGGTGAGATCATAGGAGGCGGGAAACGGAGGAGGAGGAGGACGGAGCCGAGGAGGAGGGAGAGGAGGCCGGAAGGAGGGTGCACACGGTCCAAAGGGTGGCCGGACGGAGGACCGAGAGAGAGCACGAGAGAGAGAAAACTGGAAAAATAGGGGAGAAGAAGACTCTTAAGCCCAATTTCGGGCTTAGGAGCAAATTTTGCGACGGAAACCCTTTTCCGTCGCAAATAGGCGGCAATCCAAGCTCAATGGGCGCCGATTGAGAAGCCATTTTGCAACGGATGTTTTTTCCGTCGCAAAATCATCCTTTTTTGCGACGGATTTAAAAATCCATCGCAAATTTTTTTATATTTGCGATGGATTTATAAATTCGTCGCAACTATCGAAAAATTTGCAACGAAACCAATTCCGTCACAATTTTAGTCTTTTCTTGTAGTGTTTCTTTTTTGTTTATATTCTTTTATTTTTTAATGCATTTAAAACTTTCATTTAAAAAAAAAAATTATTGGGAGTCGCCCCGAACCCCCCGAATTCCCTCACAAATTGTGCAAACACAAATAAAAAATCATAACTCCGCCGCTGGTGCCCCTTCGTTATTTTCCTAGATCCGCCACTAGCAATGGATGCCTTTTGTGAAAGGCAGTGTTACTTTGAGGATCATGATTGGCTAATTAAGGTTTTGGACGAGGAGTATAATTCAGCAGACTCGAATGCAAGCCGCTGGATTTAGGGAGGGAATTAATAGGCTCCTGTTTGTTTCTTTTGGTTGTACCTTTGTCTCTGATTGCTTTTGAGAGTGCGTGTCTCTCTATATATATATATATGTACGTATGTATGTGTATATATGTAGAGTTTTGCTTGGTATATATTAATGAAGTATTTAATTTGTTCAGTCTAAAATAAATAAATAAAAGTAGTGGATTTTTGTTTAATTTCTGTAATTTTAGTACAAATGAGAGGATCATAATATATGGATTAAAAAGCGATACCAACTTTATGATTATTTTGAAAGATTATAATTAGCGGTTACTGGTTTCCAAAAAATCATTATCAAAATTTAGGGAATTATGCTGCAGTTTAGACTTCTGAAAAGCATTTATAATGACTTTTTCTTTGAAGAAGTAGTGATTAATTTCTTAAAATCTTGTTATAAATTATAGCAATGACGATATGATTCTGAGCGATATTTTAATAATGAAGTTCCCAATTTTTTTCCATAAGTGGGTGTTGTTATATAGTACTCTTTTGCCCATTCCTCTTACAAGTGGGTGTATGGTAACCAAGTGCCATTTGATTATATGTCAGTTTATAAATTAGATAACTTAATTTAGTATAAAAAAGATAAGGTTGAAGTATTTATTTAGTCCTTTATATATACTTTAACGTTCAATTTAATCCCTTGTATTTATAAAATGTACTTTTAATCTATTGACCTTAACACTGTTAGTCTCATCTAATAAAAAAAATTGAGCATGCAATTAAATAAATTTAAGCATTATGCTTAAATGTTAAGAATATATAAAAAAAAAAAACATTTCTTAATTCTAACTTGACAATTAAAAATAATATTTTAATAACCATAACTATTGTCCCATCTTCTTCGTTCCCAGGTATACAACTCCTCACTCCCCTCCATTAATGGCTTTTTCTCTCCAATATTCCTTCCATTTTCTTATTCCTATCTCAGCAGTCGGCACTTCTTTCATTAGTGACTGAGAGAATGATAGAATAAAGGGGTGATGAAATAGAAATGGTTTGCAAAATGAAAGATTTCAAGAAAATTATAAAAGAAAAAAAAGGAGAGAGGGGATTAGAGGCAGAAGGAGTGCTGTATGGCGAGAGAGAAGTAAGAAAATGGGAAGAACATTGAAATGAAGAAGTCATTAATGGAGGAGAGTGAGAAGTGTTTAGATATTTGAAATTAATATTTCATATATAATCTGTTAAATGTGTTAGACAAGTTGGCTGTTGTAAATATTTTCAAACCTCTAACTTGAGGGAAGGATGAAACAATTATTATTAATAGGAAATTTTAGTAATTTGAATATAGTTGTACTCGTTATTAGCTGGATTGTGACGGTGTTTTCGTCGTCATCGTGTATGAATAGGGGTCAACCCTCATTGATGTGTTCATAAACAAAATAAGATATACTCTCCACTCGAAGTCAAGGGCAGGGTTGACTGGATTGTAACGGTTTTTTCGTCGACATCACGTATGAATAGGATTCAACCCTCATTAATGTGTTCATAAACATTAAGATTTACTTTCCACTCGAAGTCAAGTGCAGGGTCCACACATTTTTTGCACTTTTCACGGTACAATTAACACACGCGGACGACCGTCTCGCCGAAGACCCTCTCACTCTCCCCACACAACGTGTCGGATCTCTCTTTACAAAGTTTGCAGCTTTCTATCTCTCTGGCAAGAAAGAGAAGAAAACATTGAAAAGAGAAAGAGAGAAGTTGAAGACAGAAATGTCGGAAGCAAAAGACCCGGCGATCAAGCACTTCGGAAACACGATCCTGCTGCCGGAGATACAGGTCGTATCCGGAGGCTCTTCCGGAGCTCCGGCTTCTTCTTTTGGGGATATTGGCGACGATGGTATGGATCACAATCGTGCTTCTCCCACCAACTCATCTCGAGAGTCCAACACGAAGAGGGATGAGGAAGAACAAGAAACTGAGAAGGTATGAAAATTTAAGTGAGGGTCGTAAATTATTGATTTCGACTGTGACCCCTTATGTAAAACGCAGAGAGATTTAATGGGTTGGTGGTGATTTGGCTTTGGCAATGCCATTTCTGTTGATTTGCTGTAGTAACCTTCTTTTGGTTTATATTATGATTCGAATGACAATGACTCCTTTGATTCGGTGTTTTGGTTAAGTTTCCATTAGGATAGCTTTTCTGATTGGTTTCTTTCAAATTTCCAATTCTTTTTCCGAAATTCAATTTTTTAATGTTATCTTTAACAATTTGATGCTTGGTTTGTTTCCACTAGAAGATTTATGTTACTTTGTTAGCATTCATATTTCAATGAATTCTCATGTACTTAATACTTGTTTGGATCACATTCAGGATTTCTAAAAATGCTTATTCACATAAATCGAAATAAAATTTCTCACACATCTACCTTGTACATGGTAAATAACCATTAAAAAGTTATTTTTGAAAGCTTTAATCGCTATTCCATACAACAGTCAGTTTAGCTAATCTGTCATGTCCTGAAATTGCAGCATGATTGTATAGGGTTAGCATTTTTTAAGCTTTTGATTTTCTTATGGTGCTTGTCGATATAATTTATTTTCCTCCATTTTGACCTGTACCTTTCCTGGGATTCAGGCTTCTGACGACCAAGCCTGCGACGTCGGCTCCACCTCCTTCGTGAAGACCTGCCTTAATTGCCTCAATGCCTTATCAGGTGCTTTTGTCTTTCATGTTCACACATCACTCTTTCATGATTTATCTGCAATATCCGTCATGATATAAAATACTTCTTCCGAGTAAAAAGAGCTAGCTAGCCATCTAATTGCATATAGTAGTCTTAATACAAGTGGTCCATAACGGTGAATTCCGGTGCAGAGGATTTCGTCTCTTATGACCTTCCTCCTTTGAAAATATCTGCTCCCAGAAGCGATCAAGGAATTATCTTTTATAGGACCATCCGCACGTTTGCTTTGAATGATTTTTTTTTTTTTTGGGTTCAACGCTTCGGGGTTATTACTGTATGAGGCACATGGATACAGGAAGCTTTTAAAGTTTTAAAAGTTTATTTTTTTCCCCTCTTGTTAAATGTTAGTACAGCAAATTATTATTTGAGTCACATACTGAAAAAGAAAAGGAGAGACCAATGACATGACATGACATGGCATGAGATATTGAGATTAGTCCTATAAACTATAAAGGTAGTTGCCAGTGAGCTATAATAGGGACCGCCTGATGAACCGAACATCAAGACGAGGATGGCAGTTTGCCTCTAGAGCAAACATTCTTTCTTCCGATTAATTGTTCTTCTTTTGACAAGTGTGTCAATTTTTACTCTTTTTTCATTTTGTAGGGGGAAAAGTTTCTTTAAGATAAATATACCCAGCATAGTTTTTTTTTTTTTTTTTTTTTTTCCGTCGATTCTGAGATATGCTGTTCAATATTTAGAAACCCTTAATTATAATGAAACTAAGGCATAAGTTATTATATATATATCCCGCTTGATTTTTCAGGAATTGGGATACTCTCCGTTCCATACGCTCTAGCATCTGGAGGATGGCTCAGCTTAATCCTTCTATTTGTCATAGCTATGGCAACATTTTACAGCGGTGTACTGATTAAAAAATGCATGGACATGAATCTAGGAATCAAAACCTATCCGACATAGGTTATCATGCATTTGGAGGCAAAGGAAGGCTTGCTGTGTCAATAACCATGTACACCGAACTCTACTTAGTCGCAACAGGATTCTTAATCTTAGAAGGGGATAACTTAAACAATCTATTCCCCAACACTGTCATTGAACTAGCGGGCTTATCTCTGGGTGGGAAGAAACTCTTTGTGATACTGATTGGCCTTATCATCACGCCTTCAGTTTGGTTTGATAACTTAAATATTCTGTCGTATATATCAGCAAGTGGTGTGTTTGCTTCTTTTATTATAATTTGCTCCATATTTTGGATTGCAACAGTAGATGGAGTTGGATTTAACCATAGAGGGACTCTTATTAATTGGGAAGGTATCCCTACTACAGTTAGCTTGTATACCTTACATTATTGTGCACATCCAGTCTTCCCCACCATGTATAATTCCACCAGAAAGAAACCTCAATTCTCCAATGTAAGTCTCCAATGTAAGTCCTTTTAATTTCCCTTTTACATTGAACAGTAAAGTATGTTTACTTATAAGGTTTGGATACCTCCCATCTCAACACGTTTTAAAACCGTGAGTGATGATGACCCGTGAAGCACTAAGATGTTAAAATTTCATAATTATATATTACTCATTAATTTTGACTTATTTGCATTTCGGGTGTTATTGATGTGCTTTGTCCGAGCACGTTTGGTTATGCATCAATGGCTATATTTGGCTACTTGATGTATGGTTCAAATGTACAATCGGAGATAACATTGGATCTACCCATGAATAGGTTAAGTTCAAAAGTTGCAATCTTTACTGCTTTGGTGAATCCAATAGCCAAGTATGCGTTGATGGTGAAACCAATTCAGAACGCTTTGAAAGAGTTGCTACCAGCTGATGGGACTTGCAAGAAAAGTAGGCTTACAAATATCTCGATAGGCACAGTCTTGGTAATCAGTTCGGTTTTAGTTGCCCTGTTTGTTCCTTTCTTTGGGTACCTGATGTCTTTAGTTGGAGCAGTTACGGTCGTCACAGCTTCATTTCTACTCCCGTGCTTTTGCTACTTAAAGATCTCAGGGACATATCAAAAGTTTTGTTTTCAAACTGTAGTCATAGTGGGAATAATACTCATAGGTGTACTGATAGGGATATTTGGTACATACACCTCAATCCGTAATATTGTTGAGCAGTTAATGTAGTCATATATATGCCAGTGTTGCCTTTTGTGAAAGGCAATGTTACTTTGAGCATCATGATTGGCTAATTAAGGTTTTGGATGTACAATTCAGCTGACTCGAATGGAAGCCGCTGGAGTTGGGGAGGGAATTAATAGGCTCCTGTTTGTTTCTTTTGGTTGTGCCGGTCTCTAGTTGCTTTTGAGATTATATATATATGCAGAGTTTTGCTTGGCATATATATTAATGAAGTATTTGTTCAGTTCAAAATAAATAAAAAAACAAGAGTATATTTTTCTTTAATTTCTGTAATTTTAGTACCAATGAGAAGATCATAAAATATGGATTAAAATAGGGGATAGGTTATTCTTCCGCCTACTATTATTTTACCTACTTTCGCCTACCCCTTTCAATACCATTAAATTATGATCTTATCCAACGGTGAAGATTTGAGGATAAAGTAAACTATTTTACCCATTTCTCTCTCTCAACGCCTCCCACCTTCTCTTTCTCGATTTAGGGTTTTGAGTTCGCTTTCTCTGTGCAACTATTGTTGTTATGAAGAAGTGGTAAATGCTGCTCGTTGAATCCTAAAAATATTAAACAATGTTCTTTTTTTTGAGTGATTCATTTCAATGTTATAGTCTCGCTTTCATGATCTCTGGCCGCTTCTATACGTACGACACGATTTCTTTCCCCTCTAATTACAATCAGAAAATTGGGAATTATACTCTATAGTCTGAACCCTTTGGAATTGGAATTGTGGATTAGATTGGTTCAGCACCCAAACTCCGATCCCTGAATGTCGCTGCTGACTAATATTCTTATGGACCAAAAACTAACCACCTACCTTCTTCTCTGTCTCTCGTCGATCTCCTTCTATTTCCCATAGTTTATGCTTCGATTTTAAAACCTAGTTAAGGGAAAACTTAATTTACCAGAAAAACTGATGAAAGGAAGAGAGGAAGGGCTAAAAGGATTTATTTTATCTTTCAAATCTTCACCGTTGGATAAGATTATAATCTAACGGTATTGAGATGGGTAGGCAAAGGTAAGTAAAATAAGAGTAGGCAGAATAGCATATCCCTTAAAATAGATACCAACTTTACAATTATTTTGAAAGATTATAACTAGTGATTACTGGTTTCCAAAAAATCATCAAAATTTAGGAAATTATGCTAGCAGTTTATATTTTAGAATAACATTTTCTTTAATTTCTGTAATTTTAGTACCAATGAGAAGATCATAAATATGGATTATAAGAGATAACAACTTTATGATTATTTTGAAAGCTTATAATTAGTGATTACTGGTTTCCGAAAAATCATTATCATAATTTAGGAAATTATGCTAGCAGTTAAGATTTTAGAATAACATTTATAGTGACTTTTTCTTTGAAAAAGTAGTTATTAATTTCTTAAAATGTTATTATAAGTTATAGCAATGATGATTAGATTGTGAGCGATATTTTAATATAAAGTTCCCAATTTTTTTCCACAAGTGGGTGTTGATATATAATTTTATTCCTATTTGAAATTAATATTCCAACCTCGGACTTGGTGTGTGGTATGCCATTGCCAATTCCTCTTGCGAGATCAGAAGAAAAGACATTAATATTTAGATAACGAGTGAACTTACGTGTACCAACTCTTGGAGAAACTAAAATTAGAAAAGGTTTAAAAAAAAAGGAAAAATTAAAATCAAGGACCAATAGCATATAGATAATATTTATTGAAAAAGACTTAAAATATATTTAAATCAAAAGTTGTAATTATTTAAAATGATCAATTAACAAAATAAAATTTTAAAAATACTAAAGTGTCCCTAATTAAACCTCCTACATGTTCTCTCACATTCTATGTTTAAAACTAATATAAATTTTTCAATTAAATTAAATTAAACACAATTTCCCTTATCATAGATATTTATAGAAAAAATAACACAAACTTCTTTCAATTTTGTCAAAATTATATTTTATTTTTAAAATTGACACAAACTTTGATTAAAAAAATAAATAATTTTAGGAAAAACTCAAAATATTTTATAATTTATTATAAAAATTAAAGAAAATTATATATATATATATATATATATATATAAAATAGGGTCATGTTCAACACGAGCGTGCCTTCCAATGTCAACCGACATTAACCCATTATTATATTTCAATTTTTGATACAATATAGTAATGTTTTATTTTATTTTTTGAGCCTACACAACTAATTCTAATAAGATAAAAAAGGCGTTTAATTTTCTATTTTGGTTGATAAAGTTTCTTTGATAGAGCTTTTTTTTTTTCTTGATTTACATATAAATCAAGGAAAAAAAACTTAATGATACAAAAGGGTTAAAGGACCAATATCTATGTTACGATTAATAATTAAATTATATAATGATAAGATATGAAATGCATTTAATTTTTTATTTTGGTTGACTACTCCATTTTATAGGACCAATATCTATGTTACGATTAATAATTAAATAATTGGCCCATTTTATGAATTAGAGACTACTCCATGCTTGGACACAAAAGGAGCTGGGTTACGTTGGTTCTGCTGGTAGTCTTCTGTTAAGGTTGATTAAATAAAGTATGCTTAAATTTTAAAAATATAAAAAAGAACTTCTTAATTCTAACTGACCAATTAAAAATAATATTTTAATAACCGGAACTATTGCCCCATCTTCTTCCCAAATACACACACTCCTTACTCTCCTCCTTTAATGGCTTTTTCATCCAATATAATATTCCTTCCATCTTATTCCTTTCAAAGCAGTCAGCATTTCTTTCATCTCTAATCCTCTCTTTTCGGCACTCCTTCCATTTTCTTACTCCTTTTTAAAAAAAAAAATAATCAACCCCATGACATCAATTTTGTTTTTAATCAACCCCAAGACATCAAAGTCGAACACGGATAGATAGAGATGACCAGGATTGGAGGAAAAGAAAGTTACAGGAAACAGCCGTAATAGCAAAAGAGGACTAATGAAATATAAAAAATGAGATGTGGCTGTGGAGTAATGAGTGGCAGAGAGAATGATTGAAAAAAAGGGTGATGAAATAGCAATGGTTTGTAAATCAAAGATTTCAAGAAAAATAAAAGAAAAAAAGGAGAGAGAGGATTAGGGGCAAAAGGAGTGCCGAATGGTGAGAGAGGGTAAGAGAATGGAAAGCAACATTGAAACGAAGAAGCCATTAATGGAGAAGAGCGAGGAGTGTGTATAGATGATGAGAAGAACATGGCTGTGATAATTCCGGTTGTTAAATTATTATTCTGGGAATATATAAGAATTTATTTTACGTTTTTAAAATTTAAGCATACTTTATTTAATTGTACAGTTTTTTTTTTTCGCGTTTGATGGGCTAACAGTGTTAGGGTTTCGGGACTAAAAATATATTTTATAAACTTAAGGGACTAAACTAAACCTTAGAAAGAAACAAAAGCGACTAAATTATCTTTATTTAAAAGATAAATATGAATACTAAGTAATTTATTCAGTTTCTTAATCTCTTCAAAAAATTTAACTATTTTTTATATTAAAGGCCAAAAGAGTAATAAGGTACCACTCTATACCTTATTATAAGTCACTTGTATGGTAATAAATAATAAGGTTTTGTCAATTTTACCCTGTTTACTATTGGTTGGCACATGGGAAGAGATAAGAGAGAGAAAGGTGTACTTGCATAGAGATAAAATGATGTGAGAGAAAATATGCACATTTTCATAGATAAGACCAAATATGAAAAAAATTATTCAATACATTTTTTAGTTTGGGAGAATGAGTTACAAGTAACTTATAATAAAGTAAAAAATGCTACTAATTAACTAACCGAAGTTCAAAGGGAAAAATTTCTATAAATAAATAACATTTGAAATTAATACTTATTTCATATATATAATCTGTTAAATGTCAGCAAAAACAGAAGACATATTAACAACTGAATTAAGAGAACATCCATATATAAGAACTAGCACTGAAATCTGTATAATAATTATAGGTATATGTACATATCATTGTACAGCATGGACCAATAATGACATTATATTTTAAACTATTACGACACAAACAAGAAAAACCCAGAAAGTAGAGAGTATTAGACGCATAATTAATATGAAGAAGGACGCAAATAAAACATAAAATAATTAATTAAGGAGACATACAGCCGACGCCATGCCTGGAATTAGGAAAGACAAGAAACAAGCCACTGCAAACTATTCCAACCATCAATGGAAAACTCTCCATAACTTGATCCATCTCCTTCTCGTGCCCCGGAAACAAACAATCCGTAACCCGGTGATCGGAGAAAGCGATGGCCACGAACACCATAACTGACATTATGGCATGCACAAAGTCGGTGAGCCCCACTTTAAACCTGTCATCCTTGGGAACTTCCACGTGAAGGCCAGGTTTGAAGACGGACAAGCCTTTAGGGGTGACGAAGCCGTAGTAGACGGTGCCGTCAGGGCCCCGAAAACTGTCGGTGAAGTGGAAGAAGAAGCAGGAGAGGGCGCAGAGGCCGAGGAGGACGTGGATCATCAAGGAGTGCACGTCCGAGCAGTGGCCAGATTTGGTGATGGTGGGAAGAACCATCTCGAAGGTCAGGAGGGTTCCGGTTGGGAGGAAGTTGACGAGCATGGAAGTCTTGGAGAGGGTCTTTTGGACGCCCTTTGCAACGGCACGTCGTTTACGGCCACCTTCTTCTGCCGGAGCCTCACCGGAAGTTGTTCCATGGGCCGCTGCGTCTTCTTGTGGTGGACGAGGGCTTGCATTGTACACTTTGATTCCTATTGCTTCATCAGTATTAATATGATCCATTTCTCGCTCTCCACATAAACACTTACCAAAGGGTTCTCGATGGCCAAGTGAATAACAAAATGGTTGGGATGGGTTTGGGCGGTTTGTGCTTAACATATAGATGGGGCGGTTCCATTTTCAAAAACTTTTACGGTTATTGACGGTTATTTTCTGACCGTTGTCGTTGTGCTTGAGCCGTGTTCGATTCTACGTCAATAAAAGGTTTGTCAAGTATATCTATTAAGGTTTACTGGCACTAATAAGTAGTGACTTTTTTCAAAGTAGCAATGGGGAGTGAAAACAGAGAGAGCATTTTTTAAAAAAATAAAGGATAAATAGCATAACTCGTTTCAAACTATTTGTAAATGCATTATATCTCTTTTAAAAAATTTAAAAAAATCTCAAATGCATGATAACTTCTAGTTACTTGCAAACTTAAAAAACTTGACTTGTGGTCTGTGTCTTTGGCAAAAACTTTTTAACGCATTGCAATATATTATGTGTATGCACAAAAATATTTAGTTTCGTAGTTTTACTTAGTACTTAATTATTTTTTATAATCTATTTTTATTAAATTTCATTGGTACAAATAGCTATGAATCATTTTAATTATGAGATATAATTTTAAATAAATTTTACAAAAATAAAAAATAATCCTCTCGTAAACATGACAGGCCACAACTAGCTAGAACAATTAACTAGCGAACTATATGAAATGCATGTCATCAGATTGTTTGTCACACTAAACATGTGAAAAAATTAAACTAAATGAAATAATTATAAATAGAAAAAATGAAAATTTAGAAAACTTATTTAATTAATATGTATTTGAGTATTTCTATATATATATATATATATATATTTAAAATTTAAATTGGGTGAAAATAAAAGAAACATTATTATTGTTGAAGGAAACGAGAAGAGGGAGTATCCTGTGAATGCTAATTTTAAAGCAGGAACAGGGGAGATGGGTTGTGATAACTGATAACTAGCTAGAACAGTGTGTTGCCTCTGAATTCTGAAATGCCCAAACAAACATAACTATAACTTTCTGTATAATAATATGCTTCCCTCTTCTCATCATCAATTCAGTCCTTCACAATAATCACAATGTCTTCACCAACCGACTCGCCGGCATCATCATCGTCTTCCCCAACCGCCGACGAATTGGAAGACCACCAAATTCAAAGGCTCACTCTGCTTCTCCATTTCATTTTCAGGTTAGCTGCCCGCCGCCGTCACAACCAATTACACGACGAAGATTCCATTATCGATCTTCCCCTCCGGGTCATCCTCTTCAACCCTGCCACCAGAGCCACCGTCATGATCGACCGATCCATTGACTTGGCCTCGCTACTGGAGGAGGTGTCCACGAAGCCCGGGCTGTTGCCGGCGTCCAAGGATTCCATGGCGGCCATGCCCACCATCGTGATCACCGAAGAAGAAGACTCTGATCAGTGTGCGATTTGCTTGGAAGATTACGTGACTGGGGAGGAGGCTAGGGAGATGCCCTGCAAGCATAGGTTTCACCCTCGTTGCATCGACAAGTGGTTGGGCATTCATGGCGTGTGCCCTGTTTGCCGATTCCCGATGCCCGTGGACGTCGAGCTCGACGGTGGTGAAACGACGGAGTGATCGTGACCTCGAGCGTGCAGGTTCCCACATTCACATGATAGTCTTTCTCACCCTCCCATTGTTTTTCTTCTTTCTTTGATAGCAGCTCTCCATGCCTTTCTTTCAGGGGTAGATATGATTTCGAAATTCGAATAATTGTATTTTTTAGAAAATATTTTATTTATTTTGCAATATTCAAGCATTTTAACGATAGAGAAGATGCTAATTAAAAAAAAAAAAAACAGAAGAAATTCATAAGACCCATTTAAAATTAAATTACTACGTACATTTGCATAATTTGATGGATATTAGATCTTTTATGCACCTTAGAAAATGATTATTAATTAATTTTAACATACATGATACATCAAACTTAAAAGTTTATAGAGATATTTTTAGTATGCTGAAAAAAGTAATGGAGCACCATCAAACGCCCCCTTAATTTGTTTGTCCAAATTTAAGAGAAACATGGCAACTGCGAATTTGATTTCGATAGAAGGAATAGTTGCTGTGGAAGTGGAACTAGCGCTAAATCCTAATCTTTCTGTTAATTCATGTCCACTGTTTTTTTATTGATTGAATGGAGTATTTAAATTGAGTTCACGTTCTGTGCTTCGCAATGCAAACTATTTCTTCTTTTTTTCTTTGCTAAGCACAAATATCCTTCAACCAAAAGTATTTCTATTCGAAGCAGACAAAAAATGTAAGGACATATTCTAATAACAATTTAAATCTTAGTTCTCTATATTGTTAGGCATCAATATCTATAAACATTGTAAACAAAGAAAGAGACTTTTGGGCTTTGGCCCATAAACAACATGGAAAGAGACCGCATGGAATATTAAAATTCACTGAGCTTTACTGCCAATGCCAAATAAATAAGATGTTACTCTTAATTTCAAATTTGACTCACTCAAATAGTGATAGGAAAAAGGAAAAAACAAAGAAGAGGTTAGTCAAACTGCATCTCAACCTGAGCTCTAGACATGCACAGCACCTATACGCTCGACGGATTTAGTTTCCGTGCCCATCCCACGATTTGTCTATCTCATCTAAATTGTCTGTATTTGATTTTTTTTTTCTATTTTTTTTTAAAATATTTTAATAGGTAAAGAATTAAAATAAAAATAATCTCTTAACTAATATTTTTTTTAAAAAATGATTTTTTATTTAAAAATGACCAGTTTAAAAAAATCAAATCTAGACTATCTAGATAGGATAGGTAAATGGTACCTATCCAAAACGGTCGACTGAGGGCAAACATGAACACGAAGTACTAATTCTAAAGAACCTGCGAGAACATGCAATCTAAGTTTTTTTTTTTTTTTTTGATAAAAGGGATGGCTAGAAGCCTACATTACATGAAAGAAAATTACACTAAAGGGGGACTGAGTCTCAAGCACTCACGGTCTACCCAAACTCTCAGCTCGGTAGGACACTCATCTAAGATAGCCGAAACGGAAATGCCCATTTTAGCAAGACCGTCTGCAATCCTATTACAAACTCTAGGAATAGATCTCAAATCCACCTGCCAATTTAAAGCTAACAATTTCCTAGCTTCCAAAACCAGATTGCTACAAGAATTACAATTAGAATCTAAAATCAGATTAATAACATTATCCGCATCGATTCTAAGATGACTTTCTTATAACCCAATTCCCAAGCCAATTGTAATCCTTCAACTACACCCCACTCTTCCGCAGTATTAGACTGGCAGATACCAATATGCTTGGTAAACCCTGCGATCCATAAGCCCAAATGGTTCCTCAGCACACCACCACATCCAGCCTTAGCGGGCCCGACCGGCACAAGCCCCATCCACGTTCGCTTCACCCAATCGAAGGGAGGTTTTTCCCACATCGCGCATGATCACAAACCTGGTGACCTATCTGCATGCTACTAACAGGGGACACAAAACGAGGCCAGAGAACAAAAATAATAGTCGTTGGGTTAGCAGGTTTGATAAAAGAAGGATCAAACAAGGAGCTATTTCTCCATTGCCATAGCTTCCAAATAGCTACACCCAAAAAGAGGCTCCAAAATCCCTCCCACCTGTAGCTAACCTGCGAGTTAAGGTTAAAACTTAGCCAATCACGCAAATCTAAAGTAAAGAAAGATACGACATACCTTGGTTTAACCAAGTTCAACCACAAATTCCTAGCATACGGCCAATCCCTCAAAATATGCAGAATATCTTCATCCCCCATATTGCACTCCCCACACAAAGCTGAAGAATGGAGCCAGGTACTCCGCCATAAGTTTGTAGGTAATTTATTTAAGGAGACCTTCCACATAAAAACCCTAATCCTCTCTGCTCCACACCATTTCCAAATGTCTTTGTAAACCTTATCCCAAAGAGACACAGGGTTTGGTTCAAGAAGGGAATACGCACTCCTTAGAGAAAAGCGCCATCCACGAAGCACCCCAAACCAAGCAATCAAGCTCCGCCTCCGCCCTAGGGGGCAATACCGCCGCAATTCTCCTCAAACCTATGGAACTAATAATAGTGGATAGTTTATGGATATCCCACAAACCCCCCACCGCCCAGTCCGCAACAGTAGAGTTCTCCTCCTCCTCAGATAAGGCACGCAAACAAAATTGGTTGAGTTGAACACCAGTATCCACCCAACAGTCATTAAAGAAGTTTATAACCTGTCCATTCCTCACCTGCCACTTAGAGCCTTGGTCAACTAAATCTCTATGATCACATATAAATTTCCAAAGCTTTGAATCTCCAGGTTTGTAAGATAAGAGCGAATCGCTATCTCTCAACATATAATGATGAAGGAGAATCTCCGCCCATAATCCTTTAACCCCACTAACGAGCTTCCAAGCCAATTTCGAACCACAAGCCTTATTGACAGAGCTCAACCTTCTTATCCCCAAACCACCATAATCTTTAGGGATAGTAAATTGGTCCCAACCAATAAGGTGAGAACGCTTGCTGCTCCCATCATGGCCCTAAATAAAATTTCTTTGTAACCGTTCAACTTCTTGACATACACTAGACGGCAACCTATCCACCATCATAGGATAAAGAGGAACAGAATTAACAACCGACTTCGCAAGAGTAATTCTTCCAGCCATTGATAGGCTATTCGCCTTCCAAACACTTAATTTGGACTTCACTCGCTCAATAACATAATGAAATTTCTCCTTACAAAGATCGGTTCCTAGATAGAGGGAAGCCAAGATACCTCTCAATCTCGCTAGAAATCTGCATCCGTGTCATAGCCTTGATCCTCAACCTGGTATGGACAGCACTTTCGGGGAGAAAAAGATAGAGGATTTGGCATTATTAACTTTGCCTCCCGAAGCCTTCATAAACTTATTAATACAATTCATCATACAAGATGTCCGAGATTCGGAGGCAATCCCAAAGAGAAGCAAATCATCGCAAACATTAGATGAGAAACACTAGGGCCGTTTCTCGAAACGAAAATAGGCTTCCATTTACCCTCCTCAACAAAGCATCACAAATCAAGTGAGATAGTCTATCCATACATAACACAAAGAGAATAGGCGAAAGAGGATCACCTTGACGAAGTCCTCTCTTCGGTTTAAAAATTCAGTTTTAGAGCCATTCCATAAAACATTATACGACACTGAAGACACACTATCAATAATGAGATCCACAAAGCCGCTATCCAAACCAATATCAAGAAGAACTTGGTACAGGAAGGACCAACTGATTCTATCATAAGCTTTTTCCATATCAATCTTGACCGCCATTAAGCCTTTCTTGCTCCTGTTTTTCCCCATAATATGAAGAATCTCCTGACCGACGATAATATTATCCTGAATGCATCTACCTTTGATAAAGCTAGACTGGAATGGAGAGACCAACTCATTCATTACTCCCCTCAGTCGCATAGCAATTAACTTGGTAATACACTTGTAATGCACCGTACACAAAGAGATTGGCCGAAAGTGAGACACCAATTCAATGTGCTCTCTTTGGAATCAAAGTAATAAGAGTTTCATTAGCCTTAGCAAGGGGAATTTCCTTACTAAAAGCCTTTTTAACAAAATCACAGAGGGACGTCCCCACAATATTCCAATTTGACTTATAGAACAAAGGTGGAAACCCATCAATACCAGGAGCTTTATAACTCCCCATAGAGAACAAGGTAGCACGAATCTCCTCACTACCAGGAAGCACAGCAACATTGTCCAAAATCTGAGGGTCAATGACAGGGAAGCTAGATTTAGTAACCAACTCCCCTGAGACTTGAGGCTCAGAACAATAAAGAGACTTGAAGTGAGTAGCAACCAGGGACTTGAGCTCATCCTCATTGTCAACCCAATTCCCATGCTCATCCTTCAGCGCCACGATCTTATTTCTCCTATTACGCATCTTGGCCTTCAAGTGATAGAATTTTGTATTTCTGTCACCCTTCGTGACCCACTCGCCCCTCGACTTTTGAAACCATTTAATTTCCTCCAGTTTCAATAGCCTCTCCAACTCCTCATTAAGTTCAAGTTCAAGATTGCAAAGAAAATCAGAGTGTGGATACGCTCTGGCACGCTGGATGCCGCTAAGTCTGTTTAAAATGTTCTGCTTCTTTTGCTCAACCAGACCGAACACATCCCTATTCCAAACGCCTAATAAAGGTTGGAGATTACTCAAGGCAAGATTAATATCCCAATCAGCGACCCAAGCTACCCAAGCTTTAGCAAGAAACTCAGAGTAATTATCATGACACGTCCACATAGTGACAATGAATTGAAAATGGAAACTGGTCTGCTGGTTCTGAACCCGACATCATTGGCTAGCTGCATGAATATGGCGGGGTTGCAGTTTTCTGTTTTCTGTTTCCGTGGTATCAAAAAAAAAATTGAAAAATGATCTGGGGATCGGACACAGCAAACTCCTCTAATTTCTTTGTCAGATAACTATTACTGAATATTTCGGCTACTGAAAGTTGTCAGTGATTAAATAATCTCTAAACTTTACCCTATTTCTGCCACATATCTCAATTTTTTGTGTTCTTGCCATATGAATATTTCCCTCTTTGTATTTTATCAATGTTATTTGTCATCTAGTTGGTTAACTCGTTAGTCATGATCGGAAAATGGTTGTAAATAAAGAATGACGTGTTTTCCTTAGCCTACTTTCAGAGAGAAGCATGAATATATTTTAAACCAATTCTTAAAAATATATAAATAAGTATTAGAACTACACATGCCATCCTTATTGTGATACCTATTTGCCTAATTTGATCAAATTAATAAAGTTAATTAATATAACATGTATTTTGTGAAACACTCTAGTAATCTTTCTTAGTTTTCTCTTTCTCTCTCTCCTTTGATTATTATTAAAGGAGCATTGATAAGAGTAAATTGAAAAAATGACAAATATAAAAAATACCTTATATTAAAGCATAAGATTATCTCTCTAAATAGGCCTATACTAAAGACATGAGGGAGTTTCGTATTTTAATTTATTATTTGTTGTGCCGGAAAATATGTAAAAATTATTAAGTTTTATTTCACGAAGCCCAAAAATCTTGTTTCCTTACCATCCAAACACCCATCCTCCAATTAGAACTGAGAAATTAAGCTAAGCCCATTTAGACCCTGAACCTTCAAGAGCTGAGCTTGAAAATTAGAGGAGCTAAATGAAATTAGTCCTACAGGGCCGTCCCTATAGGGGCTCGAGTTTAAAATGACCAGGCCTCGGGCCAGCCCGTTAGACCCTTTTATTTTATTTTTTCAAAAAAATTACCTCGGCTGCCTGGACTTGAGAGTTGAAAAGTGAGAACCCTAAGAATTTCAATCTTGGTCTCTCTTTCTTTCTTTTTTCTTCAAAAATCTCACTCACACTCACTCACAGACTTGAAGTACAATTGAATATCTTTGAAATTGATGATAGTGGCGAAAAAGATGACAATGATAGTCATCGTACTAATGTTACTTAGTGATATGCTTCTTATGTTTTATGTGAGTTATTTGTAGACAATAGTTTGCTTTTGATTACGAATTAGTGAATATGTTTATTTGTTGGATAATTCGTGTTGTTTAGATATTGATGTTGACAACATTTATTTGATAAATCAGAACTTTAATTGTTTTATTCATCAAAAACCAAAAAGAACTTTAATTGTTGTAATTTACTAATTATATTTCTTTGAAAAAAATGGAGAAAAAATAGTTAAAATTTAAAATAATAACTTACTACAGGCCCGTAGGCATGTAAAGGGCCAACCTTGACCCTAGTACTCTCAAACCAGACTTTAAAAAATAAATGTTTTTCTTACATTGGATCTGTAGAGCCGGCCCTGCTCTACACACACACATACTGACACTGATTCACAGGCTCGATTGGAGGGATTACATATTGGTAGAACGGAACAGCAAATCTATCCAAAGGACCATGTAAAGGGGACCATAATTCCTAAAATGGTAACGTTCCAGGAATAAACAATGAAGACTGCCTCTTTTACTACGAATGTTCAAGTTACTTGCGGAGCAACAGAGGATATAAAATTTCATGAAAATTGACTCGTAGGAGACTATACATTACTCTTTTTTCTGTTGGAAGCTTAAATGGTTATATGAAATGAAATCAAAATTTAATTTTGTTCCCACATTGACTTATTAGCATACCCTCAAAAGAATATTAGTATGAATGTAGAGATATGTAACAAATAGAATCTGATTTTGAAGAGGGAAATAAGGGAAAAGGGAAACAAAACTGCACAAATACTTACAAAACACACAAGCAGATAGGAAGCAGTATAACAGGAACGAAGACACTAGACACTACAGGGCCATGTTCACAGAACTAACATAAAAAGCAACAGAAGCAAAACTGTGATAATACCAGAGACTTCAATTTTTTGGAAAAAGCAAGTCAACTGGGACACGAGCTTACACTCTGTAATTGAGCACCTGGGTTCACGGGTTTGGAATAATGTATCGCCTCCGGTCCAATTATAGGAACACTTTTACACTCACTTACAAAAGTGTTCCTGAGTATATATTTTAGTTAAGGTTAACACTATAACTTCTACTAATAATCAACTTCAGGGTGTTTACTGTGAAATGGTGTAAGCAAATAAAATAGGAGTAATAAACTTCATAAAATAAGAAGCAGAACAACGAGTTGATTACTCTTGTTATCATTTACCAGAGAACAACTACATACCCCACTCCTAACTGCAACATTTGAGAATATAGCCAACAACCATCTTTAACTACGATCATCACGAAGACGATAGAGATGTGACGACAAAGAATGAGAGAAATAAAACAGAAAGGTGAAAGAACAGGATTTATATATCCAAGTGGAGGGAACCGAATAAAGGTTGTAATATTCAGGTATAAATTACTGTAATTGATCCATAATACCTTACAACTTTATTGCCAAGTACGCTTATTCAATGATAATTTAGTTTATAATTTCCTAAACGCTTCTCATGTATAAATATCCTACCTCTTGATCTTTCGAGGCTTCTTTGGACCTGGAACTTCTAGTCTACCAACAGAACACCCACATCTTGCCCGAAGAATCAGAACGGCTCTTCCATTAGGGGGTGCTATCTTCTTCAGTTCCAATTCCAGTTCTCGATGATGATCACGAGGCAGTTCAAACAAGCCCTTTTTGATTCCTTCATTAGGCGAATTCTTCACACAATCCTCTGTTTCCAACTGAATGTCAAATTCAGCCGCCTTTCTCATGCCCTTGCAACCAGGATTACCGCATTTCCTACTCGTACAAGTCAAAACTCCCCAAACAGAAATCGCAGCAAGAGAAACACCAAATCCTACGTACATAAAGATCGGTGGCGCAAGAGAAACCTCTTCTTTCACCGCATAAAGAATTGCGCAACAAATCTTAATAGACCCAGTTATGACATAGTAAATGAATGGAAAGAACAAGAAACCGAACGCGCAAATTGCAGCAATGAATAACGCTACTTCCACCACAGCCCATCGAGATCGCTCGCATGTCAGAACTTGCGGAGAATTGGGGGGATTGGACATCCTTCTAGTCCGCTGTGTCCTATTAGTTTGTCTTGAATTAGAACCGAATTCGGAAGAACACTCAGAATTCGCCACGACAGGGGTTTGGTCAACGGGCTTGCAGAGCGAGATTGAGCTATGGAAATAGACCATCTCAGAGTCTGCAATCCAATCCCCTCAGGTAACAGTTAACCTCATGCTTATGCAAGCAATATATGTATGACAGGTATTCATGACATTTTTCAGAAAAATCACTACAAAAGCCCATAACAGATGTAGGAAATACATAATGATGTATATATGGCAATAACAATACACAGCCCCCCTATGACCTGTTTGTTATCCCAGTCTGCACATTCTACCAGTGCCACGATGTACGGTCGTGTCGGTAATGAGGAAAACTCTAACGGTGTTAACAATACCATAACCCGTATATTCATGATGTCACCGAGTTTCAAATGAGACGAGTTTCAAATGAGACAGAGTCTCGGACAAGAACACAACAATCATATATATAAGCAAAACAAAAGCATCGAGTCGTGTTAAGACGTCGCGAACGTACCTTCGTTGACGGTACTTTCGGTACGTTTTACGAAAAACCGTACTTTTTGACGACGGCGGTACAACAACGGTACGACGTGCGGCTCGACATGCGGTTTGATTATCTCGAGATATCCTATAAGGATAGTATTTATCAGTTTTAGCATCATAACGGGCATTTTAGGTAAAAATTACCATTTTGCCCCGACCCCCTAATCGGCGAAATTTCACCGAGCTTCGCCGTTTTCACTCTATCTCTCCGAGAATTTTGTCGATCTCTTTTCCGATATATTTTGAAATAAATACCATATATACACCTACATATGATATCTAGACTATCCGGGAAATTTAAAGACAATTCTAGCATTCCTACTATATCTACCGAAAGAACTACCGAAACTAAAGACTAGGGGAAAAACTTACCAGGCTTTGCTCGGACTTTCTCGAGCTTCTCTCTCTAAAACCTCTCTCTAGGCTGCGTTTTTGGGATGAAAATGAAGAGGAAGGAGGCTTTATTTATAGAAGAAAGGAGGACAAGTGGGAATTTCATCAAAAGACTTGGATCGGATTTCAACCGCTCGGATCGCACTTTGACACGTGGCTTGATCTTGGCCATACACTCATGTGCCGACATCATCCTTCTAGAAGAAGATGATGTCATGCATGATGTCATGCATGCCGACTTACCGATAAAGTTCCCGATCGTGTCCGAATCGCGTAATCTTCTTGAATCTCAAAATCGGCGGGGTTTTGAAGTTATATTCTACCACATTCAAAACACTTGGGTTAACTAAATTTCTAATCCCATTGAGGGTATTCATTCTATCGGGCTGAACATTCCAGGCCCCGACGCGGTCGATCACGGAAATAACTTAGGTAGTGCCAACCGGATAATAATTCACGGGTTCGTATTATGTTCGACCTAAGGAAACTTATCCCTGGATTGTCACAACACTCAAGTTTACTACGGGTTCACTTTTTACTATCGCCTATCCCCGATATACCCGGTCTCTTATTTGCTCTGTTGGCTTCAGAATCAACTTCGGAGATAGTCCACTCCGAGGTAGAATTTCACTTGTTCATAACAAGTCCAGTTGTTTCTGACTTTGTTTTTAGGCCTTGAGGTTTGATTTTATTTTTAACCATTCTTACTTAGTCATCAGATATTTCTACTGATTATATTATTATTTTATTATTATTTTAATTAATTAATTTCGAATTTCCCTTATTTTAATTGTTTTTACCAATTAATTTATTTATACCTTAATCTAAACAATTAGTCAATAATTATATAATTAGCCATTTACTAATTGTTGATAATTTTATGATTTAGGATAAATTATTATCTCATAACTATTGAGTGACATTGGTATTTTATATCTTATATTAAATATTAAAAATCAAAGAGCATAAAGTGCTTTTTAATATTATTTTATTTATGCTCAATATTTTTCCAGGGAAATAATCCCAAAAATTTTTAAAATTCAAGATAACATACTTTCCAAGTTTTTATCGTATCTCGCTATCATATGATATTTACCATAATGTTTTTAGGCCATTTTTCGCCTTATAAAATTCATTTTCCATGGATTTTTAGCTTATTTTCCTTTCAAATTTTCACAGTAATTTCCTTAGAAAATAAGATACTTAAAAATTATATTGTTTGATACTCCATATTCATCCATTAGAAAATAACAATTTTACTTATTATAACAAGACTCCGGATAAATAATTATCTAGGTATTACATTTCTCCCCGTTAAATAAAATTTCGTCCTCGAAATTTATTCCATCCTAACGAGCCCTCAGTGCGTCAACTTCTAATATATTGATGATGGTTTTTCCTAAATCATCTCATTCGTGAGCCAATTCTCGCTTTTGCCTACCATTGCAACTGGGGTACTCTTTATCCCTGAGTCATTTCTAAAAACGAGAATTTTGGTCTGACTATAATGTCATTTTGTACTTTAATACTTCGTCTTTCAGAATATGATCATCTGTTAAGATGATATTTCTACAATGAGAAATGCAAAAGATCGTGAAATTTATTCGAGTTCGGGGTGTTTTTAATCGATAAACTTTTAATCCATACCTTCATTTGTCCATTTGAAATATGCCTTGAGGTATTCGAATAGTCTTTACCATAACTTTCAATCATTTAAAATGACAAAATTCTTACATATACCGTTACATCAACGCAAGGAATGGATCTACTCACAGACATACATAAACATGACCGACCATAACAGGTCTAAGAAAATTCTCGATCTAACCATAGTTCCATTGAACGCATAAATAAGTTACACCTTTGCCCATACAAGGCTTCAAGTGATGCTATTGTATTCGTGAAAATCCGAGAAATAAGTTTCAATGAAACGTATTTATAGTTTCTTGGAATTTTTTTTACTTTAAACGGGACAAAGTCCTCATAGTATTCAAGTAGCCTTTGCTCTTGAATTACCACACAAGCTATTTAAAACTAACTTTTACGTAGAGAGTACCAACATGATGATTACTTCATACAGACGGTAATCACTCTCTAAATCGTAACCATATAAGAATTTATCTAGCGATGCTATCCACTACCGAGTTTCTTTCAACTCAAAAAATATTTCAAGTATCTGTGGTAGCCGTACCATTCTATGGTTACTCCGTAGAGGTAATGCCTCTATATTCTCTAAACGATAATTATTATCTCTAAGTCACGCGTAAATTTGTTCAATTGGAGAGGCTTTAACTGACGAGAGGTGCGAGTCATCACGCTGTCCTGCTGCAGCAAGACATATCCCAATCCATACCTACTGGTACCACAACAGACTAACTTGGACCTGGGATAACCAATCTCTTGGTGTTGTGACTAACTTCTTCCTCAGTCTATGTAAGCTCGTCTCACAATCTTTGTTAATGATTTAATTTCCATGGAAACACCTTGTAGCGGTTCAATAACCGCTACAAGAACTGTTACAAATATAAAAATACAATTAGTAGCGGTTACCTAACCGCTACAAATTTGAATTTAAAATCCCGCGTAGTTTAGTCGCGGTAGTTAAACCGCTACAAAATGAGCCAATTTGAGTTCAAATTCCCGCCAAAGTTTTTTCGCGGTTTTCTAACCGCTATATAAACCGTTACACAATTATAGCCGTTTGACATTAGTTACGGTGAGTCGTATTAACCGCGACAAATGTTGGCGCTATTTTATTCGTGGAAAATTCAAATTTGTAGCGGGTTTTCAACCTAACCGCTACAAATGTTATTAGCTCCATTATTTATTTCACAATATCTATTTTATTTGAGAAAATTGTTTTTTATTCACTTCATATTAACTCCATTAATTATTTTACAATATCTATTTGATTTGGCTATAATAAATTTTTTTGACAAAATACATTTTTCATTTTATATTGTTATATATTATAAGTAACATTAATAACCTAATATAAATGGAATATAAGTATTGAAATAGTACTCCAATATATGACAAACATACCATAATAAAAGATAACAAATATTTAAAGAAATAAAAATGTCAACAAACCACATAACATAAAAAAGAAAACAAACATCCAGCAGTTCAAAATAAAAACTAACTATCAAGAGCCTGATGATTAGGTCCTGTCTCAGGGGGCTCTCTCAGTGGGGGCTCTCTCAGGAGGGGCATGTGCACGACCAAATGTAACAACGCCCTCGTCATCAGCAAGAAGGGGAGGGGGAGGCGGGGGGAATCCTCGTAGATGAACAAAGGGGGAGGCTCGGGAGATGGAAACCGTCTGTTAGGTAACAACTCAGTCAAGGCCTCGGTAACAGCATCCCAGCTCTTCCTCTGACTCACGAACCAACGGTCGTATCTCTCTTGCATGCGCCTATTCTTGGCATCATGCTCGGCCTTTTGTGCAGCAACCTGCTCGGCAACCTTCGCGGTAATGATCGTATCAACCTTCTCGGCCCACAGCAGCTTTCATTGGGGCCGTAGGATCCACAGACCCCTGTGACTTCGAGGGCTGCGACGCTCGCAGATCAGCCTGGCTCTGTTCAATCCAGGCCTGACGCACAGATTTCAGAAAACATTAATCAAACAATTTAATTCAATTTAAATATACAATATTAACTATATAAATAATGTTTTTGTGACTTACTATGATGTCCTCTGCTGCGTCAGAGGTCGGCGTCCCATCACGGTGTCTATGGGTGCGTGTGAACAACTGCCCATAGTCTGTCTCACGGTTCTCCTCCCGAGCCTTCTCTTGCTGAAAGAGTTAAAAAAATATAAACTTTATTATTTCAAAAACAAAACAATCATCATTTAAACCTAAAATTAATTGAACTTTCAACATACCATCTCACTATAGGTCACAACAAACGTCTTGGTTCCTATCGTGTGATGAACCTTCTTATGTGAACGACTTCTGGTGTTCCTCTGGGACAGGGCCTGCAAGGAGGAGCAAACAAAATGTTAAGTGAAATTAATTATAGATTTAAATGATTTCTTGTAAACTATGTTTCAAGTACATTTAAACTATTAATTAATTTAAACCAAATGTAAACAAAAAATTAATTTAATCTATATTTATATTTTTAAACTACATTTAAACAAAATTTATTTAAAGAAATTTTAAACAATAAATTAAGTCATGTTTAAACAAAACTTAAACTATGATTAATTAAAAAACCTACCTGTCCCTCTGCACTCCTTCGATAGTGGACAAAACCCACCCAGTCATTTGGGTCAACGCCATCTGGGACGTTCTCGATCAACTGCTGCAAAAGCATAGTCGAATCTTCATTCTGCTGGTTGTAGAGACGACCCCTCCGGCTCTTCCACCCTTCCCCTATTTTCATCAATACGTACCTCTATATCATAATTTAATTAGTAATTAAGTAATAATTAATTAAGAAATAAATAAATAAATAAACCACAACTTATTACTATTAATATTTAAATTTAATTAAACAACATAAGTTACCTGTACAATGTTAGTAAACGCTTTGTCCTTGTTCTCCGACGGAATCTTTCTCCAATCGTGGAAAAAGATCGGGAACCATGCCCAATTCCCACCAAATTCTTATAGGAATCGGTTCAACGAGATGACCACCATTGCCGTCGGTGAGTGCGTGTCCATGTTCCGGGGGACTACGACGCGATACCCGTCCATCCGAGTGACCGCGGAAACATCCAAGCATCCTCCCGGTTGTGTTCCCATATGTATCTGCACAATTATAAAAACATTATTGTATTGTGTTTAAATAAATTTAAATTACATGTAAGGAATTTAAATTTAATTTTTTGCCAAAAAACTAATTATATTTACCTTGGACATCCACCAAAAATCCGATGGAACGCGAAGACGACGGTCGGGGTTCCGTGGTCCCGCTGGTTCTCCTCATCGAAAAATTGCTCCGCCTCGGCTTTGGGAATGTTAATACGGATGTCCGGATTTTCGTTGAGGTCACTAAACAACAGACTTGCACCCTTTTCTCCCCCTACGGTCTCTAGGTTTGGGATTGGCTCATATGCAAAGAGTTCATCAAACTACCTCCCCTCTTGAGGGGGCGGAGGGGGAATATTTACAGGCCCACGCCCTCTCGTACGGCCCCCTCTACTACTACTGCCCCGTATAGGCTTTCTCTCTCATTCAACAACTTTCCCTTTTCCCTTATCTTTAGAAACCATGATGTTGAAAGGTACAAGTTGAATGGTTAAAAGGTGAAAAATCAAAACCTTCGTGCGTGATTTTCAAAATGAGGCGAACTGTTAAAAAACTGCTACATTTTGTAGCGGTTTTCACAATAACCGTGACAAATTTCTCAATCTTGTTGCGGTTTATGGGAAACCGCCGTTTAAACCGTGACAAATATGCCTCGTAATTCGTGAAATTTTGTAGCGGTCATATAACCGCTACAAATTGATTGACCTTTGCGATTCTGTCATGGTTAAGGGGTAGAACCGCTACAAAATGTTTGTCCTTTGACATTCAGTAGCAGTTATTGGTAACAACCGCTACAAAGTTATTTTTTTGCAAAAAAAAAAAAAAAAAATCCAAACTAATTAGTTTGGTGAAAATAATTAAAATAAAAAACTTTCAATTAATTTAATTATTTTCTTTATTTTCCTCAAAAGAGTCGAGAGTAATAAAATAAGAATAAGAAGTTTATCGAAAATAAACCAACATGTCCGTGAAGATTCGGATTCGGTATAGCCGCCGATCTCCCATAAAAAACTCACGACTCATTTTGATCAGAGATATTTTAATGAGAGAAAGGTGGCTATATTGGAACCCAATCTTTGGTCACATGTTGGACTATCTTTAGAAGAGTAGAAGTCTTCACGTCAAAGAAAGAATTAAATCTGGATTGTCACTAAAGAAACTGCCTCGGCTACAAGGATGAGAGAGGCAAATATCTGCAGCTCTCATCGATAAGGCAAAACTTTATAGCCTATAACTCCGCAAGTATACGGGTCGTATCAAGTAATAAAGAGTAAGTAAGATATCGTTCCCACAAGGACTTTAGTACCAAAACTTCAGTTAAGCATTAATTTTACACTTTCCTTTAAGTTGAGCAAACCAAATTAAATTTAATTAAGAGAAAACTAAATCAAAATAAACTAACTCAAGAAACAATCAAACGAGCAACCTAGAGTCACTAATCCCTTATTTGTTTCCTAGATTTTATCCCACTAAATTAATTTGACTTAACTTTATCAGCCAATCTAGAGTATTAATGTCTATAAATGCCTTCCGATCCACTTATATACCTACCTTAATTAATTATGTGATGCCTCACAATAAGATGTGTTTTAAATCGGGCTCACTCTAATTTGAGTATGCGGAGCTTCTAGGTATATTCTATCCTAGACGCAAATTAGATTAAAACCTAATTCCACGCAAATTATATTAAAACCTAATTTCACATTTTTTAATCCCAAGGTCAATTTAAGATCCCTCTTCCAAGTTCAACCATAAATCCCCAAAACATGCTCAATGATGGCCAATCAAGAAGCAATAACAATAAAGACAAGATTAAATAAACTGAAATAAAATTAAGCAAAACTAATTAATGGGAATAATCTCTAGAACCCAAACAAGTTCATAGGTCCTCTAGGTTGAAAAGAGAATTAGCCACACATGGCTATAACAAAATCCATAACAAAAAGATGAAACTCAAATTGAAAGAATAAAGGAAAGAGATGAAAGAAAGTTTCTCTGTCGCCTCCACAGTCCTTCCGTTCTTTCGTGGAGATGATGAAGAGAACCGAAACGCTCAGTCGCTACTCCTCTGCTTCTTCGTTCCTCCTCGTTCTGCGTCTCTCGATCTGCTCCTCTGTGATCTTTTTGCATGTCTCTGCCTTTCTATTCTCCTCCTCTTAATTAATCACCAAGCTTAGGATCCAAGTTTAATCACCAAGCTTAGGATCTAAGTTTTTATTCCTTTTATTTAATTTATGGCTGCAAGATCCATATGCTTTTTGTCTCTTCTCTTTCATATAATATCTCCCGAACAATAAAAATAGGATATGAGTAGATTTTATGTCGATTTATTCTTTGATCCTAAGTTTGATTCAATGATGGAAACGTTTATAAAAGATAATTAAATAGGCATATAATATTAATAAATTCAGCTAATTCTCATAAAATATACACATATTTAATCATAAAATATATACTTATCACTCATCTCCTAAGATAAGAGATCAGAGCTGCAGACATCTGCTTATCTTCGACTACCAAGCCAAGAAAGTTCATTCAGTGACCATGCAGATTTAGTAATTTCTATACATTTATAATTAGATGTACGGACAGATTAACTATATATATCGTGAATATTTGTAGCGGTTAAGGCGAAACCCCTACAAAATTTCATATTTGACGCTATCAAAGCGTCGTTTTTCTCTGAACGCGACAAAAAGGTGTCGTCTCGCTTTGTTGTAGCGGTTTTTTTTATGTAATCGCTACAAATAGACCGAAACAAATTTCGCGCCATTACGCGCCAACGCTGGCGCCAAATTTGTAGCGGTTCGACCAATAAAACCGCAACAACTTGAACGCCACAAACATTCGCACCATTGCGCGCCAAGCTAGCGCCACATTTCTAGCAGTTTACTTTATGGTACCACTACAAATATTGTTGTAAATAAGCGTGTCAATGCTTTCGCTACTAATTTGTTGCGGTGTTGTCTATAACCGCTACAAATACATGATTTTGTAGTGGTTATTTATGACCGCTACAATTAAACCGCGACAAATGATAGTTTTTTTTGTAGTGTTATACTGGAGAAGTTGACTAAAAAAACTACATCTAATGCAAAAAAACTAAAAAAAAAAAAAAAAAAAAAGGATAGAGACTTACCAGATGATGCTATGAAGAGGAGGCTGGAGGTGAGAGGAGAGGAGGCCAACGCCGGCGGTGAGATCATAGGAGGCCGGAAACAGGAGGAGGAGGACGGAACCGGAGGGAGAGGAGGCCGGAAGGAGGGTGCACGGCGGTCCAAAGGCTGGCCGGACGGAGGGACTGAGAGAGAGCACGACAGAGAGAGAGAGAAAACTGGAAAAATGGGGGAGAAGAAGACTCTTAAGCCCAATTTCGGGATTAGGAGCAAATTTTGCAACGGAAACCCTTTTCCGTCGCAAATAGGCGGCAATCCGAGCTCAGTGGGTGCCGGTTGAGAAGCCATTTTGCGACGGATGTTTTTTTCCGTCGCAAAATCATCCTTTTTTTTGCGACGGATTTAAAAATCCATCGCAAATTTTTTTATATTTGCGATGGATTTATAAATCGCAACTATCGAAAAATTTGCAACGAAACCAATTCCGTCACAATTTTAGTCTTTTCTTGTAGTGTTTCTTTTTTGTTTATATTCTTTTATTTTTTAATGCATTTAAAACTTTCATTTAAAAAAAAAATTATTGGGAGTGCTGCCCCCGAACCCCCGAATTCCCTCACAAATTGTGCAAACACAAATAAAAAATCATAACTCCGCCATTGGTGCCCCCTTCGTTATTTTCCTAGATCCGCCACTAGCAATGGATGCCTTTTGTGAAAGGCAGTGTTACTTTGAGGATCATGATTGGCTAATTAAGGTTTTGGACGAGGAGTATAATTCAGCAGACTCGAATGCAAGCCGCTGGATTTAGGGAGGGAGTTAATAGGCTCCTGTTTGTTTCTTTTGGTTGTACCTTTGTCTCTGATTGCAGAGTGCGTGTCTCTCTCTCTATATATATGTACGTATGTATGTGTATATATGTAGAGTTTTGCTTGGTATATATTAATGAAGTATTTAATTTGTTCAGTCTAAAATAAATAAATAAAAGTAGTGGATTTTTGTTTAATTTCTGTAATTTTAGTACAAATGAGAGGATCATAATATATGGATTAAAAAGCGATACCAACTTTATGATTATTTTGAAAGATTATAATTAGCGGTTACTGGTTTCCAAAAAATCATTATCAAAATTTAGGGAATTATGCTGCAGTTTAGACTTCTGAAAAGCATTTATAATGACTTTTTCTTTGAAGAAGTAGTGATTAATTTCTTAAAATCTTGTTATAAATTATAGCAATGACGATATGATTCTGAGCGATATTTTAATAATGAAGTTCCCAATTTTTTTCCATAAGTGGGTGTTGTTATATAGTACTCTTTTGCCCATTCCTCTTACAAGTGGGTGTATGGTAACCAAGTGCCATTTGATTATATGTCAGTTTATAAATTAGATAACTTAATTTAGTATAAAAAAGATAAGGTTGAAGTATTTATTTAGTCCTTTATATATACTTTAACGTTCAATTTAATCCCTTGTATTTATAAAATGTACTTTTAATCTATTGACCTTAACACTGTTAGTCTCATCTAATAAAAAAATTGAGCATGCAATTAAATAAATTTAAGCATTATGCTTAAATGTTAAGAATATATAAAAAAAAAAACATTTCTTAATTCTAACTTGACAATTAAAAATAATATTTTAATAACCATAACTATTGTCCCATCTTCTTCGTTCCCAGGTATACAACTCCTCACTCCCCTCCATTAATGGCTTTTTCTCTCCAATATTCCTTCCATTTTCTTATTCCTATCTCAGCAGTCGGCACTTCTTTCATTAGTGACTGAGAGAATGATAGAATAAAGGGGTGATGAAATAGAAATGGTTTGCAAAATGAAAGATTTCAAGAAAATTATAAAAGAAAAAAAAAAGGAGAGAGGGGATTAGAGGCAGAAGGAGTGCTGTATGGCGAGAGAGAAGTAAGAAAATGGGAAGAACATTGAAATGAAGAAGTCATTAATGGAGGAGAGTGAGAAGTGTTTAGATATTTGAAATTAATATTTCATATATAATCTGTTAAATGTGTTAGACAAGTTGGCTGTTGTAAATATTTTCAAACCTCTAACTTGAGGGAAGGATGAAACAATTATTATTAATAGGAAATTTTAGTAATTTGAATATAGTTGTACTCGTTATTAGCTGGATTGTGACGGTGTTTTCGTCGTCATCGTGTATGAATAGGGGTCAACCCTCATTGATGTGTTCATAAACAAAATAAGATATACTCTCCACTCGAAGTCAAGGGCAGGGTTGACTGGATTGTAACGGTTTTTTCGTCGACATCACGTATGAATAGGATTCAACCCTCATTAATGTGTTCATAAACAATAAGATTTACTTTCCACTCGAAGTCAAGTGCAGGGTCCACAAATTTTTTGCACTTTTCACGGTACAATTAACACACGCGGACGACCGTCTCGCCGAAGACCCTCTCACTCTCCCCACACAACGTGTTAGATCTCTCCCTACAAAGTTTGCAGCTCTCTCTCTCTCTCTTTGGCAAGAAAGAGAAGAAAACATTGAACAGTGAAAGAGAGAAGTTGAAGACAGAAAAGTCGAGGGAAGCAAAAGACCCCGCGATCAAGCACTTCGGAGAAATGATCCCGCAAACGGAGATACAGGTCGTATCCGGAGGCTCTTCCAGAGCTCCGGCTTCTTCTTCTGGGGATATTGGTAACGATGGTATTGATCACAATCGTGCTTCTCCCACAAACTCATCGAGAGAGTCCAACACGAAGAGGGATGAGGAAGAACAAGAAACTGAGAAGGTATGAAAATTTAAGTGAGGGTCGTAAATTATTGATTTCGACTGTGACCCCTTATGTAAAACGCAGAGAGATTTAATGGGTTGGTGGTGATTTGGCTTTGGCAATGCCATTTCTGTTGATTTGCTGTAGTAACCTTCTTTTGGTTTATATTATGATTCGAATGACAATGACTCCTTTGATTCGGTGTTTTGGTTAAGTTTCCATTAGGATAGCTTTTCTGATTGGTTTCTTTCAAATTTCCAATTCTTTTTCCGAAATTCAATTTTTTAATGTTATCTTTAACAATTTGATGCTTGGTTTGTTTCCACTAGAAGATTTATGTTACTTTGTTAGCATTCATATTTCAATGAATTCTCATGTACTTAATACTTGTTTGGATCAAATTTAGGATTTCTAAAAATGCTTATTCACATAAATCGAAATAAAATTTCTCACACATCTACTTGTACACTGTAAATAACCATTAAAAAGTTATTTTTGAAAGTTTTAACCGCTGTTCCATACAACAGTTTAGCTAATCTGTCATGTCCTGAAATTGCAGCATGATTGTATAGGGTTAGCATTTTTTAAGCTTTTGATTTTCTTATGGTGCTTGTCGATATAATTTATTTTCCTCCATTTTGACCTGTACCTTTCCTGGGATTCAGGCTTCTGACGACCAAGCCTGCGACGTCGGCTCCACCTCCTTCGTGAAGACCTGCCTTAATTGCCTCAATGCCTTATCAGGTGCTTTTGTCTTTCATGTTCACACATCACTCTTTCATGATTTATCTGCAATATCCGTCATGATATAAAATACTTCTTCCGAGTAAAAAGAGCTAGCTAGCCATCTAATTGCATATAGTAGTCTTAATACAAGTGGTCCATAACGGTGAATTCCGGTGCAGAGGATTTCGTCTCTTATGACCTTCCTCCTTTGAAAATATCTGCTCCCAGAAGCGATCAAGGAATTATCTTTTATAGGACCATCCGCACGTTTGCTTTGAATGATTTTTTTTTTTTTTTTTTTTTTTTTGGGTTCAACGCTTCGGGGTTATTACTGTATGAGGCACATGGATACAGGAAGCTTTTAAAGTTTTAAAAGTTTATTTTTTTCCCCTCTTGTTAAATGTTAGTACAGCAAATTATTATTTGAGTCACATACTGAAAAAGAAAAGGAGAGACCAATGACATGACATGACATGGCATGAGATATTGAGATTAGTCCTATAAACTATAAAGGTAGTTGCCAGTGAGCTATAATAGGGACCGCCTGATGAACCGAACATCAAGACGAGGATGGCAGTTTGCCTCTAGAGCAAACATTCTTTCTTCCGATTAATTGTTCTTCTTTTGACAAGTGTGTCAATTTTTACTCTTTTTTCATTTTGTAGGGGGAAAAGTTTCTTTAAGATAAATATACCCAGCATAGTTTTTTTTTTTTTCCGTCGATTCTGAGATATGCTGTTCAATATTTAGAAACCCTTAATTATAATGAAACTAAGGCATAAGTTATTATATATATATATATATCCCGCTTGATTTTTCAGGAATTGGGATACTCTCCGTTCCATACGCTCTAGCATCTGGAGGATGGCTCAGCTTAATCCTTCTATTTGTCATAGCTATGGCAACATTTTACAGCGGTGTACTGATTAAAAAATGCATGGACATGAATCTAGGAATCAAAACCTATCCTGACATAGGTTATCATGCATTTGGAGGCAAAGGAAGGCTTGCTGTGTCAATAACCATGTACACCGAACTCTACTTAGTCGCAACAGGATTCTTAATCTTAGAAGGGGATAACTTAAACAATCTATTCCCCAACACTTTGTCATTGAACTAGCGGGCTTATCTCTCGGGTGGGAAGAAACTCTTTGTGATACCGATTGGCCTTATCATCACGCCTTCGGTTTGGTTTGATAACTTAAATATTCTGTCGTATATATCGGCAAGTGGTGTGTTTGCTTCTTTTATTATAATTTGCTCCATATTTTGGATTGCAACAGTAGATGGAGTTGGATTTAACCATAGAGGGACTCTTATTAATTGGGAAGGTATCCCTACTACAGTTAGCTTGTATACCTTCTGTTATTGTGCACATCCAGTCTTCCCCACCATGTATAATTCCACCAGAAAGAAACCTCAATTCTCCAATGTAAGTCTCCAATGTAAGTCCTTTTAATTTCCCTTTTACACTGAACAGTAAAGTATGTTTACTTATAAGGTTTGGATACCTCCCCTCTCAACACGTTTTAAAACCGTGAGTGATGATGACCCGTGAAGCACTAAGATGTTAAAATTTCATAATTATATATTACTCATTAATTTTGACTTATTTGCATTTCAGGTGTTATTGATGTGCTTTGTGCTGAGCACGTTTGGTTATGCATCAATGGCTATATTTGGCTACTTGATGTATGGTTCAAATGTACAATCAGAGATAACATTGGATCTACCCATGAATAGGTTAAGTTCAAAAGTTGCAATCTTTACTGCTTTGGTGAATCCAATAGCTAAGTATGCTTTGATGGTGACACCAATTAAGAATGCTTTGAAAGAGTTGCTACCAGCTGATGGGACTTGCAAGAAGAGTTGGTTCACAAATATCTCCATAGGCACAACCTTGGTAATCAGTACAATCATAGTTGCCCTAAGTGTTCCTTTCTTTGGATATCTCATGTCTTTAGTTGGAGCAGTTCTGGGCGTCACAGCTTCATTTCTACTTCCATGCTTTTGCTACCTAAAGATTTTAGGGACGTATAAAAAGTTTTGTTTTCAAACTGTGGCAATAGTGGGAATAATATTCACCGGTGTAATGATAGGAATATTTGGTACATACGCTTCAGTCCGTAATATTATTGAACAGTTAATGTAGTTATATATATGCCAGTGTTGCCTTTTGTGAAAGGCAATGTTACTTTGAGCATCATGATTGGCTAATTAAGGTTTTGGATGTACAATTCAGCTGACTCGAATGGAAGCCGCTGGAGTTGGGGAGGGAATTAATAGGCTCCTGTTTGTTTCTTTTGGTTGTGCCGGTCTCTAGTTGCTTTTGAGATTATATATATATGCAGAGTTTTGCTTGGCATATATATTAATGAAGTATTTGTTCAGTTCAAAATAAATAAAAAAACAAGAGTATATTTTTCTTTAATTTCTGTAATTTTAGTACCAATGAGAAGATCATAAAATATGGATTAAAATAGGGGATAGGTTATTCTTCTGCCTACTATTATTTTACCTACATTTGCCTACCCCTTTCAATACCATTAAATTATGATCTTATCCAACGGTGAAGATTTGAGGGATAAAGTAAACTATTTTACCCATTTCTCTCTCTCAACGCCTCCCACCTTCTCTTTCTCGATTTAGGGTTTTGAGTTCGCTTTCTCTGTGCAACTATTGTTGTTATGAAGAAGTGGTAAATGCTGCTCGTTGAATCCTAAAAAATTAAACAATGTTCTTTTTTTTTTTTGAGTGATTCATTTCAATGTTATAGTCTCGCTTTCATGATCTCTGGCCGCTTCTATACGTACGACACGATTTCTTTCCCCTCTAATTACAATCAGAAAATTGGGAATTATACTCTATAGTCTGAACCCTTTGGAATTGGAATTGTGGATTAGATTGGTTCAGCACCCAAACTCCGATCCCTGAATGTCGCTGCTGACTAATATTCTTATGGACCAAAAACTAACCACCTACCTTCTTCTCTGTCTCTCGTCGATCTCCTTCTATTTCCCATAGTTTATGCTTCGATTTTAAAACCTAGTTAAGGGAAAACTTAATTTACCAGAAAAACTGATGATAGGGAGAGAGGAAGGGCTAAAAGGATTTATTTTATCCTTCAAATTTTCATCGTTGGATAAGATTATAATCTAACGGTATTTAGATGGGTAGGCAAAGGTAAGTAAAATAAGAGTAGGCAGAATAACATATCCCTTAAAATAGATACCAACTTTACAATTATTTTGAAAGATTATAACTAGTGATTACTGGTTTCCAAAAAATCATCAAAATTTAGAAATTATGCTAGCAGTTTATATTTTAGAATAACATTTTCTTTAATTTCTGTAATTTTAGTACCAATGAGAAGATCATAAATATGGATTATAAGAGATAACAACTTTATGATTATTTTGAAAGCTTATAATTAGTGATTACTGGTTTCCGAAAAATCATTATCATAATTTAGGAAATTATGCTAGCAGTTAAGATTTTAGAATAACATTTATAGTGACTTTTTCTTTGAAAAAGTAGTTATTAATTTCTTAAAATGTTATTATAAGTTATAGCAATGATGATTAGATTGTGAGCGATATTTTAATATAAAGTTCCCAATTTTTTTCCACAAGTGGGTGTTGATATATAATTTTATTCCTATTTGAAATTAATATTCCAACCTCGGACTTGGTGTGTGGTATGCCATTGCCAATTCCTCTTGCGAGATCAGAAGAAAAGACATTAATATTTAGATAACGAGTGAACTTACGTGTACCAACTCTTGGAGAAACTAAAATTAGAAAAGGTTTAAAAAAAAGGATAAAAAAAATTAAAATCAAGGACCAATAGACAACCTTGCCTATAGCAGATAATATTTATTGAAAAAGACAGTAAAAGTTGTAATTATTTAAAATGATCAATTAACAAAATAAAATTTTAAAAATACTAAAGTGTCCCTAATTAAACCTCCTACATGTTCTCTCACATTCTATGTTTAAAACTAATATAAATTTTTCAATTAAATTAAATTAAACACAATTTCCCTTATCATAGATATTTATAGAAAAAATAACACAAACTTCTTTCAATTTTGTCAAAATTATATTTTATTTTTAAAATTGACACAAACTTTGATTAAAAAAATAAATAATTTTAGGAAAAACTCAAAATATTTTATAATTTATTATAAAAATTAAAGAAATTATATATATATATATATATATATATATATAAATAGGGTCATGTTCAACACGAGCATGCCTTCCAATGTCATCATACATTAACCCATTATTATATTTCAATTTTTGATACAATATAGTAATGTTTTATTTTATTTTTTGAGCCTACACAACTAATTCTAATAAGATAAAAAAGGCGTTTAATTTTCTATTTTGGTTGATAAAGTTTCTTTGATAGATTTTTTTCTTGATTTACATATAAATCAAGGAAAAAAAACTTAATGATATAAAAGGGTTAAAGGACCAATATCTATGAAATGCATTTAATTTTTTATTTGGGTTGATAAATTTCGATTAATAATTAAATTATATAATGATAAGATATGAAATGCATTTAAGGTTAAAAAAAATGATGATTTTTTATTTTGATTGACAATTTAGTATTTCCATTTTATAGGACCAATATCTATGTTACGATTAATAATTAAATAATTGGCCCATTTTATGAATTAGAGACTACTCCATGCTTGGACATTAAAAAGGAGCTGGGTTATGTTGGTTCTGCTGGTAGTCTTCTGTTAAGGTTGATTAAATAAAGTATGCTTAAATTTTAAAAATATAAAAAAGAACTTCTTAATTCTAACTGACCAATTAAAAATAATATTTTAATAACCGGAACTATTGCCCCATCTTCTTCCCAAATACACACACTCCTTACTCTCCTCCTTTAATGGCTTTTTCATCCAATATAATATTCCTTCCATCTTATTCTTTCAAAGCAGTCGGCATTTCTTTCATCTCTAATCCTCTCTTTTCGGCACTCCTTCCATTTTCTTACTCCTTTTTTAAAAAAAAAAAAAAAATTAATCAACCCCATGACATCAATTTTGTTTTTAATCAACCCCAAGACATCAAAGTCGAACACGGATAGATAGAGATGACCAGGATTGGAGGACAAGAAAGTTACAGGAAACAGCCGTAATAGCAAAAGAGGACTAATGAAATATAAAAAATGAGATGTGGCTGTGGAGTAATGAGTGGCAGAGAGAATGATTGAAAAAAAGGGTGATGAAATAGCAATGGTTTGTAAATCAAAGATTTCAAGAAAAATAAAAGAAAAAAAGGAGAGAGAGGATTAGGGGCAAAAGGAGTGCCGAATGGTGAGAGAGGGTAAGAGAATGGAAAGCAACATTGAAACGAAGAAGCCATTAATGGAGAAGAGCGAGGAGTGTGTATAGATGATGAGAAGAACATGGCTGTGATAATTCCGGTTGTTAAATTATTATTCTGGGAATATATAAGAATTTATTTTACGTTTTTAAAATTTAAGCATACTTTATTTAATTGTACAGTCATTTTTTTTCGTTTGATGGGCTAACAGTGTTAGGGTTTCGGGACTAAAAATATATTTTATAAACTTAAGGGACTAAACTAAACCTTAGAGCAAACATAAAGGACTAAACGTATACTTTAGCTAAAAGATAAATATGAATACTAAGTAATTTATTCAGTTTCCTTAATCTCTTCAAAAAATTTAACTATTTTTTATATTAAAGGCCAAAAGAGTAATAAGGTACCACTCTATACCTTATTATAAGTCACTTGTATGGTAATAAATAATAAGGTTTTGTCAATTTTACCCTGTTTACTATTGGTTGGCACATGGGAAGAGATAAAGAGAGAAAGGTGTACTTGCATAGAGATAAAATGATGTGAGAGAAAATATGCACATTTTCATAGATAAGACCAAATATGAAAAAAATTATTCAATACATTTTTTAGTTTGGGAGAATGAGTTACAAGTAACTTATAATAAAGTAAAAAATGCTACTAATTAACTAACCGAAGTTCAAAGGGAAAAATTTCTATAAATAAATAACATTTGAAATTAATACTTATTTCATATATATAATCTGTTAAATGTCAGCAAAAACAGAAGACATATTAACAACTGAATTAAGAGAACATCCATATATAAGAACTAGCACTGAAATCTGTATAATAATTATAGGTATATGTACATATCATTGTACAGCATGGACCAATAATGACATTATATTTTAAACTATTACGACACAAACAAGAAAAACCCAGAAAGTAGAGAGTATTAGACGCATAATTAATATGAAGAAGGACGCAAATAAAACATAAAATAATTAATTAAGGAGACATACAGCCGACGCCATGCCTGGAATTAGGAAAGACAAGAAACAAGCCACTGCAAACTATTCCAACCATCAATGGAAAACTCTCCATAACTTGATCCATCTCCTTCTCGTGCCCCGGAAACAAACAATCCGTAACCCGGTGATCGGAGAAAGCGATGGCCACGAACACCATAACTGACATTATGGCATGCACAAAGTCGGTGAGCCCCACTTTAAACCTGTCATCCTTGGGAACTTCCACGTGAAGGCCAGGTTTGAAGACGGACAAGCCTTTAGGGGTGACGAAGCCGTAGTAGACGGTGCCGTCAGGGCCCCGAAAACTGTCGGTGAAGTGGAAGAAGAAGCAGGAGAGGGCGCAGAGGCCGAGGAGGACGTGGATCATCAAGGAGTGCACGTCCGAGCAGTGGCCAGATTTGGTGATGGTGGGAAGAACCATCTCGAAGGTCAGGAGGGTTCCGGTTGGGAGGAAGTTGACGAGCATGGAAGTCTTGGAGAGGGTCTTTTGGACGCCCTTTGCAACGGCACGTCGTTTACGGCCACCTTCTTCTGCCGGAGCCTCACCGGAAGTTGTTCCATGGGCCGCTGCGTCTTCTTGTGGTGGACGAGGGCTTGCATTGTACACTTTGATTCCTATTGCTTCATCAGTATTAATATGATCCATTTCTCGCTCTCCACATAAACACTTACCAAAGGGTTCTCGATGGCCAAGTGAATAACAAAATGGTTGGGATGGGTTTGGGCGGTTTGTGCTTAACATATAGATGGGGCGGTTCCATTTTCAAAAACTTTTACGGTTATTGACGGTTATTTTCTGACCGTTGTCGTTGTGCTTGAGCCGTGTTCGATTCTACGTCAATAAAAGGTTTGTCAAGTATATCTATTAAGGTTTACAGGCACTAAGTAGTGACTTTTTTCGAAGTAGCAATGGGGAGTGAAAACAGAGAGAGCAATTTTAAAAAAATCAAGGATAAATAGCATAACTCGTTTCAAACTATTTGTAAATGCATTATATCTCTTTTTTTAAAAAATTAAAAAAAAATCTCAAATGCATGATAACTTCTAGTTACTTGCAAACTTAAAAAACTTGACTTGTGGTCTGTGTCTTTGGCAAAAATTTTTTAACGCATTGCAATATATTATGTGTATGCACAAAAATATTTAGTTTTAGTTTTACTTAGTACTTAATTATTTTTATAATCTATTTTTATTAAATTTCATTGGTACAAATAGCTATGAATCATTTTAATTATGAGATATAATTTTAAATAAATTTTACAAAAATAAAAAATAATCCTCTCGTAAACATGACAGGCCACAACTAGCTAGAACAATTAACTAGCGAACTATATGAAATGCATGTCATCAGATTGTTTGTCACACTAAACATGTGAAAAAATTAAACTAAATGAAATAATTATAAATAGAAAAAATGAAAATTTAGAAAACTTATTTAATTAATATGTATTTGAGTATTTCTATATATATATATATATATATATTTAAAATTTAAATTGGGTGAAAATAAAAGAAACATTATTATTGTTGAAGGAAACGAGAAGAGGGAGTATCCTGTGAATGCTAATTTTAAAGCAGGAACAGGGGAGATGGGTTGTGATAACTGATAACTAGCTAGAACAGTGTGTTGCCTCTGAATTCTGAAATGCCCAAACAAACATAACTATAACTTTCTGTATAATAATATGCTTCCCTCTTCTCATCATCAATTCAGTCCTTCACAATAATCACAATGTCTTCACCAACCGACTCGCCGGCATCATCATCGTCTTCCCCAACCGCCGACGAATTGGAAGACCACCAAATTCAAAGGCTCACTCTGCTTCTCCATTTCATTTTCAGGTTAGCTGCCCGCCGCCGTCACAACCAATTACACGACGAAGATTCCATTATCGATCTTCCCCTCCGGGTCATCCTCTTCAACCCTGCCACCAGAGCCACCGTCATGATCGACCGATCCATTGACTTGGCCTCGCTACTGGAGGAGGTGTCCACGAAGCCCGGGCTGTTGCCGGCGTCCAAGGATTCCATGGCGGCCATGCCCACCATCGTGATCACCGAAGAAGAAGACTCTGATCAGTGTGCGATTTGCTTGGAAGATTACGTGACTGGGGAGGAGGCTAGGGAGATGCCCTGCAAGCATAGGTTTCACCCTCGTTGCATCGACAAGTGGTTGGGCATTCATGGCGTGTGCCCTGTTTGCCGATTCCCGATGCCCGTGGACGTCGAGCTCGACGGTGGTGAAACGACGGAGTGATCGTGACCTCGAGCGTGCAGGTTCCCACATTCACATGATAGTCTTTCTCACCCTCCCATTGTTTTTCTTCTTTCTTTGATAGCAGCTCTCCATGCCTTTCTTTCAGGGGTAGATATGATTTCGAAATTCGAATAATTGTATTTTTTAGAAAATATTTTATTTATTTTGCAATATTCAAGCATTTTAACGATAGAGAAGATGCTAATTAAAAAAAAAAAAACAGAAGAAATTCATAAGACCCATTTAAAATTATATTACTACGTACATTTGCATAATTTGATGGATATTAGATCTTTTATGCACCTTAGAAAATGATTATTAATTAATTTTAACATACATGATACATCAAACTTAAAAGTTTATAGAGATATTTTTAGTATGCTGAAAAAAAGTAATGGAGCACCATCAAACGCCCCCTTAATTTGTTTGTCCAAATTTAAGAGAAACATGGCAACTGCGAATTTGATTTCGATAGAAGGAATAGTTGCTGTGGAAGTGGAACTAGCGCTAAATCCTAATCTTTCTGTTAATTCATGTCCACTGGTTTTTTATTGATTGAATGGAGTATTTAAATTGAGTTCACGTTCTGTGCTTCGCAATGCAAACTATTTCTTCTTTTTTTCTTTGCTAAGCACAAATATCCTTCAACCAAAAGTATTTCTATTCGAAGCAGACAAAAAATGTAAGGACATATTCTAATAACAATTTAAATCTTAGTTCTCTATATTGTTAGGCATCAATATCTATAAACATTGTAAACAAAGAAAGAGACTTTTGGGCTTTGGCCCATAAACAACATGGAAAGAGACCGCATGGAATATTAAAATTCACTGAGCTTTACTGCCAATGCCAAATAAATAAGATGTTACTCTTAATTTCAAATTTGACTCACTCAAATAGTGATAGGAAAAAGGAAAAAACAAAGAAGAGGTTAGTCAAACTGCATCTCAACCTGAGCTCTAGACATGCACAGCACCTATACGCTCGACGGATTTAGTTTCCGTGCCCATCCCACGATTTGTCTATCTCATCTAAATTGTCTGTATTTGATTATTTTTTTTTTTCTATTTTTTTAAAATATTTTAATAGGTAAAGAATTAAAATAAAAATAATCTCTTAACTAATATTTTTTTAAAAAATGATTTTTTATTTAAAAATGACCGAGTTTAAAAAAATCAAATCTAGACTATCAGATAGGATAGGTAAATGGTACCTATCCAAAACGGTCGATCGAGGGCAAACATGAACACGAAGTACTAATTCTAAAGAACTGCGAGAACATGCAATCTAAGTTTTTTTTTTTTTTTTTTTTTTTTTTTGATAAAAAGGATGGCCAGAAGCCTACATTACATGAAAGAAAATTACACTAAAGGGGGACTGAGTCCCAAGCACTCACGGTCTACCCAAACTCTCAGTTCGGTAGGACACTCATCTAAGATAGCAGAAACGGAAATGCCCATTTTAGCAAGACCGTCTGCAATCCTATTACAAACTCTAGGAATAGATCTCAAATCCACCTGCCAATTTAAAGCTAACAATTTCCTAGCTTCCAAAACCAGATTGCTACAAGAATTACAATTAGAATCTAAAATCAGATTAATAACATTATCCGCATCAGATTCTAAGATGACTTTCTTATAACCCAATTCCCAAGCCAATTGTAATCCTTCAACTACACCCCACTCTTCCGCAGTATTAGACTGGCAGATACCAATATGCTTGGTAAACCCTGCGATCCATAAGCCCAAATGGTTCCTCAGCACACCACCACATCCAGCCTTAGCAGACTGACTGGCACAAGCCCCATCCACGTTCAGCTTCACCCAATCGAAGGGAGGTTTTTCCCACATCAGCGCATGATCACAAACCTGGTGACCTATCTGCATGCTACTAACAGGGGACACAAAACGAGGCCAGAGAACAAAAATAATAGTCGTTGGGTTAGCGGGTTTGATAAAAGAAGGATCAAACAAGGAGCTATTTCTCCATTGCCATAGCTTCCAAATAGCTACACCCAAAAAGAGGCTCCAAAATCCCTCCCACCGTAGCTAACCGCGAGTTAAGGTTAAAACTTAGCCAATCACGCAAATCTAAAGTAAAGAAAGATACGACATACCTTGGTTTAACCAAGTTCAACCACAAATTCCTAGCATACGGCCAATCCCTCAAAATATGCAGAATATCTTCATCCCCCATATTGCACTCCCCACACAAAGCTGAAGAATGGAGCCAGGTACTCCGCCATAAGTTTGTAGGTAATTTATTTAAGGAGACCTTCCACATAAAAACCCTAATCCTCTCTGCTCCACACCATTTCCAAATGTCTTTGTAAACCTTATCCCAAAGAGACACAGGGTTTGGTTCAAGAAGGGAATACGCACTCCTTAGAGAAAACTGGCCATCCACAGAAGCACCCCAAACCAAGCAATCAAGCTCCGCCTCCGCCCTAGGGGGCAATACCGCCGCAATTCTCCTCAAACCTATGGAACTAATAATAGTGGATAGTTTATGGATATCCCACAAACCCCCACCCCCCGCCTGATCCCGTCAAAGTAGAGTTCTCCTCCTCCTCGATAAGGCACGCAAACAAAATTGGTTGAGTTGAACACCGTATCCACCCAACGAGTCATTAAAGAAGTTTATAACCTGTCCATTCCTCACCTGCCACTTAGAGCCTTGGTCAACTAAATCTCTATGATCACATATAAATTTCCAAAGCTTTGAATCTCCAGGTTTGTAAGATAAGAGCGAATCGCTATCTCTCAACATATAATGATGAAGGAGAATCTCCGCCCATAATCCTTTAACCCCACTAACGAGCTTCCAAGCCAATTTCGAACCACAAGCCTTATTGTGAGCTCAACCTTCTTATCCCCAAACCACCATAATCTTTAGGGATAGTAAATTGGTCCCAACCAATAAGGTGAGAACGCTTCTTTGCTCCCATCATGGCCCTAAATAAAATTTCTTTGTAACCGTTCAACTTCTTGACATACACTAGACGGCAACCTATCCACCATCATAGGATAAAGAGGAACAGAACTAACAACCGACTTCGCAAGAGTAATTCTTCCAGCCATTGATAGGCTATTCGCCTTCCAAACACTTAATTTGGACTTCACTCGCTCAATAACATAATGAAATTTCTCCTTACAGCATCGGTTCCTAGATAGAGGGAAGCCAAGATACCTCTCAATCTCGCTAGAAATCTGCATCTGTGTCATAGCCTTGATCCTCAACCTGGTATGGACAGGCACTTTCGGGGAGAAAAAGATAGAGGATTTGGCATTATTAACTTTGCCTCCCGAAGCCTTCATAAACTTATTAATACAATTCATCATACAAGATGTCTGAGATTCGGAGGCAATCCCAAAGAGAAGCAAATCATCAGCAAACATTAGATGAGAAACACTAGGGCCGTTTCTCGAAACGAAAATAGGCTTCCATTTACCCTCCTCAACAGCATCACAAATCAAGTGAGATAGTCTATCCATACATAACACAAAGAGAATAGGCGAAAGAGGATCACCTTGACGAAGTCCTCTCTTCGGTTTAAAAAATTCAGTTTTAGAGCCATTCCATAAAACATTATACGACACTGAAGACACACTATCAATAATGAGATCCACAAAGCCGCTATCCAAACCAATATCAAGAAGAACTTGGTACAGGAATGACCAACTGATTCTATCATAAGCTTTTTCCATATCAATCTTGACCGCCATTAAGCCTTTCTTGCTCCTGTTTTTCCCCATAATATGAAGAATCTCCTGACCGACGATAATATTATCCTGAATGCATCTACCTTTGATAAAGCTAGACTGGAATGGAGAGACCAACTCATTCATTACTCCCCTCAGTCGCATAGCAATTAACTTGGTAATACACTTGTAATGCACCGTACACAAAGAGATTGGCCGAAAGTGAGACACCAATTCAATGTGCTCTCTCTTTGGAATCAAAGTAATAAGAGTTTCATTAGCCTTAGCAAGGGGAATTTCCTTACTAAAAGCCTTTTTAACAAAATCACAGAGGGACGTCCCCACAATATTCCAATTTGACTTATAGAACAAAGGTGGAAACCCATCAATACCAGGAGCTTTATAACTCCCCATAGAGAACAAGGTAGCACGAATCTCCTCACTACCAGGAAGCACAGCAACATTGTCCAAAATCTGAGGGTCAATGACGGGGAAGCTAGATTTAGTAACCAACTCCCCTGAGACTTGAGGCTCAGAACAATAAAGAGACTTGAAGTGAGTAGCAACCAGGGACTTGAGCTCATCCTCATTGTCAACCCAATTCCCATGCTCATCCTTCAGCGCCACGATCTTATTTCTCCTATTACGCATCTTGGCCTTCAAGTGATAGAATTTTGTATTTCTGTCACCCTTCGTGACCCACTCGCCCCTCGACTTTTGAAACCATTTAATTTCCTCCAGTTTCAATAGCCTCTCCAACTCCTCATTAAGTTCAAGTTCAAGATTGCAAAGAAAATCGAGTGTGGATACGCCGGCACGCTGGATGCCGCTAAGTCTGTTTAAAATGTTCTGCTTCTTTTGCTCAACCAGACCGAACACATCCCTATTCCAAACGCCTAATAAAGGTTGGAGATTACTCAAGGCAAGATTAATATCCCAATCAGCGACCCAAGCTACCCAAGCTTTAGCAAGAAACTCAGAGTAATTATCATGACACGTCCACATAGTGACAATGAATTGAAAATGGAAACTGGTCTGCTGGTTCTGAACCCGACATCATTGGCTAGCTGCATGAATATGGCGGGGGTTGCAGTTTTCTGTTTTCTGTTTCCGTGGTATCAAAAAAAAAAAAATTGAAAAATGATCTGGGGATCGGACACAGCAAACTCCTCTAATTTCTTTGTCAGATAACTATTACTGAATATTTCGGCTACTGAAAGTTGTCAGTGATTAAATAATCTCTAAACTTTACCCTATTTCTGCCACATATCTCAATTTTTTGTGTTCTTGCCATATGAATATTTCCCTCTTTGTATTTTATCAATGTTATTTGTCATCTAGTTGGTTAACTCGTTAGTCATGATCGGAAAATGGTTGTAAATAAAGAATGACGTGTTTTCCTTAGCCTACTTTCAGAGAGAAGCATGAATATATTTTAAACCAATTCTTAAAAATATATAAATAAGTATTAGAACTACACATGCCATCCTTATTGTGATACCTATTTGCCTAATTTGATCAAATTAATAAAGTTAATTAATATAACATGTATTTTGTGAAACACTCTAGTAATCTTTCTTAGTTTTCTCTTTCTCTCTCTCCTTTGATTATTATTAAAGGAGCATTGATAAGAGTAAATTGAAAAAATGACAAATATAAAAAATACCTTATATTAAAGCATAAGATTATCTCTCTAAATAGGCCTATACTAAAGACATGAGGGAGTTTCGTATTTTAATTTATTATTTGTTGTGCCGGAAAATATGTAAAAATTATTAAGTTTTATTTCACGAAGCCCAAAAATCTTGTTTCCTTACCATCCAAACACCCATCCTCCAATTAGAACTGAGAAATTAAAGCTAAGCCCATTTAGACCCCGAACCTTCAAGAATTTGAGCTTGAAAATTAGAGGAAATTTAAATGAAATTAGTCTCTGGTCGTCCTATAGGGGCTCGAGTTTAAAATGACCAGGCCTCGGGCCGACCCGTTAGACCCTTTTATTTTATTTTTTTCAAAAAAATTATTTTTATTTTTTCAAAAAAATTACCTCATTTTGGACTGGACTTGAGAGTTGAAAAGTGAGAACCCTAAGAATTTCAATCTTGGTCTCTCTTTCTTTCTTTTTTCTTCAAAAATCTCACTCACACTCACTCACAGACTTGAAGTACAATTGAATATCTTTGAAATTGATGATAGTGGCGAAAAAGATATGATGATGATAGTCATCGTCTAATGTTACTTTTAGTGATATCTTCTTATGTTTTATGTGAGTTATTTGTAGACGATAGTTTCTTTTGATTACGAATTAGTGAATATGTTTATTTGTTGGATAATTCGTGTTGTTTAGATATTGATGTTGACAACATTTATTTGATAAATCGAACTTTAATTGTTTTATTCATCAAAAACCAAAAAGAACTTTAATTGTTGTAATTTACTAATTATATTTCTTTGAAAAAAATGGAGAAAAAATAGTTAAAATTTAAAATAATAACTTCTAGGCCCTGTAGGGCCAACCTTGACCCTAGTACTCTCAAACCAGACTTTAAAAAATAAATGTTTTTCTTACACTGGATCTGTAGAGCCGGCCCTGCTCTACACACACACATACTGACACTGATTCACAGGCTCGATTGGAGGGATTACATATTGGTAGAACGGAACAGCAAATCTATCCAAAGGACCATGTAAAGGGGACCATAATTCCTAAAATGGTAACGTTCCAGGAATAAACAATGAAGACTGCCTCTTTTACTACGAATGTTCAAGTTACTTGCGGAGCAACAGAGGATATAAAATTTCATGAAAATTGACTCGTAGGAGACTATACATTACTCTTTTTTCTGTTGGAAGCTTAAATGGTTATATGAAATGAAATCAAAATTTAATTTTGTTCCCACATTGACTTATTAGCATACCCTCAAAAGAATATTAGTATGAATGTAGAGATATGTAACAAATAGAATCTGATTTTGAAGAGGGAAATAAGGGAAAAGGGAAACAAAACTGCACAAATACTTACAAAACACACAAGCAGATAGGAAGCAGTATAACAGGAACGAAGACACTAGACACTACAGGGCCATGTTCACAGAACTAACACAAAAAGCAACAGAAGCAAAACTGTGATAATACCAGAGACTTCAATTTTTTGGAAAAAGCAAGTCAACTGGGACACGAGCTTACACTCTGTAATTGAGCACCTGGGTTCACGGGTTTGGAATAATGTACTGCCTCCGGTCCTAATTATAGGAACACTTTTACACTCACTTACAAAAGTGTTCCTGAGTATATATTTTAGTTAAGGTTAACACTATAACTTCTACTAATAATCAACTTCAGGGTGTTTACTGTGAAATGGTGTAAGCAAATAAAATAGGAGTAATAAACTTCATAAAATAAGAAGCAGAACAACGAGTTGATTACTCTTGTTATCATTTACCAGAGAACAACTACATACCCCACTCCTAACTGCAACATTTGAGAATATAGCCAACAACCATCTTTAACTACGATCATCACGAAGACGATAGAGATGTGACGACAAAGAATGAGAGAAATAAAACAGAAAGGTGAAAGAACAGGATTTATATATCCAAGTGGAGGGAACCGAATAAAGGTTGTAATATTCAGGTATAAATTACTGTAATTGATCCATAATACCTTACAACTTTATTGCCAAGTACGCTTATTCAATGATAATTTAGTTTATAATTTCCTAAACGCTTCTCATGTATAAATATCCTACCTCTTGATCTTTCGAGGCTTCTTTGGACCTGGAACTTCTAGTCTACCAACAGAACACCCACATCTTGCCCGAAGAATCAGAACGGCTCTTCCATTAGGGGGTGCTATCTTCTTCAGTTCCAATTCCAGTTCTCGATGATGATCACGAGGCAGTTCAAACAAGCCCTTTTTGATTCCTTCATTAGGCGAATTCTTCACACAATCCTCTGTTTCCAACTGAATGTCAAATTCAGCCGCCTTTCTCATGCCCTTGCAACCAGGATTACCGCATTTCCTACTCGTACAAGTCAAAACTCCCCAAACAGAAATCGCAGCAAGAGAAACACCAAATCCTACGTACATAAAGATCGGTGGCGCAAGAGAAACCTCTTCTTTCACCGCATAAAGAATTGCGCAACAAATCTTAATAGACCCAGTTATGACATAGTAAATGAATGGAAAGAACAAGAAACCGAACGCGCAAATTGCAGCAATGAATAACGCTACTTCCACCACAGCCCATCGAGATCGCTCGCATGTCAGAACTTGCGGAGAATTGGGGGGATTGGACATCCTTCTAGTCCGCTGTGTCCTATTAGTTTGTCTTGAATTAGAACCGAATTCGGAAGAACACTCAGAATTCGCCACGACAGGGGTTTGGTCAACGGGCTTGCAGAGCGAGATTGAGCTATGGAAATAGACCATCTCAGAGTCTGCAATCCAATCCCCGATCAAAGTCCACCAGATTAATTATAGATCAAAACCACCAGTCTATATCAAAATCGGATCGACCACCAAGTAGATGATCGAAAAGATGGAAATTCGTCGGAAGTCAGACGCGTCAAATTAAAAAATAATAATAATCTTGCGGCTAAGTCTAATATTTGATCCGATCAAAGTATTGAAAATAGAGTAATATATGGGGAGGTAGGAGTGAGGGATGGGTTTAGGCCGGCTGGAAGCAGAGGAGGTGAAGCAGAGGGGGCAAAGGAAGAGTCATCACTGATTTATTATCGACAATTAAGAAAAGAGGTGGGGGATGGCTTGCGTTCGATGTGAGAGAGTCAGATCAAGTCATACGCAATTACACGTTTTGCTCTCTTACGTGGGCTTTTATATGCAACTTAATGGGCTTTGATTCCCCTTTTAATCATGCTTGAATCATTTGGTGGGCCATCTCATGGGCCTTCACCACCCCTTTCCTTTTTTTCTTTTGGTAGACCGTGAGTGCTTGGGACTCAGTCCCCGTTTAGTGTAATTTTCTTTCATGTAATATAGGCTTCTGGCCATCCTTTTTATCAAAATATATATATATATATAGTCATAAGTCCTAAATTTGACCTCATTTTATTATTTTATTGCTTGCTCTCTTTAATTAAAATAATGTTATTACAGCATGTGGGAACCTAAAAAACATATAACACTACCTTCTTTCTCTTAGTAAAATTAAGAATACAAATTATAAACTCTCATAGGATTATTAATGATATAGACGCGTCTCAATTAGCTTGCTCTATACACACACAAGAGTTGTGTTTTAAACTTTCAACCACTTATTTAATTGACGAAAGCTTTTATCACTCAAACGGAGCTGAATTGGTGTATATGGTATTCATTGTCTTTTGTTTTGTTTTACTTTTACATGAGGGAGAAAAATAGTAAAAAGGGAATGTTAGGTCAGATGGTGAGTAAGAATCCATAATATTTCTGTTGGTGTGGAAATATGAATCAGGAAACTGCTCCTGCTAAGGTGAAAAAGAAGACAAGGAATAGAGGGTTTTTGGTGTATATATTTGGGTAAATGATGTCATAGGGATCTTTTTTACATTGCAAAATGCAATGGCAACATGACATGATTAAAGTTGTACAATGGATTAAGATACTAGTAAGAAGACCAGGGGCACATTTGAAGTGCAAAAGCCTTGTCCTTTATTTTATTTTTTGACATATAATTTTTAGGAGGGATTGAACTCACCAACAAATCCAAGGGGTAAGCCTACTATACAGGGGATTCAGGATTGAGAGTACGCGCTTCGCCTCGCCAGCTGCAGTTCCCCGCTTCCCAAGCTCTCAGGACGCTCTCCCCGTCAAGATGGTGTCAGGATTCGAACCCTCTCCATTTATAAAAGTTTCCAAATCCCTAACCGCTGAACCCACGAACGAACAGGGGGTAAAGCACTATCATTTTGTGGTTATTGGAGATGATAGATTTTCATGAAGATTTTAAATATAGATATATATATATATATATATATATAAAGTTTAGATGGGGGTAGACACCGGTAACCCATTAAAGTCAAGGTACATCTCCAAACTCAAAGAATGCTTACAGAAGTATTTACAAATCGCCCACTAATGAAGCCCTCACATAGACCAGCGGGTATCAAATCTACTCCATTTTAAAGTGAAGGCCGACACCTTAACCAACTGTGCAACTCTTCATTAGCGATATTCATGAAGATCATAATGCATGAATTGACTTAATGCAATTTGGGCTAGCTGGGGCCCACCAGGTGGGTCATACATATCAGGTACGGAGCCAAAACGTTGGGTGGATCCATGAGAAATGGGATGACGGGTCAACATAAGCCCATGAGCTGGGAATTTTGACGAATGATATATAATAATGTCAAGGTCGGTCCTCAATTAAGAGTGATTCAAGTTGGGGAGTAGTATTGGACGCACCAAGGTTTCTTCCACGTCTGAATAAGCCTTTCCGGTCAATATTCATGGCCATTAATATTGCAGCCATCGCAATAATGAGTGCCTCTCTTGTCTTCAACTTCAACATTGTCGTCACGAAATATGCTTCAAGTTTCAACCATTTCCACCATTTATCATTCTTCTCCCATTCCCAAACTCAATCATGCTTTTCCATTGACTAAGGGCAAATACTTTGATGTACATAATTAAATGCCCCTTTCCATAGGACTCTTCACGTTTCAAAATATCTTTCCACTTTATATTTCAATGTTTAAAAGTTGTTGAAGATATGGCCAAAATTGCCCCATTCTAGTTTTTGTCTTTGAACTTTTGGATGTTGATGCATTTATCAATTAAGTAAAGTGAAGCTAAATAAGTTACTTAATCATTTTATATGTTGTGTATCTTTAGATTATATATTAGTTTATGGGAAAACACTTCTCATGTTGTAGGAGAAGTGTATTTTCATGTCACACACACATAAAATGGTGGGACCCACATATATATATAATTAGCATTATATATATATGTGTGTGTGGGTCCCAACCATTTCATGTGTGTAGGAATCTTCTTCTTCTCATGCAACATGAGAAGTTTAAACCCCTTAGTTTATTAGTCAAACTAATTACTTTGATAAAAAAATATATAAAAAAATTACTCCAAAGTAATTTAATTAGTTTCCTTAATTTCTCCAAAAAAAAACATTATATGCCTTATAATTAGGGCTAGAGGGAGTAATTTTTATCAAGTTAAATTTTTTTAAGTGAACTATTGGCCAACCAAAAATCAAACATGCACTAAAAAGTGTGGACACAAAACCATATACTATGATCTCATGGGTCCATAACCGTGGTTAAGTTAAGAGTCAAGATGGATTAGGTCATTCGTAATTAGTTGACAACTGCTGAGATAATTCTACATAGAAGGTTCAACTCATGTACATTTTTGTTGAAGGTTTGGCAAAGTGGGTCTTTCGTCTCATAAATATTAAGTATAAATAAACCAAAAGAAATATCATGTAACCACTGAATTTATTTTTATTAACATGCATGCATATAAATGTGTGACATAACAGTTCACCTAATTTTAAGTGACCCAATACCTGTGAATCAATTATACTTGCTTGAAATTTGTTTTTGATTAATAATGATAACGATGGCATATACATGTGTTGACAGACACACGTGTGTGCAGTGTGCGTGTATCTACATAGGCACATATAACAAAAGAAAAAAAAAATAAAAAGAGACTATAAATTGGCTAAAGTGGAGAAATGCATAAGTCTGTCTCTCAAAGTCCATTGAGCATGTCTAGATTTGACGGTTAAAGTTGTATTTCCAATGTGATTTATAGTATATGAAATAAGTATGTGAGATATGTTTTATCTTCACTTGTGTGAACTTATTTCTGTAACTTCAACTTAAACATACCAAAGCGGTCATGCAAGTGCCTGCTGGAGCATGGCAAGCCAATTTCCTGCAATTTCTGAAGCTAATTAACGTGCCTTTTTTTCTTTAAAAAATATTATTATAAACCAGAAATTGAGCACATATATATAGGAGCATTACAAATATTTTTTTTTTCGATAATGAGTATTACACATAATTAAAAATTGAGTTATAACACCCAGATCGATTTTGCACTCCGATTTATATATTGATTCTATTAAAAACAAAATAGAGAGTGCTATAAAAAAACGAGAGTGAAAAAAAAAAAGATATTGATCATATTCTGCCCCCTTTTTTTCCAAATTTTTTTAGAAATATTATAAAATTCAGATTCTATGGTAAGTAGAGTTGAGAATCAGGGCCGGGCCGGCCCGACAGAGCCTGGCCCTACGGGGCGCAGGGTAAGGAAAACATCATTTTTTAAAGCGCCCGATAAGTACTGGGTAAAAAAAAGCCCCTACAAGGCATTTGAAAATTACTATTCCAAATTTTAACTATTTTTTTAAAAGAAATATAATTAATAAATTGCAATAATTAAAGTTCTAATATATAAAATAAATGTTATCAACATTAATATCTAAACAATATAAATCATTCAACAAATAAACATATTCATTAATTCGTAATAAAAAAACAAATAAACATAAAGAATATGTTTTTTCCTATTTTTTCAAAAAATATTAAACAAAAGAATTGTTTTATGTATCACGACACGACAAAACGCTTTCCCTCTCATAATTTTGTATGTTTTTGCAGATTCCTTTGATTCATGCATGATTTTCTTGACATGTAAAAATAATTATACTTATTTTACACCAAATATATTTATAATTTATTACTTATATAATATTGTAATACCAAAGTATGAGTTTATTTAATATGAAAACATCCATTCTTTAAAATTTATAATAACTAATTATGTGTTTTAATACAGAATAATAATAAATATAAAAAAAGGTTATAGTTTAAATTAAAAAAATTTAAATAATTACAAATAAATACATTCATTAAGTGGAAGTCTAAGTAATTAATTCTTTTTTTAAAAAAAAAAGCTACAGTTAAATGGGCCGGCCCAAGGCCCTACAAGGCCAATTTTAAATTTTTGACCTATTTTTCAAGCCTCAAACCCCAGGCGAGAACTAAACGGGCGGCATTTCGATTTAAGGCTCTAATGGTAAGTGCACTCCATGTCAAGCACCCAAGTTCCAACCATGTGAAAAAAGAGCTGAATCTAACAAATTAATCATTGCTTCTTCTTTTTGTTTGATATAATTTTTCTTACCATGTAAAAAAAATAGTATTACCCTTCCTTCAAGAAATATCAGTGAAAGCAAAATCATCATCAAGATATGATCAATTTTTAACCAAACGCTCGTCTCTCAGTTCCATCGCTCCCCACTTCCCAGTCCTCGTTTAAATCCATGTGATTCCGTACACATTGACCCGAAACTCAAGGACTGATATATTTTGGGCTACCTACTTGGCCCAATCTGTATCATCTTGATGGCCCGATGTCCATGAAGCCCGATGTATTTAGGCTGAGAGTTTTTCTTGCCAACTTTATGGCTGAGAGATGTTATGAACCAAAATACTCCCTCCGCTTTTAATTATAAGATCAAATTAATTTTTTAGAGAGATTAAGAAAATTAATTAAATTATTTTAAAATATTTTTATTTTTTTTCTGTAAGTAGTAACTAAAAAAAAGTCAATCTGATCTTATAATTAAGATAGGAAGTAATAACAAATAACTTGATGTCTCTATGTCGCCCAAAAAGGAATCTACCAATATATGCTTTAAACAATATACAGGAAGGCTGCCATGTTCATAGTGTACAAGGTAATCAGACAACGGATCAAGAAGCATCTCTGTGGTGGCTATACTTTTATTTTAACAAATGAACAGTCAAAATATTCCCATCTTACATGTGTGAATCAGAAATTAAAAAAGTTGTAAAGACTGTTCTGGATGGATCATGAGTAACACGTGTTGGATTACAGGGACTGGATGGGAAACTCAAACTCTGAAATATTGAATGGGGAACACAGCTGGAATGAACTTGCTCGGTGACATGGCTTTCCATTTCTCCATTTTTCTCTTTCTTATCCATCCCCCTTCCACTTCCTCCATTATTATTTATTCCCATCTAACTTATAAAATCATAAATAAATAGAAGGTTGTAGTTTCTATTTATATATTGTTTTTATAAGTTGGCAACAAATATATAAGGTTTTTATAAAATTTGACGAGTTATTCATTTTTGTGATAAGTATCATTTTGGTCTTGAAAGTTTTGGTTGAGGAGCACTGAGTAGACGAAAATTTTATTTTGTGTGAAATTGCCACAGAAGTTAACAAAACGTAGCAATTTTGCCCCTCCGTTAAATTTAACTGATATGCACACGTGGTCTTGCCACCTCATCGATCAAAATAGGATTAGATATTATTTTTGCTCTAAAAGTTTTAGATAAGGAGCCGTGGGTATCCAGAAGTTTTTTTAAAGAGCAATTTCCCCCTGAAAGTTTTGCTCCTCAGCGAAAAATTTCGGGATAAAAATGATACTTAACTTTATTTTGATTGATGAGGTGACATATCACGTGTACACATCAGTTAAACTTAATAGTCAAAATTAACGGAGGGGCAAAATTGCTACATTTTGTTAATTTCCGGGATAATTTTACTCCAAAAAAAAAAAAACTTTTGTCTACCCAAGTCTTTCTCACCAAAACTTGAGCGAAAAAATGATACTCATCCCTTCATTTTTTTTATAAATAAGCAAATCTTCATCATGCATAAAATTGAAAAGATGGTAATGACAAGCGTTAATTAAAGGCCCGAGGGAAACTAATTTCTTATGGTAATACTCTTCTGGTCCTTAATATAAAGTATGTTTGAAAGTTGATCTTTATCTTAAATATAAGGTAAAATTTTCATTTTTTTCAATTTTTTTCTGACTTACTCATAATAATGCTTCTTCAACAATTATTCAAGAAGGAGAAGGAATATGAGAGTTAAATAAGATTAATGAGGTGTTTAAAAAATAATATGTCATATTAACTAGCTCAATTAAATTCTTTAATCTAATAAAATTAGTTTATTAAACATGTCTTATATTAAGGGCCAGAAGAAATATATATTTATAAGTATAAATAATATGGATAAAATTATTATAATTTCATTTATCACGTGAAATTGAAACTTATAAATAGGTCCAAGTTTTTTTTGTTAAAATAAATTTATAAATAAGATTAGAATGGTCCTATAAATTAAGATAGGAGAAAGTATGTTAATAAGAAGAAAAGGGAAAAGGCAGGAGGGGAGAGATTGAGAGAAGATTCGTTAGATGCCAAAGGGAATCCCGGGGGGGAGCTGCAAGGGGATCACACATTCACACGTGTGAGGCACGTGACAGGCGTGTTGGTGGAATTTCATCTCATGTTTGGGTGGGATACGCTGTTTGCTGATGCTGAGGCAGCCACTTTTTCACTTTACTTTTTCCGCGGTGGGACCATGCCCATGAGCTGGCACTTTCTCAGCCAAGTGAACTTGTTCCCCCACTTCCACTTTCCCCTTCTTCTTTTTTTTTAATGAAAAAAAAAAAATTGTCAGAAATTATCTTAACATCTCATAATAATTACTGCATGTTCAATTATCAAACTTTATCCCACCAAATCACTCTACTTCATGAACACACAACTCCCTACCCCTGGTCAGGTCGGGCAGGCATATGAATTAGGGAAAAGTACATGCAGGCCCCAAGAAAAAGAAATAATTACAAAAAATTTCTTAAAATCACTAAATTACACAGAAGTCCCAAGGAACTTTTTGATATTATTTGTATTAATAATAGAAAAAACATATATTTACAACAGAAAATGTTATACTTACAACAAAATTTAAAATCTGGTCATTTACAATAAAAAAATTTATATTTGCAATATTTAAACACCTGAATTTTGAACGTAGAAAGGTAATTTATAACAGAAAAATGCTATATTTACAACAGGAAATGCTATATTTATAACAAAATTTAAAATATGGCAATTTACAAAAGAAAAAGCCATATTTACAACAACATTTAAACATTTGAATTTTGAACATAGAAATGTCATTTACAACAAAAAAATGTTATATTTACAACAGGAAATGTTATATTTACAACAAAATTTAAAATATGGCCATTTACAAAGAAAAAGCCATATTTACAATAATATTTAAAAACCTGAATTTTTTTTCCATACAAATAATTATAAAAAAGTCCTTGAGACTTTTGTGTAATTTAGTGATTTTAAGGGATTTTTTGTCATTATTTTTATTCATTAGGACCTACACGGTAATTTTCCCTATGAATTATGAACACACAAAACTTCTTGGGCATCCTTTCCTTTTTAGAATGTTAGATTCGAACACTTGATAACACCGACATGACACTTAGTGACTCACATCCTTGGCTTTTTTCCCAATGTGCCCCTTTTTAAATAACTATTTCCCAAATCGCACTTATGTCTAAAACTATTTCCCAAATGTCTTGTTTGTTTGAAAACTTATTCTCATCATTGTCTTGCTTGTTTATCATTAAAACATAGGTTTAGTCGACTAAATCATGGGATCAAATTTTTTTGAATGACCCGTGATTTAGTCGATTAAACCATCCGGTTTAGTCGATTAAACCATTCCATGGTCAAATTTTTTAATTGACCGATGTTTAGTCGACTAAACCAGATGGTTTAGTCGACTAAATCAGAACGGGTCAAATTTTTTTGAATGACCCGCGGTTTAGTCAACTAAACCAGATAGTAATGTTGACTAAAAGAAAGAGATAGGAATAAAATATATACATATAGATTATGCGTGGCTATGTAAATATATATATATAAGCTTTGCACATATAACAATAGAAGAATGCTTGTTGTGATCGTGTTTGTATATATAATAATAACAATACGTTGTTGATATTAATGATAAAGCTGAACCAAATAGATAGATATAACAATGTTTGTTATATCAACGTTGCTGACTTATTGTTTCTTTTATAAATATTTTGTTATAATTGTCCATGAACCTTTGGAAATATATTTATATAAAAAAAAAAAGCATATGGGGAATTTGAAATTTAAAAAGATAGAATTTGATACAACTTACTCCTATATAATAGGATCTAACTAATTCCTATATTTTTTCACTTATAATATTATTTACAAAATAATATATATACATATATATATATATATAATTTATTGTTAAAGTATATGTATATATACATACCACGTTGCATTTTGAAGAATGTAGGAAAACATTTGTTGTTATAAACATATAAGTATATGATATTGCTGTTATAAATATTTTCTCACTACATATCTATTTTTGAATACATATACCTATATATATAAGTATAGCGTTGCACTTGGAAATTTTAGGAGGACTTTTCTGTTGAGATTATGTGTGCGTGTAATATGCTAAATCATATGCATTTAAAATAATAATATATTACTATATTATGAATATCCAAAGAGTATATTTGATTTTATTAATATCTAAAAGAGCATAATTTATATAATGTTTGGTATTTGTTAAACTCCTAAATTAAAGCGTTAAGATAGCCTCGAGAGTTTTAAAATACTTGTAGAGAAATAATAATAATAATAATTTTTATTAGAAAAAAAGGGAATAGGTTATAAAATAGATTATTATGTTTATTATTATTAAAAAGGAGAATAAATAATAAAGAAAAATTATTAATTAATAATAAATAGAAATGAAGTAATTTATTCCATACCTCTCCCCTTTTTTAAATCGACAACGAAAGGGCTTTTAAAAAAGCCTTCTTTCGATGTTTAGTCGATTAAACTATGTTTAGTCGACTAAACATCGGGTTTATTAAAAAATTTGACCCGTGGAATGGTTTAGTCGACTAAATCACGGGGTCATTCAAAAAAATTTGACCCCGTGATTTAGTCGACTAAACCCTATGGTTTAGTCGACTAACAGGGGCACAATGGGAATAAGTTTCCAAACAGGGGCACAATGGGAAATAGTTTCCAGACAGGGGCATTTTGGGAAATAGTTATTTAAAAAGGGGCACATTGGGAAAAAAGCCCACATCCTTTCCTTTTTGTTCTCAATTAGTCACATGACTTTGGGCAAAAAAAAAAAAAAAAATTAGTCACATGACGATGCCACAATTTGATTTCAATTTTTATTATTTTATCCGTCCAAAATATAAGATAAAATTACTTTTTTTTTTCGGATAAGAAAGGTAAATAAATTATTTAATTATATTATATATTGTATATCCTTAGAGTATATATAAGTTTATACATTAGATAAAATAGTTTTAAAATAATTTAATTAGCTTTCTTACTATCTGCAAATAAATTAACCCTACCTTATATTTAAGACAAGAGGGAGTAATATATTTTTTTACCTCTAATCTAAACATGAATAATTATTAAATAAAACACACCAGCCTAAAGGCATATAAACTCTGTTTCTTTTTTAAAAACAAAAAAACAAAAGGAAAAAGAGATGTTATTTGATGGAGCAGTGAGGGATATGTATGGCGGAGTTTTTTTTTTTTTTTTATTCTAGAGAAGGGGGTAAGTGCCTCCCTTGAATTGGAGAATTGAGATTTTTTTTTTAAAAAAATAATAATACATGTTTAAATGATTGTCCATCCTTAATACATTAAGACTGCACTTTGTAATGGGATAGGAAATGAATGGTTGAATAATTGTTTAGTGCCTTATATTAAAAAAAGATGTATTTTGATAGCATTGATAATAAGGCAATTATGATGGGATTCCAAAAAATAAGGCCTAGAAGGATGACATTATAATTATTTTTATTGTAATGTACTTTTTTATTAAAATATATGTACTTGAACTTATTGAGTGTTCATCCTTCATTGTAATTTATGTAGCTGCATTTTTAACAGTACTTAGCCTTGCTTTTCTAAATGACAAGTTTGTAAAATAATTGCCTCTCTTATTACATCATCAATATTCACTTGATTTTATAAATATTTTTTTTTTCTTATTTATATTCTTTTGTTTTGAATGCATTTAAAACTTTCTTTTAAAAAAAATTCGGGGGCGCTGCCTCTAAAATCCCCTACCAATTATACACCCCCTTCTGTAATTTTCTTGGTTCGCCCCTAGGAGAGGGAGATGTCACAACTCACACGTGGTGTCTACGAAACTAACCGCGTTGACGATCCCACCCATGAGCTTTAGTTGGGTTTTGATACAACTCTATCCTGTGTGTTTAATATAGGGTTTAGTAGCAATTTTACCTTGGAAGTATATCCTAAGAGCAATGTTGCTCTGGAAGTTTTTTTGGGCTCAATTTTGCTTCGGAAGTCTAAAAACGTAGCAATGTTGCCCTCCACTAACGGTAGACATTGACGGAGTTAGCACACTGGATGTGAATTGTGCACACTTCGAGTGTGTACGGTCGTTTTTTGTTTTCATTTTTTTTGGGCAAGTGTACACTCATTTTAAGTGTGCACTTGCCCAAAAAAACGAACGATCGTACACACTCGAGTGTGCACAATTCACACTTAAGTGTGCTTAACTCCGTCAGTGTCTAACTGTTAGTGGAGGGCAACATTGCTATTTTTTAGACTTTCGAAGCAAAATGGAGCCCAAAAAAATTTCCAAGGCAACATTGCTCTTGGGTGTATACTTCTGGGGCAAAATTGCTACTTAACCCTTTAATATATGATATATTTAAAGAACATATTTTTATCATAAATTTAATATATATATAGGGTTTATCGTTTGTCATGTCACTTGACATAAGGTTATGTCAATTCACCCCAAAACTACGTCGTTTTGAGTTAAGAGAATTAATGAAGGTTGTTTTGGTATTTTTTGTTTTTGTTTTTATTATATGAATTTTACCAAAAGATCCTTTATTAATTCCCTAACCCTAAAACTACGTCGTTTTGGAAGTTAGGGAATTAATGAATAGTGTTTTGAAATTTTTATTTTTGTATTTATTATATGAATTTGACCAAAACATCTTTCATTAATTCTTCTAACTCCCAAAACGACGTAGTTTTGGGGTGACTTGATATAATCTTATGTTAAGTGACATGACAAATGATAAACTCATATATATATTGTATTATCGTGGTCCTATTTTTAAGTTTTCTTAACCAAATCTCACATATCAAAAAGAGGTAGTCAACTCAATGATTATGAGATAAATTTTCAATTTTACCCTCATTTATAAATAAGTATTTTTCAACTCTCTTCTTTCTCTATCTTTAAAACTTATTGTCAAATATCTCTCTCCATAGGTTTATGAGTATAATTAATATAAGTAAAATTGTTACAATCTCATTTACTACACTAAAACTTGACTTATAAATAAGACCAAATTTGTTGGTAAAAAAAGAACTTAAAAATAAGATCATAATAGTATTTGTAAGTATTTTTATACTTAATCTTTATTGATACTTCTTCAAGGCTTCAACAATAATAAGGAGTGGGAGAATAATATAATTAAAAAAAATAATTAAAATGTTTTAGAATATACATATTATATTAATAGTTTAACCAACTTTTTTAATCTGATCAAATTAAATAAATATGTCTTATTTAAAATATAAGAATAAGTACTACTATCAATCACGATATAACCTACGCACCACCTTGCCTCCTCCCTCCATCTAAACTCTTCCAATTCCTTTTACACTTTACTTGTTATTTATTCAGACAATTTAAAACTCCTCCCTTCCCTTCAATAGGGGTGGAGACTCATACACTCATCTATCTCTAATTCAGCCACTTTGAATATATGTGTCATGTAAGTTAAGTTATCAGTTCTTATAGTTACACTTTAAAAAAGATTTATTTAATGGTGGATTCAAATCTAATAATCATTTCGGTTCTAAATATAAGATAAAATTTATAGTAAAATTATACTATAAATTTTGTCTTATATTTAAAACCGAAACTAATACCATTCAAACCCTCTCTTCCCCATAATTTGTTTTGTTTTTCCCAACTGTTGGATGTGAGGGAACATTCTCTCTCTCTGTTTTTATTTTTTAATAAAGAGAAGATAGACACTACACTTTGAAATTAAATCTAGCCCGCAACTTTTCATTCATAAATTAAATTTAGTGAGCAAGTGTTTGCATTGTTGAGATTTGAACTTACAATCTATGACCCAACCCTTTTATTATAGGAAGAATTTCAATTAACCCTCAAGGATGTTATATAATTTCAGCTACTCTAAAACTTTCTAAAATTTTACTACACTCTTTTGTATCAAAATGAAATTAAGTTTTGGGTGGAAAGACGATGATGCCCTTACTTTATTTGTCTTATAAATACTATGTCTATCTTGTGAATTTTTATATTTGTTTTATAAATTGCCAAAATATTTTTAATTCTCTAGGTTCTTTTAAATCCTTTTATTTATCCCGTAAATGTTTTTATTTTTCTTGTTAATGCCCATATTTTTCTTGTAAATTTCCATATATTTCTTGTAATTAGATGGCCAAAATGTTCTTAATTCAATAGGTTTTTTCAAATCTCTTTATTTATCTTGTAAATGCCTTTATTTATCTTGTAAATACTTTTCTAAAAATAAAATAAAATAAAAGAATGGCATCATTGTCTTTTTTACCCAGAATACTTAATTTCATTTTGACCTTTGAAAGTGTAGTGAAGTTTCAGAAAATTTTCAGGGTTGATTGAAATTATGTCATTTAGACTCAATGAATTTCCCCTTTATTATGTACGGGACAATTTCTATACATTTATATATGGAGTACCATGTAAAATTTTATATATATATTTATATATATATATATATGGGAAAAATACTTACCATGTTGTAGGAGAAGTGTATACGTCATGTCACACACACGTGAAATGATGGGACCCACATATACATATAATTAGCATTTTATATATATGTGGGTCCCACCATTTCATATGTGTGTAAAAATCTTCTTTTCCTTATGTAACATGAGAAATTTAAACCCCTATATATATAAATATATATAAATAAAGAAGTGATTATAAATAATATCACATCCACACGGTAATGGAGGGATGAAATAGGAAATCGAGATTGATGTAACCAAGGAACTGTTCCTTTTGTATAGGTTGAGTGTGAAATGTGATTGGTGGCTCTATTATATTGGCTGGGGTAACGATAAATTCCCAAATTAATAAATAAATCACAATTAAGTACACTAATTTTTTATAAAAAATTGAGTTATACATATTAATTCAAATGATTATAAATTCAGGAACCTTAATTACAGATATTGCATTCAAATTTTAAAATGTAACCCTTAATTTACTATTGGAATTTTGGTTTGCAATAATTGGATTCGATGTTTGTAATTAATTTTTAATCTGATTATTATTGATTTATTTTTTGATACTGAAATGTTTTTTTTTGCAATAGGAATAAAACGGGGGAGGCAAGGAGGCGGGCCAAGATGCATTGTCATCCACAAGTAGCAAAAAGAGAAGTAAGAAAATGGTTATTACCAAACAAATAGTCAAAAGCACATCTTTTTAAAAAAGGGCTTAATTTTTTTCTTTCTAAGAAATTATGAATGACTGGAATTTGGTGGGCGAGGAAAGAGAAGATAAGAGGAGACTTTTTTTTTTTTTTTTTTTTTCTATAGAAATTTTAGGAAAGAGGTTTCCACAGTTCAAGAGCAGGATGTTTGGAAGCAGTCGCGGGGGTATCTTTGGGTTAGAAAGACACACGCATCCATCTCTTCCCGCTTTCCACCGCTTCCTAAACCCCAGGACGCTTCTCTCAACGCTCGACAAACTTCAAGATCAAACCCCTCTCTTTTGGTGAGAAAGTCCGACCCCTTCACCAATTGAACCTAAGTAGAAGGGTAGGAGACTGTTGTTTTAGAGGAGAAGAAGAGAAAGCTGAAAAGTGTGAATAGAATTGCTGGCTCTCTTTCTTGTCCTTTTTATTATAAAGTATCAATTAATAATAATTATATTTGAGTATTTTTATAAAGCATTTGTTTACTTTTAAAGAGTATTAAATAATTTTTTTTATATATGTCTATAATTAATAAGGGTAGTATGTAAGAGTATTAATTAATATAATATTAGAGTTTAATACAATTAGTAAAGATAATATTAAAAATTATTTAAATTTTAAAATAAATTTAATTATTTTTATTGATTTATGAAAATTATTAGTCACTGCCTTATATTATATTGAAGATGGAAGGGAGTATTTGGCATCTCTCCAATGTATGACATGTGATGTGTTATTGTGTTTACTTTCATTGGCAACCCACAGAGAGAATCAAAAGAAAGAAAGTCTGAGCAAAAAAAAAAAGCAAGAAAGAAAGAGAAAGATCTTTTTAAGGCCACAAAGAAACTTGTGGCTCAAATTCTTCGTGCCTTCTGACGTGGCAACCCCAACCTGCTTCCCCGGATCAACAAACCTAAAAAAAAAAGACAAACTCTCTCACACAGACACAAATAAATGAATACGCAGTACAATTACCCACACGCCGACGACCCACTCACTCTCCCCACACAACGTGTCGGGTCTCTCTCTACAAAGTTTGCAGCTTTCTCTCTCTTTGGCAAGAAAGAGAAAAAGACATTGAAAAAAGAAAGAAAGAAAAGAAAGAGAGAAGTTGAAGACAGAAATGTCGGAAGCAAGAGACGCGGCGATCAAGCTCTTCGGAAAGACGATCCCACTGCCGGAGACACCGGTCGTATCCGGAGGCTCTGCCGGAGATCCGTCTTCTTCTTCTGGGGATATTGGTGACGATGGTATTGATCACAATCGTGCTTCTCCCACCAACTCTTCGCGAGAGTCCAACACGAAGAGGGATGAGGAAGAACAAGAAACTGAGAAGGTATGAAAATTTAAGTGGGGGTCGTAAATTATTGATTTTGACTGTGATCCCTTATGTAAAACGCAGAGAGATTTAATGGATTGGTGGTAATTTGGCTTTGGCAATGCCATTTCTGTTGACTTGCTGTGGTAACCTTCTTTTGGTTTATATTATGATTCGAATGACTCCTTTGATTCGGTGTTTTGGGTAAGTTTCCATTAGGATAGCTTTTTTGATTGGTTTCTTTCAAATTTGCAATTCTTTTTCCGAAGTTCAATTTTTTAATGTTATCTTTAACAAGTTGATGCTTGGGTTTGTTTCCACTAGAAGATTTATGTTACTTTGTTAGCATTCGTATTTCAATGAATCCTAAGGTACTTAGTTAATCTGTCAGGTCCTGAAATTGCAGTATGATTGTATGGGGTTAGCATTTTTTAAGCTATTGATTTTCTTATGGTGCTTGTCAATATAATTGATTTTCCTCCATTTTGATCTGTACCTTTCCTGGGATTCAGGCTTCTGGTGAGATCTGCTGTATGTTTTTTCCACTTCTACTTTTGAACCTTGACAATAATTTACACCATACATATATGGACAGCCATAGACAAATCTTATTTCTCTCTCTTCGTATTTAGATCCTTCTGACCACAAATAATTTATTATACATGATGTTTCTACTTCGTCTTTTCTGGCTTGGCAGCATGCTTGCTGCAAAATCCTCTTTTCTATTTGGCTTTTGATTGTTATAGAATTCAACACTGGAATTGTGCCATTCAAACTTTTCCACTGGTTTTCTTGTTATTTGAACTTTAGTATACGTATATAGACACTTCTCCTTGCCTTCTTCTGGGTCTATAGCTGATTTTCTCTCTTGTACGACGAGAGTTGTGATTTGTGTCATAGTTCTCTGAGAAATCCAGTATCATTTATTTTAGTTACTTAGCTTTCTCTGTGATTGCATTACCTTTCCCTTGGTTTTGAAACTGTTGTTGTACATAAGATGGATGGTAATATTATTGGAGTAACATGATTGTGGATGAACACTTACCTGGGATTTTGACTATTGATATTGCACTTTGGATTTGATACAACAGGTAGAAAAAAGAGTTTTCAACTCTCAATTATATGTGATAATATTGAACTCTGGTGTATTCTTTTTGCTTGTTCTAATGAAGTAGCTATTTATGCTGTGTAGTCTAAGTTTCATTTCAATATAAAAAAAGATCCTGTTGAATAAATTATTTCTTTAAGAAACCTCATTATATGCAGAACTGGAGAAGACAATACTGATATTCTGATTGATCTATTGTTTTAATAATTACTTATGAAGTGCTGATAAGAAAAAATTGGTCTACTAGACCAACATGCTTAGCTGATGTTGTTATGAATCCAGGACACTTTGGGAGAGAATCCAAATGAGAATACGGAGGATGGAGGCCCCACTCTATCTACAGAAGAGGTCACTAATCCGGATGCAGCCTCAAGAATAGGTGAAGAATCTGATACGCCCCGTGCTGGAAAGGACGATACTACATTGAAGGCTTCAAAATCTGAAGAAGAGCAGAGTGAGACGAGTAATTCGCAAGAGAAGACTTTGAAAAAGCCAGACAAAATACTGCCCTGCCCCCGCTGCAATAGCATGGACACCAAGTTCTGCTACTACAATAATTACAATGTCAACCAACCCCGCCACTTCTGCAAGAACTGCCAGAGATACTGGACTGCTGGTGGAACCATGAGGAATGTGCCTGTGGGTGCTGGTCGTCGAAAGAACAAGAATTCTTCTAACTATCGCCAAATAACTGTCGCTGAAGCGCTCCAGGCTGCTCAAACAGACATGCCAAATGGATTACATCATCCTGCCTTGAAGAAGCCCAATGGCACAGTCCTTGCTTTTGGGTCTGATGCACCTTTGTGTGAGTCAATGGCATCTGTGTTGAACCTTGCTGATAAAACAATGCAGGACTGCACGAGAAATGGGTTTCATAGACCGAAGAACTAAGAATTCCTGTTCCCTATGCCAGTGGAGAGAAAGGAGATGATCATTCTAATAAATCCCCTGTGATGTCAACAAAGCCGATGGATGATGCAAGCATCAACAGGCAACAAGAACAAGCAATGCAGAACTGCCAGAGTTTCCCTCCTCAAGTTCCTTACTATCCCGGGGCACCTTGGCCTTTCCCATGGAATCCGGTGCAGTGGAGCTCTCCTGTACCACCACCACCTGCGTTTTGCCCTCCAGGATTCACCATGCCATTCTATCCTGCAGCTGCATATTGGGGTTGTACTGTCTCAGGTGCTTGGAACATACCATGGCTTCCTCAACCGTCATCACCAAACAGCATGAGCCCTAATTCTGGCCCTAACTCGCCCACCCTAGGTAAACATTCAAGAGAAGAAAACACGTTCAAGATAAATGACTCAGGTGGAGAGGATGAACGTGGTGGTAAAGAAAATGGCAAAGAGAAGTGTCTTTGGGTTCCTAAAACTTTGAGGATTGATGACCCAGACGAAGCGGCTAAAAGCTCTATATGGACAACGCTGGGGATTAAAAATGATAAGGCTGAGTCAGTTCAAGAGGGAGGACTCTTTAGGGCATTCCCATCAAAGGGTGATGGAAAAGATCACTCAGCACAAAACTCAACAGTCTTGCAGGCCAATCCAGCAGCGTTGTCTAGGTCACTCAACTTTCATGAGACCTCGTAAAACATTTTGCTAAAATATTTGTAATTTTTTTTGGGTGCAGCAAAAACTTACGATGGCTCCCTAGCTATAATGTTCCTAAGGAAGTTACAAATGCCAGGCAATATGTGCTCACCGCCAGCCTTGTTTGGAAGAGTTATTTCTTGTCGTGAGCCAGCTGAAAGAAGAACCAAAAAATTGGTTCTTCTCTGAATTCGCCTTGAGGAGAAGGAACCTTCTTTTCTTTGCAGAGTTATTCCTCTTTCTTAAGTGACGGCTTGACTTTTTTCCCTCTTCCTTTTCTATGAGATGGTTTGCTTTAGATTTTTGTATATAAGTTTATATGACATAGTGATAGATAGAACCTAGTGAGTTTGCCTACTTAGATTCGGGATGTATATAAATAAGAATGGGAGTTCAAATTGAACTTCTTGTACTGTTATCTTTCATCCATAATGTAATCCTGTGTTTGCTTGGATTAGGCAGTCTGCTTCTGTTTATATTGTATAGATTTGACTTCAAGAATTTGAGGAATTCTTGAATGCACTCAAGTTTCCAGGCATGTCAAAGACAATGAGTGTGTTTAAGAATTTTTGCAAGATTCCAGATAGATTGTACGAGAGATCTGTTCTGTAGGATTTTCTTGTAAATTTCAATACAATTACAAGACAGAATGGATTTTGTATATTTGATTATTTGTTATGGTTATGGTAATTTGTGGTGTTATATCGATATTCAATATCTATGTACAAAGTTACAAACTATATTCGTATTTAAACTATATGGAGAATCTATAAAAACTACAACTGCGAATGGGGCTGAGATGATAAATTGCCAAGTACCAAGTTAAGGAAGTAGAAAAGTGCCCCTCTGACTAAAAGTAGGATATGCCAAAAGTCAAAAGGCATTCATGCCCCTTAAATTCTTACCACACATGGCAGAGAACCTTTTCTTTCTAGGCCTATAATAAAAAGAATAATAATCAGTGCTAAAAAGGGAAACTTTCATAGTGAATTTAACATAGGATGATATACTGACTGTCAGCTTAATATGTTTAGTAAACTAACGATTAAAATTGACTGAGATAATGATAACGACAAAATTGCTTTCTCTTTTACAATCGCTACTGAAAAACTTAGTATTATTATTTTTTTCATTATTTTTTGAAGTATGGAAATGGTGGTTTTTTATTCTTTGTTTTTTTGGTATATAAGTTTTTTATTCTTTGTTAATGAAGGAGAATGATACCATCCCGGTTGATGCGCTTGAACTATTTATACAACAATTAATTTTATGAGTTGATGCATTTATTTTTTATGCGATTATTTCAAGTACAGACCTTGTCTGTTTCTGTGAAAGAAAAGTATGGACCTCTCTAGGTTTGATAAAATATGTTCTGTATCAAGGCCAAACTTAATAGACTTCAAAGACCAATCGATATTCTCTCTCTTTGTTTGCTCTTCAATATTTTAAGCAAATATTGTTTGGGAAAAGCATTTATCCTCCAACTGCCCCAAAAATAGACTATATCAATATTATTATATACATATACAAGTGCCTTTAATTTCACCTATGTATTCGGAAAAAAAAAATTGAGTATGAATAGAAAATGCGATTTGATCAACCTGACAAGTTCCTGCTTTTATCCACAGGCGGAGGTTGACGAATGATAGCTAGTTTAGACTTAGTATATATAATTAATGCCATTTTGACATAATGGATTCCAGTATTATTCAAAAAAAAAAAACGTGATTTTTATAGAGGTATCATCGTATATATGGCGCCATGGTTGTTACGCAACATGATGTTAATGAAGGCTGCCAACTAATTAGGTATAAGTGCATAGCAATAATAACTAACAAGTGCTTCTATCATATCAGAAGTTGAATATCTTATCCATCCTTTTTGACCAGAAAGCTGGCGACTCGAGATTCCCTCCAAACCGATCTCTCTTTTTCTTTGTTTCCCTTGTGTGAATCATGAATTATGAGTTTTTGTTTGGTCATTAATCTTGAACTGATGCGCGCAGTCTCAGTTTTGATCTGTTATTTTGTAATATTTAATAATGCTCCACTCCCTTTTTATGCTGTGCGTGTGTGTGTGAATTATATAATCCTGGTACCAAAGAAAGTAACAGCACCGAGCCAATATCAGCTGGGATATGCATCCAGAAATCACGTGCATGTATGGAGCCAAGATAAAAGTATCTCTCTATTTAAGGCCATGGAAATCAAAGAAAAGAAAAGTGGAAAGTTCGTTTCAAAGAAAGACATATAAGTAGGTTTGGCACAAAGGAAAGCCTCCCACTTGGCGTAGAAAGTGAAGGCATCCGATTTGCCAACTTTAGAGCTAGTGGAGCATGAGCCCCTCACTCTTGGGTCTATGCCTCAAGTATTTGTATTCTTCTTTATGTTTATATATAACATATTATCGCTGGCAAAAACAAATATAATATCGATCACGACTTGGAACTTTTGTGTCCATTCATTTACCTTAAAACTATATTGGTAAATTTATTGCAAGCCCAAATTTAATTTAGAACACCAAAAAGAGCCAGAAGAACTTGCAAGGTAGGAAGCTACCTTTCCCTTTTAAAAAACTACTCTCCCATTTTAGCGCTCTCTCTCTCTCTGCTTCCAAACATCTTATAAAGCTTCCACAATGTCTAGGCATGTTCAAGAATCGGGCCAGACTGGGTTGGAGGTCAACCCGAGGTCTTGCGCGATATGACCTCGGGCTGGAAAAGTCAACCCAAGATCTGGTATTAATCTGAGCTCGGGTTGGACCGGACCGGCGAACTTCCTAGACCAGTCTAGAGGCAGTCCATTTTTTTTTTAAAAAAATCTTTTTGGAGGCAATATTTTAGCTTTGGTTTCACATGACTTCCGAAAGTAATAAAAAGTGACTTAGTCAAAAGTGATTCCTATAAATTAAAAAGCACATTAGGATGTTCAGACTCCAATGAGCGACTCAGTGTAGTGGTGATTTAAAAAAAAAATAAAAGACCTCAGGTCAGACTGGACCAATCCAAGGGGTCTAAGCGCAGGAGCAAGTTGATCAACCGTTGGTTTTGGTCGGTCCGGTCAAATCATTTTGAACTATTTTTTTTTTTATTCCAGGTCAGATTGGACCAACCAAACTTCCGGTTTTTTTTTTTTTTTTTTTTTTTGGACAACCCTAATAATATCCAAGGCCGTATACATCCCATATCTCACGCCACGTGCGCCTCAACATTCGCACTCTAAGAACGACGTCGTCTCTTTTGTTTCACTTTTAATTTACATCATTATTAAGCCTGCAATCTTTTGTCCCCTTGATTTTAACTGATACAATAGCCAGCGATGATGATTACTTATTAATTTGAAGTTACTGCAGTCCTTTTGGATCTCAGTCCTTTCTTCCAATACTGGAACTCATATTTTAGCTAACAACACTGCGATATTTAAAAAAAGTTTGTTTAGGGAATAAATTATATTGAGGCAATAGAAATTTTAAAAAAGAAAAATGAACGAAGTGGCAAAAAGAGTTAGGCAGTGTTAACGAAAATGAAGGGAGTAAGGATAATCTGAAGCGACTAATATTTCTCAGAAGCCGACAGTTCACTGATATAAACCAGAAACTAGACTTGGGTGAGAGTTGTTTACCTATATCTAGATTCTGATTTATGTCACTGAGGTAATGGGCGTTGGTGCACAGTTTTTACCCAGAAAAAAGAAAAATAAAAATGACGGGCCCTCGTTGGATGTGAGTAAAGGCGGTTTCTGAGAAATATTAGTCGCTTCAGATTATCCTAAACATTATATATAAATATAATAACCTTCGCTGCTTCCTTCTTTTATCTCACTCCCTTCACGTTTCACAACCAAATCTCTTTCTCCCTGTGTTTACATTCGCCTACTTTCCTAAGCAGAACCATGGGCCCCTCACGTTTTCTCGCTCTTCTTCTGGTCATGTCTCTGCTCTCTCTCTCATTCACCTGCGGTATCTCCTTTCTTCTCGCTCTGCTTTTCACAAACCATTGTTTCTTCATTCGTTTATCGTCAATTCCTTGTTGTGATCAGTGTGACACTTTTCTTTGTGAATGTTAAAGGTTTCGGGAGAGCACTGACGGATACAGTTCCTCGTCATCATTACACTGCTAAGGCTGAGACTACGGAGGTTTGATTCTTTAATTTCTCAGAAAATGTCTACATCTCTGTAGAAATAAAGCTAAAATTATTATTCTTGTATATATGCAAGCTTTGGTTGTACGATGTTGACATCGCACACTACTTTTGTTGTTTAATTTGTCTGTAGGAAAATTCCCGAAAATTGAGGATGATGGCACAAGTGATGGATTATGGAGAACCAGAGGCTAACACTAATCCCAAATATGGAGATCTTCTCACCCCACCTTCACCTTCTTCACTAAGTCCCTCTCCCTCCTAATGCAACAACCACAAATTTAGAATGTTACAATCATCAATGTCGGTTTCCCCCCCTTTTCATGTAGACTCTTTTGTTTTGAACAATTTCCCTTTGGATTTGAATGTTCTGCGTGTGTGATCCCAGAAATTGCTTATGCATGGTTTGGTTGTGTTATTGTGGCGTGCTATTGTCGGTAAATCAAAAGGGACTGGTCTATCTCATTCTCATATCTAAGAATAATGACAAAAGAAATAAATTAACATTTGACTTAGTGTGTATATGGATGCGAGATTAATGGCCGACTTATGAGCTAAGAAGGGAGGTTCTTTAATGAAGGTTCACGTGCATTCCAGGGGGTTCCATGAGGTTTGACCTTCCCATATCCCTAAAATAATTCATAAAAGCAGAGTATCGGATTCATGCTTTTGGTTTTTAACACCCTCGTATGAGTCCTTAAAGACGAAGCTTCTTGACATACAACGTTAAACTAGCAGGGTACCATGTAGTTTCCTCTTACTTTCTGCACTTTTAAAATAGCATTATAAGATCCTAGTCTGATTATAAGAATACGTTGGCTATCTTGTGTTGTGTGCAATGTGGAATATATCTGCCTTTTCTCTTCTTCAGTTTTGTTAATTAGTTGACTGATCCCTACAGTGACCAAAATTTTTCAACACAAGCGGTCGGTGGGAGATAATGAAAGGATCCAACTCATTGCCTTTAGGTAGAGCTGTGTATTAGTTGGAACGAACTGATTAGGGGAGTAATAAAATGGTATTAATAGAATCGGTTTAGCATTTATATAAGAAAGACAAACGGACAAAATAGGAAAATGTAATGGACCAATGGATAAAATGCATCCCCTGGTCATTGCTCTTTATATATAGAATATTATGAGTAACTTTACAAATAAATCCTGACTGACAGCTAGCCTTATTTACAAATACATGATAGTTAGCCCTAATTACAATTGCTTATCTATTACTAGAGCTGGCAATCGGGGCTGGCCCGGCCCTTCAGGGCCAGGGCCTAACAGGGCCGGCCCTCCAGGGCCCGGAGTAAGAAAAACACATGTTTTTCAAAGTCCGGTCCGAGAGCACGGGGGCGGGTGGCCGGCCAGGCCCCTAAATTACTATTCCAAATTTTAACTATTTTTCCTCCGTGTATTTCAAAGAAATATAATTAGTAAATTATAACACGAATTATCTAATAAATAAGCACAATCACTAATTCATAATCAAAAGAAAACTATGTTTACACATAACTCACATAAAACATAAAAAGCATATCACTAAGCGACATTAGTACGATGACTATTATTGTCGTCATTTTCGTCACTATCATCAATTTTAACGACATTTGATTGTTCTTCACTTTGAGTAGTAGCCTCTGGCTCATGAGTAAGAATATCATGAAATTCTTCTCCCGCATCATGAACACATCCATAATCTTTATTTGTAACAAATAAAAAACCAAATCATAAAATTAAAGTATAGTTATTATGTATTTGTAGTTAAATGGATAAACAACTCTATAACAAATACAAAATATATATAAATTTAAAAAGGAAAAAAAAAACTACAGTGAAAAGGGCCTGCAGGGCTGGCCCGCGACCCTCCAGGGCCGGCCCTCCAGGGCTAATTTCAAATATCTCGTCCATTTTTCAAGCCTGGCCTTTGAAGGGCCAGGGCTTAAACGGGCCGGCCCGATGGGCCTGGCCCGTTTTGCCGGCTTTATCTATTACTAATTCTAACATTCCCCCTCAAACGAAAGGGTGTTGGATACACACCGAGTTTGTTTCTAAAATAAGAGAATTGTGAGTGCGATAAAGCTTTAGTAAGACACTCGCTATTTGATGAGAAGAGGGTACATATATGACTCTTATGGCACCAGACATAACCTAATCTCGAATGAAGTGCACATCTATCTCAATGTGTTTGCTCCTAGCATGATGAACAAGATTAGACGCGAGTGCTTGAGCACTTAGATTGTCACACCAAAGGAGTGATGGTTGTTGAACAAAGAGTCCTATTTCTGTCATCAAGGAACTTGACCATTTAATCTCAGAGGCACCATCAGATAAGGACCGATATTCAAATTTTGAACTTGACTAGGAAACAACTTTTTGTTTCTTGGAACACCAAGAAACAAGCGTTCCACCTAAATACACAGTATTCTCCCATAGACTTTTTATCATCAATGTCTGTAGCCCAATCAGCATCAGTAAAACCCATCAAACGAAGAGATTTGACTGGTTTAATGTGGAGACCAAAGAGATATGTACCTTTCAAGTATCTTAAGATTCTCTTAACTCCTTGAAAATGAACCTCAGTAGGTTTAGATAGGAACTGACTAAGCTTATTGACTGAGTAAGCTATGTCAGGTCGAGAGGTAGTTAGATACTGTAAAGATACTATTGCCCTTTTGTACAATGAAGGATCAGCCATAATTTTTCCCTCAGTAGCAAAGAACTGTCGCCCAGTGACCATAGGCGTTGGGACAGGGGCACTATCATACATATTAAACCTTTTTAGTAAGTCCAAAATGTACTTAGTTTGATTAATACACATGCCAAGACTGTCTCTATATATCTCTAATCCCAGAAAATAATAGAGAGGACCAAGATCTTTGAGAGAAAAGACATTATTCAGCTGAACAAAAGATGAATTATTTCCAATAACCAGTATATCATCAACATAGATTAAGATGAATACCAGGATGTTCTTGGTTCTGAAGAAGAATAGAGAGATGTCGTTGCAGGCATTTTGGAAACCCCAGTTAATAAGTGTATTGCGAAGCCTTTTGAACCAAGCTCGTGGAGCTTGTTTAAGACCATAGATGGCCTTGGTCAGTCTACAGACGGCATCTGGTTGTCTCGCATCATGAAATCCTAGAGGCTGGCTCATAAAAACTTCTTCCTTGAGATACCCATTGAGGAAGGCATTGTTGACATCTAGTTGCCTTACCTCCCACCGAAAGGTCACACCAAGCGTGAGAATTAGACGAATCGTAGTGGGTTTCACAACATGACTAAAAATTTCGCCATAGTCAATTTCTGTGGACTGTTGGAAGCCTTTAGCCACTAGATGAGCTTTATGCTTTAAAACAGAACCACCAGGCTTGAACTTTTTCTTGAATACCCACCGACAATCGACCAATTTTTTACCACGGTAAGGAACGGGGAGCCAAGTCTTATTGCGACACAGGGCTTGCAATTCAATCTTCATGGCGGTGAACCAGTATGGGGAGGCTAAGGCCTCAATAATGGACCGAGGCTCAGCAGCATAGGAGAGGTGGTGAGGAGTCTTGGTTGTGAGAAGGCCGACGAACGGGTATCTAGGTTTGGAAATACCAAATTTTGCCTTGGTTATCATAGGATGAAGGTTAGGTGAGGATGGGAAGATGAGGGAGCAGTAGTCGACATGGAAGAAAAAGAAGAGGAGGAGGAGCTGGAGGTCGGCGATGTCGAAGGAGAGAAGAGGGAGTTGTCGGCCAAAGAGACAGAGACAGGGATTGGAGTGGAGTCGGGTGAGGGAGGCATCTGATTTGGATTTGTGAGGGATGGAGAGGAAGTGGCCGTGAATTTTGGGCCTGGTCATGTGGTAAAATGAAGGAAGGAGGGAGCTGAGGGGAAAAAGGTGTGTTGGGTTGTGAAGGACAGTGGTGTGGGCTAAAGGGATTGGCCCGAGAGTGGGAAGTATGTGGACTGCATAGAGAGATGGGCTGCGGGGTGGGAATTAAAGAAGGAATAGAGTCACACACCTCTTCCGCCGGGCCCTTTTTATGCAGAAAACCTGTATGAAAAGGAAAAGCACTAGTGTCAAAAACCACATGTCTTGACATATATATACATCCACTGGAGCTTAAACATCTTGAGCCTTTTTTATTAGGAGTTGGGCCAAGGTATACACATTTTTGGCTATGAAACTCCAACTTGTGAGAATTGTAGGGTTTTAAGCAAGGATAGAAAATACACTCAAATGGTTTTAGAGAAAGATAGTCAGGCTCTTTATTGTATAAGCAAGATATAGGAGATTTGCCTTGTAATATTGGAGTCGGTAGCCTATTAATTAAATACACGACTATTTGAAAAGCTTCAGTCCAATAAGCTAAGGGGATTTTAGCTTGACCAAGAGTGTTAATCCCATTTCAACAATATGTCTATGTTTCCTTTTTGCTCGACTATTTTGAAAAGATGTATAGGGACAAGTAAACCGCATTATTATATTGGAATTTTCAGCAATCAGAATAATAGGTTTATACTTTGTACCATTGTCACACTGAATAGATTTGATCTTGGTCTGAAATTGATTCTCAACCATTTGTTGAAAAAGTTTAAAGCTGTGACAGTTTCACCCTTGTGCTTAAGAGGATATAACCAAGTGTCTCCACTAAAATCATCAACAAAATGTATATAGTAGCGATAACCATGGACAGACTGGATAGGGGAGGGTCCCCACAAATCAGTATGAACTAGTTCAAAGGGTGAAGAAGCATGAGACAAAGACTAAGGAAAAGGTAATTTTCTTGATTTACCATACTCACAAGCCTCACAAACAAAATTTTCATGAATAGAAAGTTTGACATTACAACTGTTTAATACTTGCTGTAAAATTTTGTTACTTGGGTGACCAAGTTTGTAATGCCACTTTAAAAATTCTTCATCCTTCAGAGAGACTTCTGCAATATTGGCTGTAAACTCTACTTTACTCATTGGATAGAGTCCTTCCTTTGGGGTTCCTTTCATCAGTAGATGGTCTGTCTGGTTATCCTTCACAAGACACCCTTCATTAGTGAATAAAACTGAAACAGGGTTGTGTGACACTAGTTGATGAACACTTAACAAATTCTTAGCAATACCAGGAACAAGCAAGATATTTTTTAGAGTAATTTCAGAACCAAAACAAAGAAGAGAAGCAGATCCAATACCACTAATTTGAGTTTTAGACCTTGTACAGGAAATTAAATTGGCCTTACCATTACCAACAGGTTTCACAGACTCAAGTTGAGTGGAGTCACCAACAACATGATGAGTAGCACACTGTCCATATACCAATTAGGGTCATCAACAACATCAGACCTAGCATAGTAAGCCTGAGGAACAGAGTGGGATGGTGGACGAAATTTTTTATCAAATCATTTAAAGCAATTTGATACTCGATGTCCAGGTTTTTCACAGAGATCACAAAATGGTCTTCCAAATAAATTATTGTTAGAACGGCCCCTGGAGCGTCTACCATTTCCACGACCTCCTCTCCCCTGTCCATGAGAGGAAAAGGATCGATCAGGGACACGATCGGACTCAGCTTGTTTGGTAGAGAAATGAGCTGCGGGCTGGATTGAGAGAGAAGAGAAGTGATTCAGTTGGTCTAATCTACTCTCAAATGCTAGAAGTGCCGACTGAGCATCTACCCAGGACAAACCATCTTGATCAATCAGCTTAACAACAATGGGGTTATACTCACCATCAAGACCATTTAGAGTATACAGAATGAGCTCATCAACGAAAATGGAAGCTCCTGCAAGAGCGAGGTGATCGGCTGTTGTCTTCATTCGTGCCAGGTACTTGCTCATCGTGAGACCACTCTTCCTAGTGTTGTGAAGCTCGGATCTGTAAATCATGATCTGAGACTTTGTGACCGTAGAGGTGAGTGCACGAGCTTCAGACCAAAGTTCCAATGTCGTTTGACAGTGCAGCAACTGAGTGGCGACTTTTTGCATCATGGTGTTTCAAAGCCATCCCACAAGCATCTGATCAACCGAATAACATTCCTCAAAATCAGGATTAGGAATGATAGTGGTTGAGTTAGGAAGAACCGTAGTGAACGATGGAACAGAGTAGTCAACATCGATGTGATTTCGTAGTCGGTTTCCCTCAATCAAAGGTAAGACTACTGATTCACAGACAAGATAATTAGAGCGATCCAACTTGATCGACGAGGTCTGGCTTGAGGATTGAAAAAGAGCATAACATTTGAAACCACCAGAGATAGCAATAGCGTCAGAATGAGAACTAGAGGAAGCATTTGGAGGAGACGATGCCATTTCGACACTTTAAAGAAAAGTAGGTTAAAGAAGGAAATCGAAACCTTTGGCTCTGATGCCAAGAAAGATAAACGGACAAAATAGGAAAATGTAATGGACCAATGGATAAAATGCATCCCCTGGTCATTGCTCTTTATATATAGAATATTATGAGTAACTTCACAAATAAATCCTGACTGACAGCTAGCCCTATTTACAAATACATGATAGCTAGCCCTATTTACAATTGTTTATTTACAAGTTGGCGGCTAATATTTGGCTCACATTGCAAAGGAAGCGCCTTGACAAAATATTACTCCCTCCGGTCCTAATTGTAGGACATAGTTGACTTTTTTGGAGAAATTAAGGAAATTAATTAAATGATTTTAGAGTATTTTTTTTTATTTTTTTTTTCTTGAAAGTAATTAGTTTGACCAATAAACTAATATATAATCTAAAGATATACAATATATAAAATGATTAAGTAACTTATTTAGCTTCCTTAATTTCTCCAAACAAAGTCAACTAAGTCTTATAATTAGGACCAAAGGTAGTACATCAAGATGCACATCGTCACATAAACTAAGGGCTGTTTGGTACACAAATTCGGTGGGAAGGGAAAGGAAAATTAGAAAGTTCCTCCATTTGGTACACATTTTAGACAAATCTTCCTGAAAAGCCAGGTTCTCGAGCCCACCTTGGGCCCATCAATCTTCCCTTATATGTGGGAAGATCAAATCCCACCAAAATCGGTGGGATCTCAAGTTTCCACGTCACTATTTACGTTTTTTGATAAATTTACCCTTCAAATTTGAATTTGGCGGGAAAGTTCGAATTTAGCAGGAATTTTTTTTACATAAGTTCAAACTTGATAAGAGCATATTTTTTAAAATATATTTTAGCAAATAAATTATTTTTCTTTTTTATTTGGAATTAATTACTTTTGAGGGTAAAATAGACATTTTTTGTTTTTTTTTACTAACTACTACCTTTTCATTTTCTTCCTACTAAACAACTCATCTTCCTTCAAGCCATCCTCCATCATCTTTCAAAATCTTCCATCCCCTCTTCAAATTTTTCTTGTACCAAACGGGCCTAAAATGTGCTAAGCATATGTGATGCATCTTTTCCTATTTTCCGAGCAGGTGTTGGTGAATATCTAAGTAACTACGGCGGAAGACATTTTGTGGTCTCAAGTACGAATTCCTAAATACTGCATCCAGGTTTACCAGAGCTTTCTTGACTGGATGCGGATAATTCCTAAATACTTAAAAGTATACACAATCACCTCCTTTATGCTCAGTGTCAGTGTCAGGGAACAGTTCCTACTCATTGAAAGGATGAGTAGGGAAAGCTCTTTCTATCTAGATGATTTTTTTTTTAATTACCAATTTTTAAATAAAAAATTATTTTAAAAAATTATTTTAGTTGATAGATAATATTTATTTTAGATTCTTTACACATTAAAATATTTTTTTTGAAAAATAAAAAGTAAAAAAATAAATTTGGATCGTCCAGATGGGAAGAGTTCCCCCTACTGTTCGAGTATGAAAATCGGTTTTGAAAGTAATCGAAATCATGAATAGTATGGAACTAATTTAAGTCGTTTCACAGCTGACACTAAGGATGAATAAGGGGAGCTCTTTCATCTGAATCGTCAGATGGGATTTGAACGGTCAAGATTTATTTTTTTACTTTTTATTTTTAAAAAATAAAATTGTTTTAATGGGTAGAGAATATAAAATAAAGATAATCTCTCAACTAACATATTTTTAAAAAAATGATTGTTTCATTTAAAAATCAACAGTTTAAAAAAATTAAATATAGATTATCCAGATGAAAAAAACTTCTCCTACTCATCAAAATCTCTGGTTGAGTAGGAAACTGGTTCATTCCTTAGCGCTCTTAAAATTCTTTGTCCAAATGAATCTGGAAAAACAAAATAAAACCGAGCTCTTCATCCAAGAAGGGCTTAAAACGATTAATGAGAAAAGAACCAAAACAGTAATTGATTTACTACAAAAATAGTTGGGTTGAATACTTGAATCTAATAAATTCGAACAAAAATAGTTCTCTGCGTACCACTCTGGTCTTATTTATAAGACTAAAAAATTTGGTCATATTTATAAATTCAGTTTCATGTAATAAATGAGATTGTGACAATTTTACCGATATTAATTGCACCCATGAAGATAGAGAGAGAAGAAACAATTGAAAAATACTCAATCATGAATGAAGGTAAAGTTGAATTTTACCCCATAATCGTTGTCAAGTAACTTTAAAAATAGTTAGTATGTGAGATTTGGTCTAATTTGCACTAAACTCTAATATTATAAATAGGATCTATGTTATAAAAAAAGCTGGGGAGTGAAAGAAATTGCGTGTTGGCTTTGCCAGGATTTGTTTTTCCTGGTTTCGTGGAACATTGTAACTTGCAAAAAGCAATTCCACAGCATAAAAAGAAGTCTGGTCCAGCGTCGGCGTTAAGGAAACGATAGCAATGGAAAAGCAATTCCACGCAGGTGGAAGTCAAAGTCGCGAAAACAAAATCCCCAGTTTCCACGCCATTTTCGTATCAAGTTTCCTTGATGCTTCTCTCCCATTTCATGGAACGTACGTGGTTGATAAATGGTAATAAATGATTCCCCTGGAAATAGAAACACCTTTACACGGAAAATGACGCCCTTCATTCCCAGCATTGCATGTCTCGACTCTTGAAGCCAATGTTGTGACAAAATCCAAACATAAAAGGACAATTAAAAGCAGGCCAGCCTGAACCTACTTGACCCTCTCCTTAATGGAACCATTTTTTCTTTTAAAAAAATTGTGAGGAAACAGAATACGAAGTTTCTTCCTATGACGGTGTCTCGTAAGACCATTTCTTCTCTTGTTCCACTTTTCTTTATAAAACCCATATCTCCCTCCCTCCCTCCTCCAACAATTTGACCACTTGAAAGATTTTATTATATCTCAATCTCAAGCCATGGTTGTTGGTGAAATTCCCTGCTTTTTAACTATGGAGAAGACATCACAGTCCCCCCTGTTTGGTCTCTTCGATTTTTTCCTCTGCGGTACACTCTTGAACAGATTACACACCATTCTCAGAAGTTTTTTCTTCTTTTTCCTATCCCAACTCAGTCCAGTAGTCAACCCAAAGGTAAAAGGAGATGTACAGGTTTCAGTCCCCGAGGCGTGTCAGGGAGAGAGTTTGTGCCATGAAAACAGAGATGATGGGAAGCTAGAGAGGGAGGAAATGAAAATGGTGATGGAAAAGTTGGGATTTTCTTGCAGCCCAGAAGGTGACGAACTCGAGGATATTTATGGTTCGGATCAGATTTCTGGAATGTTCGAAGAGGAAGAACCAAGCTTGGAAGAGGTGAAGCAAGCTTTCGATGTGTTTGACGAGAACAGAGATGGTTTCATCGATGGGAGGGAGTTGCAGAGAGTTCTGTGTATTTTGGGGTTGAAGGAAGCCACGGAACTAGAGAACTGCCAGAAGATGATCGCTAACTTTGATGAAAATGGAGACCGAAGAATAGATTTTCATGAGTTTGTTAAAATCATGGAGAGAAACTTCCACTGATTTATCATAGTTACGTGTAATTTCTTAGAGTTGTTGCATGATCCGATCGAAACTTGGGCGAGCTTCTAAGCTTCATAATTCACCTTTCGTCAAATCATACGTGGATATTCTTTAAATAATTGATGGCTAGATTTATTTTAAAAAAAATAAATACTGCATAATGTTTTTCATCGTATTTATGCCAAGTATTATAATTATAATTAATGTGAGTGCTATATATTACACCAGGTCAGAATTATCAATTACTCGTAAGAAATTTTATATTACGCGAATACATAATATTATATGTTGGTTATGATTATGTATTTTCAAGTCAAGACATTGATATGTTGGTTATAACTATAACATCACCATGGTGATCCACTAAACTTATCTTACTACTTTAGCCATATATAAGCCGTGTGAAAAGTGTGCTAACATTTACAACAACAAAAAAAGTGTGATAATAACTTTGCTGGATTTACTTATAAAAGTATTGTCAACTGTTCACTCTTTTTTTTTTGGCCAGAAATATAATTGTATTGAAATAAAAATTATAAGAAAGAGTTAAAGTGTAAAAATATATATGTGGTTTTGCCAAAAGAGTGCCCAACACCAAGTACTTTTTATAGGTGCAAAAGTAATTATATAGTTACTAAACTTATGCAAATAAAGATTTTCTGTTAGAATCATAAAACGTCCGTTAGTTTAGCTTAATTGTGCCAGCTGGATCCCATGTGTAGTTTAGTCATTTTTTGACTATGGAAGACGTGGCAGGTGGGGGGAGTTGAAGACTCCATTAGCCCGAAACCTACCAGATTTGCTCTCTCTCCGAAACTTCTCAACCAAAAACATTTAACAGATTACATACTTTCTCGTATGTCTTAAGCAAAAACATTCTATTTCATCTTCATTCTTATTTTTTCTGAATTTGTTATGCTAGAATCAGCAAGCTCTAAGAAATCAGATTTGAGATCTCTAAGTTTTCCGATTCACTGACAAAGACGAATTTCAAATCTTCTCTGGCAAACGAGATGCCAGCGCGTCACCGTTACCGGATGTAGAAAACCAAAATTAGCCGCCGAAAATTGGCGGCAAAGTCGGCGGAATATTGAGGCGATGGAAGAGGGACGATTTGTTGAAGAGAGGCTTGTTGGGATTGAGAGCGATTGCCCTATTTTTCTCTTTGATATGTTTCATCGTCATGGCTTCCACATTGTTCCCCCTGCGAAGACCATATTTTATTCTTCTTCTTCAACTAATAAAAATTTCAAACTCAAGCCTGCAGTTCCAATAGTTATCATGATTTACAATTGTTTCCCAATCCAAAAGATCTTTAATCTAATGACACGAAATAAGCTCGTCCCATACATTGCTTTTTTGGTTCAAGTGTTCAGCATCTGGAGCTGCAAACAATATTCTTTCATTTAAAAGCCACAAGTGCCTTGCATTCCCCAGAAAGACAATAATCTGATCTGGAAGCTGTAATTATCAAAGCCAATGATCTTCCTTTGGTGAATGCGCCATCATTCGACCTCAATCACTTATCCTTAAAGAAACAATCCTTCCAAAAATTTCCTAGACAATAAAACATTAAAAAAAAAAAGTTATGCGAAAAGTAGCCAGTGAAGCAAACAGATTAGTGCCAAGCTCTGGGAGATCAGTTGCGACGGCAAGTACAACGGCGATTCTGACCCCGTCCTCATTGATCTCGAGCCTGGCACCGTCAGGTCCAAACCTTTCATCCGTCCGATGTGGGCAAAATATGGGCCAAATCTACGTCCGCCCCTGAGCTCTCCACCCTCCACCTGCCACGTCTTCCATGGTCAAAGAATGACTGAATTACATATGGGATCTAGCTGGCACCGTGAAGGCAAACTAACTGACGTTCTATGATTCTAACAGAAAATGTGATTTTTACACTAATTTAGTAACCACAGTCACTTTTACATCTAAAAAAAAGAACTTGTGTTGGACACATCTAAATTTTTACACTTTAGCCCTAGACCATCAGTCACCCTAACCCTAGGTCAGAGTCCGAGAAGCACATGAGTTGTAGCCAATTGCGGATCCACGTATGTGAGAAGGGGGCACGTGACCCCCTTGATTTTTTTTTATTTGCTCATTCGCGGTTGGAGAATGAGAATCCTATTACTCTATCTGTTTACACACACCTATATAATATTAGAAGTTGTACCGTCATTAGTAAATTAATTAAGAAATATAATCTGTTGGGACATTCACACATCTTTAATAGGTTACGAGAAAAATTGCTTGGAACATGTAGGTTGCTAATTTTCTGCTATGGACATTTTATGGCTAACACTTGCTCTTTTTCTTATTGATGATGATCAAACTTGCAACTGATGACAAGTGAAAACCTTCTGAATCCTGTATTATTTTTTGTGCTTTTGATGACAATTGAAAAAAAAAAAATTGGGACGCTGCCTCCAAACCCCCCTCCATAAATTTTTGGATTCGCCCCTGGTTGTAGCTGCAGCAGTTGGGTTGGGTTTCTCTCATCATCTTTTTCTCATCATCCCCCATAATTTCTAAATCACATCCATCCAATCAACACAGTACTACTTTCACTTTTCTTTCATTTTCTCAATCGGCCAAGATGTAGTCAATGAGAGACAATGAAAAGAAGGATAAGGAAAGTATCTCTTTCCCAGCAGCTTGGAAGAGAAAGAAAATCCAGGAATGATGCCGGAAACATTGGGATGGGGGTTCCAAAAACCATCCTAACAGATCCATAATATATGAAGATTTGTCTACTACTAGAAGAGCATATTTACCATCACCAAGCAACATCAGTCGCGTAAAGAGAAGCGCCGCCACCAACGAAGAGAACTCATATGCCCAAAGAGACCCCAGCCATCACCATTGATTAATCCCCAACCTAAGGTAGCCAGATATGAGCTGAAACCTCAAGGACTTATGCCAACCAAGCTAAAGCATATTAGACAATTGAGTAGGGAAACGTACTGAGGGGAGAAGGATGGAAGGAGATGATGAACCTTGAAGATCTGCAACTTGCTCAAACTCAGTCATCCCCAAATCTCCGCCATCCAATCCGATCCCATTGACCAATCTTGCTTAAAGAAGTCGGGAAAAGGCGCAGAAATTTTTGATTTAGCACTATGCCTTTGATTTCTCTTCCTCTACATCATTGCAAGACCCATGAAAGTTGCTCCCAAAACTAGTGGACACCAAAAGAGGAAAAACAAAAAAACCCTAACCCTAAAGAAGACAAACCCCATACCAGAAGACCTTCCCTCCGACCAAAGCCGGAGGAAGAGACGCTAGAAAACCACCCCTTGAAGGTGCCTGAACGTACAAGAACGAACAACAGAAACTCCATGGAGGGAGAGAGAAAACGCGAGGGCGCGAATTGAGATTTTTGTCAACTATTCGCTCTGATTCTTAATATAAACCCACTTTAATAAAAAAAAATTGAACTACAATTTTGTAGATTTTATAGAAAATTTCATTAAAATACCATTTGAATTTGTAAAATCCTCAGAAGTTTTTTAAATTTGTAAAAAGACTAAAAAGTCTTGGGGACGCATGAGAGATATCAAGTCGAGTGAAATTATCTTTTTACCCTTAATTTTAAATAAATGAAAAAAATAAAAATACCCCGCCGGGCGCTTGGCGGGGTGGGATTTTTTTTTTTATTGGGTGTGGTTTTTTTTTGGAAAAAAAAAATTATTCATTGAAGTCGACATGCATGGGACAAAGTGGTCACCAGGTTAGGCTACTTTTTTTGCTTTAATATATATATATATATATACGTTAACAAATATATATATTCTTTTTTAGCATTTTTTCAACGGTAATTACAAAACCTTCATCGCTATTTACAAATCAACCATTGCTATTTACAACTTTTTTTTTAGATTTTCCTTTTTTGCCTCGAGGAAAAAACCAAAAAAAAAAATTTAATGCATAATTACAAAACTTTCATCGCTATTTACAATTTTTTTTTTTTTTTTTAGGTTTCCCTTTCTTGCCTCCGAGGAAAAAAAAAAAAAAAAATGCATAATTACAAACTTTTCATCGCTATTTACAAATCAACCATCGCTATTTACAAAATTTTAAATTTTATTTACAACTTTTTTTTATGTTTCCCTTTCTTGCCTCTAAGGAAAAAACAAAAAATAATAATGCATATTTACAAAATTTTCATATTTATTTACAAATCAACCATCGCTATTTACAAAAACAACGTTTTGTAAATACAAAGATTTCTAAATAGCGATGGTTGATTTGTAAATACCGATGAAGATTTTGTAATTATGCATTATTATTTTTTGTTTTTTTCCTCGGAGGCAAAAAAAAAGAAACCTAAAAAAAGTTGTAAATAGCGATGCAAGTTTTGTAAATAGCGATGGTTGATTTGTAAATAGCGATGAAAATTTTGTAATTACCGTTAAAAAATGTTAAGAAGAATATATATATTTGTTAATGTATATATATATATTAAAAAAGCAAAGTGGCTAACTAGTGGACCACTTGGTCCCATGCATGTGTGAGGGGTTGGGGTTGAACCCCACCCCTTACACTTCAACGATAAATTTTTTTTTTCCAGAAAAAAAAACCACTCCCAAAAGAAAAAGCCCCCCCACCCCCTTGCAGGCGGGCCTCCGTGAGGGTATTTTTATTTTTTTCATTTATTTAAAACTAAGAAAAAAATGTAATTTCACCCGAATTTGCATATCCCTCATAGGAGTGCATGCCTCTCGGTCTTTTTACAAATTTAGAAACACAGGGGTTTTGCAAATTCAAATGGTATTTTAATGGAATTTTCCCTTATTAAAATCCCAATTGTTTTTGCCTGAAAATATGTTCAAAATCTTTATATACAACAAAATAAGAACAAGAAGTGACGCTGCCCTAGAAGAGTAAAGTCCCACTATGTTCTCTTTTCTTCCCTAAACCAGGATTTTGCTTATGGAGATATCAAGGGAGTGACACCTTTTTTTGTAAGTGACATATTAAGGAGTGATGCAAACATTCTCCTGACACATGGATGTTTATAAGCTTTCAACTACAGTATATTGTGGCTATTTGGAATGCAACGTTTTTTTTTATATATACAAAAGAGTTTAGGTGGGGTAGACACCGATTCCCCACCGGGGCCAAAAAGATACCTTCAAAAGAAGCGTTCTGAGAGATTTCTTCAGATCGCCCACCAACGGCGCCCTCACATCGACCAATGGTATCGAACCTCCTCTTTTTGTGTAAAAGCGACACCTTAGCCTAATTGTGTCAATCCTCATTAGCTGGAATACAACGTTGAAACAGCACAAAAAGCAAAATATAGAGTCTCAAGATTAATCAATTCCTTGTAATCTCAGGAAACACCGAAACATACGAAAGCAGCCACTTGGAACAGAAGGAAACAAGTACACTGCCCATGCCCGAGTTCAGTCCATAAATTCAGGGTAAGCCATTCCCTCTGAAGCAAGCATGTTGCTGATGATGAAAAAGATGTTTTTTTTTTTAATAAGAAAAAGGTTTTGGAGAAGCAAGCATGTTGCTGATAATGAAAAAGATGTTCATCCAATAGAATTGATGCAAAGCACTAGTTTTTGAAGCCCAAAAATAATGGAGTACTATGCAGCCACATTCTCCTGCCTGTGACTCAGAGAAAGTGAGAATTATCCACAATTCTCCAACATTACTCCAATTCCCTTTGGTACCCTTCATTATTTTCTTTTTTCCTTTCCTATCTCGCCTTTTTTTTTTTTTTGGGGGACAGCAACGTTATATGCCTTCTATATACGCAAGCGTGGAAAAAGCTAGCTTGCTACATGCAACTGATAAGAAAAGTCGGCTACGAAAATGCCTCTACACTCAACAGGGAAAATATCCATGCAAACAGTTTCTCCGATGCCCCCGACATGTGAGTGAATCTGCAACGTTTATTCTCTACAAACCTTCACACTTTCCACCTGTTATTCCTGAATTTTTCTTACTCCCTAACCCCATGCATGCGTCTTCTTACCACTCATATTTATTCTCCTTGGCCTTCATACATCTATCAATTCATAATTCCCAATTTGATGGAACTCTTAACATATATTCTTAAAAAAACTCCTTTAACCACTAAAAGTTTTATATTCTACAGTTATATAAATTAATACTCTTTATGTATAATTCTAATTCTTGGTTATACCCTTAAAATTGAATACCTATGTATAAAAACCATGTACTACACATTCAAAGCCACACTCGAATAGGATCGGCCACACCTCCAGGACAGTGACACGCTTTCATCTAGCCATGGCCACAGCCAACAACGGTTCAGAGGAATAAGTAGGAGTCCGGATCCTCTCCCCTTCCACACCCATCCCTCATTATCCTTCATCTGGACGGTTGAAAACTTGATCTGGCCCCTTAGATCAAGATTTTAACGGTGGATACCAGAGAGTGGATGGGGAGAGGATCTTCTTCCGAATAAGTAGTGCATACTTTTGCTTCAAAATGCTCTTGGTACCATGATACAAAGGTTCACATAATTCTACAAATCAGGAAAGGAAACAAACGAACGATAGAAGGCCCTAAAAGGAGTACGGTAGCTTGGAAAATATAAGAGTGAGTGATAGGAGGAAAGCCATGATACTTACCGCATTACAGATTTTTTGCCAAGGCCAAGTGACTTCAATTACTAAAAGGTAACAAATATAAGTAAAAGAAGTAAAATCAATCGCAAGGCAATGGAAGGAACTTCAATTTTTTGCCAAGGCCAAGTGACTTCAATTACTTGAAAGACAACTCATCAACCATAGTAAGGTGGTTGACCAGGAGGTGAAGCGCCACCAGGTCTAATATTTGGCTGACCCAATCCTTGAGCATCTGGGCTGCTTTCCATAACAGGTGAGGAACCGGGACCAAGAGGTGAAGCGCCACTGGGCTGTACATTTACATTCTGTTGAACCCTGGGTTGAGTGATTCCCAGAGAATTTGCATTGTGAGAAACAGGACTTGTATGTGCAAGAGGTGATGAAGCAGCAGGCATTGCTGCAGGGGAATAGGCAGGGGCTGAAGGGGCATAGGTTTGACCGTGAAAAGTACCAGGCGCCGATGCATAACTTGGTGTAACTGCCTGCCCAGTAGGATCCCATGACGGAACTTGTCCTCCAGGGACCTGACCCTGTACAGCAGGAGAACCACCAGGGTACATAGGAGAAGCCTGAAAATTCTGCCAAGCTGCGGCAGGAGCCTGTGCTGCAAGCATACTAGGATCTGGAATTGTATAGTCTCTACTTTTATCACTGAAAGCCTAAAACCAAAACATGGTTATACAAAACTAGTCAGCTTGATAGATGATTATCCAAACATATAAAAAATTGTAAAATTAATCGGGCGTCAAGAAGCATACATTTAACAAATCTCTTTCTGACCATGAATTGTCCAAATTTCTTCTTAGTACATCTTTAATATTTATCCCCCTTTCATTTTCCCCCTCATGAACATTAACTCAAAACACATATTTTTATACCTTCACATTGAGATCAGTATGACGAGAGTATGATAGATGAAGCTTACAAAAGCCACCATCATATATGCAATGGCCCTCTAAAGCTTCTCTGGCAGTTGCTGCTGTTGTAACATCTGCAGATAAAAAGGTAAACGAGCATCAAGAAAATAAAAAACTGATAAAAGAACAGGATGTCTGATTATGGTAAGAAAAAAACTGATGATTCCGTCGGACTATAGTTGAAGAAAATCATAGGTAAAAAAAGGTCCAAGAATTGCAACATTAAAGGTACTAAAAGTTTGACTAGGGCTTGTGATCATTTTCACCCCTTTAGGGACATTATAGTTGATGCTAGGTTGTGATTATCAAAAAACTGGTAAGTTTTAATTAGTCATATTCCTAGGGAACAAAATAGTTTAGCGGATAATTTGGCTAAACTAGCTCATATTATCGTAGGAAAATTTTATCTCCTTGATCACCCACCACCTCCATACTAGGAGGCAGTTGTTGGTGAAGGATAGTAGGTTGTAGTTTTCCATGTTGTAGATGCTCTTTTGAGTTATTAATAGATTCTAGTTCTTATTCAAAAAAAAAAAAAAAAGTACTAAGTCAAGCCAAGAACCATGGTATAGCACCAAGAAACAATTAAAGATGCTTTTACTGCCGCTCTAAAGTAAGATCCTATAACTCACCAGAACCAGCCACACTTGCAGGGGGACTCTTTATAATTTCTTTTTTCCTAAATTGTTATGCTAATAAACCTAGGTTATATTCCTACAAACTTCAAAGGACATCCAGTTTGTTGCTGACCTCCTAGCATAGTACCACAAACACAAGTCAAAAGAGAAGCGCCCCCCCCCCCCCCAACAACAACAACAACAAAAAACAGAAACACACACACAAGAAAATAGGTTCCATCCTGATGCAGGCTTCTATCTTTCATACAACTCTATGGGCAACCGACCAGGAAACAAGCTTCCCCTTTCCCAACAATACACATCATATTTCATGAAGCACATACAATAAATATGTATTTTGAAATACCTATCTAAAAAAGGACATAACACTTATTCACAAGAAAGAAAAAGTCAAGTAGGTTTAGTACCAGGGTACTGAACTAGAGCCTGAGTTTGCCCATTCTTTTCAAATATAGCAATTTTCTGCACAGTACCAAATGCAGAGAAGACCTGTGACAGGCAGACCAGCAACATTCATTACAAGTTCTCAACAACTTAATATTCATAGTTTCATATGAGGAATAACTTTTCTTACCGTGTGAATAACATCTACAGTGACAGCATATTGCATGTTTTCAATGGATGCCAGAAGCACATTACTCTCAGGTTCTTTTTTCTTCCCATCAGGACCAACAGCAGGCTGGAGAACGAAACTAGTTAGTACAAGCTAAAAACAAGAAAGCAGAAACAAGATAAAATGAATACCTGCACCATTCCCTCAATAGCAGTAGGATTAACAGGAAGGTAAGGATTTGTGTAGTCCCTGCAGAGTTGTCAAAATAGTTCAGCACTATTAACCAAACATCAACACTGGAAGAACATCAAAATAATATATTAAAAAAGAAAATAAACTTTCAGGAGACATTGACATTCTTGAATACAGCTTTAAAAAAAAGAGGGTATGAAACATAAATGGAGCTTTTCTTGAAGACTGTGAACTCTGTTGTAAGGAAAACAGGTAACTGGTAAGATAGGAGTGATTAGAAAACATTGCCGAATCTGTCTGCTCATTTAAATGCATGGAAGAAATAGGAAGTGCGCCAGCAAAGATTTTTGGGCACTTTGGATTTCCCAAACATTGATTCTAAATTCCACTTCCTAGCGTTTTCATACATGACAGGTGTCCCAGGTCTCGTACTTGACATGGTTTATCCGTGAATCCTTCTCTTCCTAAGAGATCCCTAAACTGGGAGAGACTATGGTCTAAGGACCCCTAAACTAGAATTTCAGATAAAATCCAAATTCAATCTGACCAAGACAAAAATATTAAATTGAATATAATGGCTGGAATATATTTGAGAAGCAGGCTGGTTCATGTAAATATTGTTCTCTATATTTATTTATGATTTCACAGTCATTACATCAATTATTCAGCATAAATTTCCTCCAGAACTAACCAAAATCCAGAAAACCATTGTTAATCAAAACAACTACAAATTAGATGTAGAAAAGGATAATCTTCTCAACTAACAAATTCAGTTTACAAAAGGAGAGGTGAGGAATCCAAGATATTTTCCCATGTTAAAGCAACTATAAACTATAGATAGCTAGCATCAATACCAACGATGGTCAAAAAATACCCACAAGAAGAAAAACATCACTTCCTTCAGTTCATTTTGGAAAAGAATAATAACTTCAGCTTTAATGGCAATAACAGGAAAAAGATCAAGAAATTTACTAAGTGGATATGCCAACACATCTGTATTCTGACTATCAGGCTTCACTAACCCCTAGATGACAAAAAGCACATATCAATTAGCAGGTCAGAAAACACCATGATAAATGACAACAAGGACTTTGACATTTTATCTGTGAATCTCAAAACACCAGCAATCATGTGACTAAACAATATTAAATATAGCAGCTTTGCAAATAAATCATTACCTGCTGCGATGGGACTGGAACTTGATATTAAGATCAGTATGCGCTGAGTATGAAATACGCAAATGACAAGAACCAACATGCTCAGGGAGCAAGTATCTGAGTACAAAAACATAAGCTAATCAGTATATAATATTTGCTCAGTTATAATTAGAATTTCTGATGAAGGATGGAAGGGTCAAATTGCAAATGCACTGCTTGCCTGGGTATGCTTCTTCCATCTAGTGCATTTCTAGCTGAAGCAGCAGTCTCCGCATCACTGAACTGAATCAAAGCCTGCCATAATAAAACACATAACTAAAATGGATACTGATAATGACATTGAGGTAAATGTCATATGAATATATGATCATAAATAACTGTCTAACCTGGAAGCCTGCAGCCTTTTCAAATGTAGCAATTTTATGTACAAACCCAAAAGCAGAAAACACCTGAATAACAGAATAAAATACTAGTTCAGACATCATAATGATTTTTCCTAAAAGAATGAGGTGGGAAAATATATAGTCAGATGACTTGGAATTATCACAAATCATGAGTTCATCAGGCAACAACAAGAAGTTACAAACTGATGAGAAATAAGTGCAGAATGACACCTGGACTTATATGGGTGACCTTAGAAAGGAGTATGACGTACATGATAATTATTCCAAACTGTCTCCAACAAAAGTATCTAATTATGAGAGATCACCATCTGTGATTCAGCCGATTTCAATAAAAAATGACACATGATTTAATCAGGATTCTTTCTAACTCTAAATAAAGAGAAGTAGATAAGACATCACAATATTAAATGCTGAAAGATGATATGAAACTCCATGAGATTTGAAGGTATATAAACCTAGAGGCGCATGACAAAAGCATTCAAGTGAGATCGCAGAACCCCCTTTCATAAATAAATAAAACTGATAGGAAGCAGCAAGAATAAGGAATTCAGGTACATTGGAGACACAATTTTCATGATTGTAAAAATCCTCCAATGATGAACTTTGATATTATATGCCTTTCTCCTAATGGTAAAGTGATTCTAATCTCTATTAATATTATAGATCATGAAAAAAGAAAAGGGGTCAACAGGCTTTCAACTCTGCATCATGTGAACAGCAGGGAAAACAACTAAAATTCAACCATTAATTTTTCTATTGTTAATTACTCTTTCTTTGTTTTTTCCCTCCTTGAAGGGGCTAGCACTCCTTTGCTAGTCAAACACTGTGAGTTACATGACATAGCCAGATGTGACTTAGGGTTAACCCCCTTCCTTTGCACTAAAAAATATGTTTTCTTCAAAGAACTATGCCCTCTTTTTATTCTCTTAGTTTCATATCTTAAAGCGAGGTTAACTTTGCTTCATATAATAAAATACAAAAAGTTTAAAACAGAATTTGATTTCAGAGAAAAAATACTTTCTAGTGATATTAGTTATTAAATTACGATTCATGACAGTCCGTACTTTAGCATTATATAGTTTAGACCATACTACTTAACTGCTCCTGCTATCTAAATCATACAAAAATTGCATGACCGAAGAGGAAAATGTTGTGTCTAATGTACTTCAAGATGACAAGCTGCAAGGATAATGCGTTTATGCCCATTATTAGAATGTCACTGAACGGCAATATTCAAGCAAAAGAGTTTGAAACAAGTAGAACTAAATCAAATCAACAGAGAAGCATATAAACAATAATGAAGTAAAGCCATACTTTTGCCCAAACAAGGAGCTAGTGGCATATATCCAAATCAACTCAAAAAGAACTTACCAAGTGGATAACATCAATGCTCACGTCTCCAGCTTCCACACCTTCAATTGTTACCAGCAAGACATTTCCAGGAACATCTCCAGGACTTTTATTGTTGACAATTTCGTGTCTATTAGAATACTGAATATAAACAGTTTTACCACGAACTTGCGCAGGCTCTGAAGACGAGGCATAATACGAAACCATTGAAATGGCTTGATTTAAATCTGCCTGGTAATGACATCATTTTAAAGAGTTCATAAATCAGAGTTGGATAGTCCAGAAAGAACGGTGTTCATCAAATATTAAAAATCACAGCCACAGACATTTGGAAGAAGCAGAATATTTTAATAAAGGGAAATGAGCTGAAGCGCTTCCAGGAAAGTCAATCCGATCACCATTAGCTGAACTAATGTATTATTTTCAATAAGTTAAATGCAATTTTTTGATGTCAAAAGCTTTTCTACGAGTGTAAACAGCTTCAGATTTTCAATTTGTTGCTTTAAATCCTTTACATGTTTCACTTTCATCTTGACCTTGGGCCCCAAGAATATCGCTAGTTCAATTTCTTTCATGCATCAGCCTTTGGCAAGTACCTCAGTTTATTTCTACTCTAATTTCTCTCAAAAGACAAAATAGCTGGTTAAAAAAAGGAGCAAGAATCCATAATTAGATAACAGGTGAGAGATAGAGATGAGGAACTAACAAATTCGACAAAAGCCTGGTTCCGATTGGCGCCGACATTGCACTTGGTGTTGACAATCTTCCCGAAGGGTTTACAAAGCTCTTTGATCTCCTCTTCTGCGCACTCCCATGGAAGATTGCGGAGGTGCAGGACCTTAGAAGGGGTTTGAGTGTACCGGAACTGGTGCTGGCTTGAGGTTGACATTTCACGATTTGGGGCACCGTTATGGAATCCGGCGCCGCTAAAGATTACGGGTCGTGAAGGTAAAGTCAAGTGTCTGGTTGTCAAGAAATTGCTGCGATTTCCAGATAGCTCGAAGGGGAGTGAGGGATGTGGCCGGGAATTTATATCGTCAGAGACTCCCCCGAGGTTAGATCTGCGACAGAAACTGTGCTCGCTATTTATCCTTGTAACAAGTTTCCACGTTCTACCTCCAAAATAAACAAACAAATATTTTTTAGGTCATGTATAAAAAGGTTAAATATGAATAGAATTATCCAATTTTATTTAAACAACGATTTACCTAATTCGCTCATGATTTTTTTGTTATGGCCAACCGGAAGTCAAATACAAGAAAAAAGATCAAATTGATTAAAAGCTCATATATAAAAAATTTATTATAAGAAAGATCTATATGTTTTTAGGGATAGGATATTGTCACTATAATTTTATGCCATTACCACTTTTTAGTTAAATCGTAATCTCAATAGGAGAGAGAAATGATAAAGGTATATGAGATTCTGATCTAACGGTGAAAAAGTGGTAGTGACTTGGTAATGATAGTGATAATATCTTATCTCATGTTTTTATACAGAGAGTATAATTTTACGTTAAAGAATCAAGGGCTACTAAATAAAAATCAATAATTACAATAGCCCCTTGATTATACATTGACAATAATAACGGTTTGGTTCAATTACACGAAAACAGAGTGATTAAGTTTGGTTTGAAATGTGTAATCTTTGAGTATTACATTTTATAATCTTGATTATATAAATGATGTAATCAGGATTATACCACTAAATTAAATTCATGAATAGAGATGCAGATCTCTTGTAATCAAGTAAAAAAAGACCTTAATGCCATTATTATATTATAAATTGACCGAAGTGCCTGCCAATGATACTATGAGTATTAAACATTAAAAAAAATTAAAAAAATCATATTCCACCATCAAAAATATTAAATTCACCTAGAAAGCATACAAAGAAATAATGTTGTTTTGAAAGTTTTTTTTTTTTAGTTTCAATGTCACCAACACTCTCAAAACCTAGCGTTGCCTTATGTTACCCTCTTCATTTGCAAGTAGGCCATCTCCTTCCTGAACAAACCCTTGGCCCCGCCTGAAACACTGGATAGTTAAATGGATCTCTCGCCAAGTACCTCAACTTTTCTGAATCTTCAGTGCTTCCCTCTCTCTCTAACCATCTCTCTAGCTTATACTCTGCCCAATCGCTCCCCCACAACTTCTCCAAAGCAAACAAATAACAAACACTGAGTTTGATTGGCTTCTTCAGCTGCCATATCTCCTGGCTATTCTTGGATTCGGTAGCTGCAGCGCTGATGACGACGATGATGAGGAACTTATGGATGGGATTAAAGAGCTCCCAATTCGAGGGCTTCTTGTGGGATTAAAGCACCCCCATTAGTTCAAACGGAACTGGCTTCTTCAGAGTTAACTAGTCTTCCCTGGAGTGAGGCCCAAGCAAGTTTGGTAGGTGATGAGAGAGGCGGAAGAGGGTGGAGGAAGGTGACGGAGAGGCGGCGGCTAGAGGGATGGAGGGTGGGAGGAAGAAAGATGAGAGGAGGAGGGGGAGGCACGTCTTTGTCCATGGTATGAGCAATAGGGCAACACTGCAACCACTCAATCAAATTCAAAAAAGGATTATGAAGATGGGGATAGAAGAGGCAGAGGCGATGGGATCAGATGGAGATAAGGGGAGGAGTTGGAGAAGTCTCCCTTGAGGGGGTTCGGATCGTCTCAACGTCCTGATTCTTATTCTCAGCGTCTCTCATAGTTCAAAATCTTGATACTTGATCCCAACGCTCAGAATGAGACATGTTAAGCACCTTTAAAAAAAATTAATGTAAAACAAATTAATTACTACATCCGGTCTTAAATATAAGATAAAGTTTATAGTACAAATTACACTAAAATTTTATACCAACAAGTTCAGAAATAGGACTGGCATTATTATCTCTCGCAGACAAAGACACGACCCATTAAAGTCGTGTGACCTCCTACTCACATTATGGTCTGCTAAATTTGCCCATTAAAGTCGCGTGCATGGAAATTCTTCGAGACCCATTTGAGGTAGTAAGTGTTAACTAGTATAATTAGAGAGGATAATTAGGAGAAAGAATATGAAGAATGATGTATATTATCAATAGAGCAATATGCTCTTACAAAGAGTAATTGTGATACTCACTTATTGATTAGTATTAGCTAAGCCTAGAACCCCCTTTATATAAACTAGGGCCTAACTAACTCTCTAACTAATCAATTATACCCTTATATTCTAACACGCCCCCTCAAATTGAACACTACTTAACAAAGTGCTCAACTTGAACAACACAAAATAAGGGGATAAGGATTAAATTGAATAGTTTTACAATCAACAACAAAATATAATACAAGAATTTCTTCGTAACAATCTTCTCCATAGCTATTGATATGCTTCTCTTGTACTTCCTTTAACTTCTTCACAAGATCACACTTGTACCAATTTCCTCAAATTCTTTAACATCAGATGCTTTCACCTTCTCAGTCTCAGGAATCAAATCAAACTCATCTTCACGTTATGCATACTCCTCAATTCCTCAAGCTCTTTGAAATTAGGAGCAAATGCACTCGAGTTCTCAATATAATCTTTAGCCCAGATATATACTAAACCGGCTAGAGAAACAGATACAATAATGGGACGAACATGATGCCAAGCTAAATCAATAAGGGCTTCTTTAGGTCCTTCAAGGATTTTCACAAGATGCCCAGCTCTATCCCATATGTAAATCTTGTGCTCTCCTTTGCTAGCAGAACCACCAACAACCCATTCACTAGGCATGTCCATGCACCAGACCAGATTGGGTTGGGGGTCAACTCGAGATCTGGTCCAGGAGGGACCTCGGGCTGGACAATCCAACCCGAGTGCACTGTCCGGTCCGGCTCGGCTGGACCGCACCGGTTCAGGGGACCGCCCTGGACCAGTCCAGAACCATTTTTTAAAAAAATTTTCTTTTCCCACTTCCAGAACAATAATTAAATCAATGAAACACCTGCAGGACAATAAATAAACATGCAAACATCTTAAATCCAATCCTAAACCCATAATAATCTCCAACAACATGTCATTGAACAAGAATACAATATAAAATAGAGGCATGCTTTTATAAAGCCAAGTAAATTTTATAAGCCAAGCCACAAATCAATACTGGAGTGAAAGGAATTGAAGTCACAAATTTGGCTAGGGTGCCCAATGAGAGATTGATGCAATCGATTTTTTTTATTAAAAAAAAAAACACTTTCAAGCAGGACTTGGACCGGTCCATAGGATTTGAACCCCTAGACCGAAGTCCGGTCCGGCCCGACCAGACCAGTCTGGTCTGGTCTGGTCTGCGTGAATGGTCTCGGATCAGGCCGGGTCGGGCTACCTGGACCACCGGGTTTTTTGGACATCCCTACCATTCACCATCACCTTCTTTAGTTGACTTTTCTAAATTCTATGACAGAATAAAGTTTGATGGCCCTTAGACGTAGACAGACAAGCTTCTGCAACATGCCGTTTTGACTGGCTTATGAATAAGAAAGCATGATCATGCCATATTTCCATTTCCAATAATTTCCTTCAATGATGATGCCTATCATTCATACCCATGCCAAATTGTGATGGGGACCAAACATATAAATTCTTTGCTTCCAATGGGGACAATAAATTGACCAAACTCAGTGAAATAGAAGTTGAAGCAAAACCATGATGACTTAGCAAAAAAATCCTTTGCCACCGCACGACAATGTGAATGGATCACCACCGCATTGATTCGAAGCTCTAATCACCTTGATAGCCAATTATGATTTTTTAGGAAACAACTTGAACATAAAAAATAATGGCATCCAACACCAAGAACTCAAGGCACCATCATAGTTTCCCATCAAGCAATCTTCTCAGTTCAGAAATCACAGTGGCGATTAAGAAACTCTATGAAATAATTTGAACATAAAACCTTGTAAACCAGTTGAGAGACGGGTATATTGGAAAATTCTTACTTTTCTATCAAATGATCCAGTGACAAATTCACGGCTAAGTTTTGATTAGAGATGAATCGATCAGATGCAAATGTCCAAAAAAGGCAAAATGCTCATACCAGACCAGAGGCAACATCGAGAATAAGCAAATTTCTGTCTCGTGGGAGTTGGCGCAGTGGAAGTGACAATGGTAGGAGGACCTCAATTCACTGTCCAGATCGCAGGGGCTGATGCCTTTCATTCGTCTGGCCGACTCAGATCTTCACAGGAGAAACGTTTTCACGAGGATGAGGCCTGTCTCTGCTCTCTACTCTACTCAATTAGGAGGAGGCCTGTTTGTGCTCTCTACTCTACTCAATTAGGAGGAGGCCTATCTTTGCTCCCTACTCTACTCAATTAGGAGGAGGCTTGTCTGTGCTCTCTACTCTAATCAATTCTTGAATGTTCCTCCCGAATGTTATTGTGTGCCCTTGAGGAGGAGGCCTGCCTTGTTCATTCTGGGAATCATGGCTGACTTGATTCTCGTTGGAGATCGCAGGGGCGAAGAATCACCTTTCGTGCGTCTTCCAGACCACATTGGTTTCTTGACGGAGATCGCAAGGGCAAAGCCTTTCATGCGTCTGCCTTTCTTGGTTCTTGGCGGAGATCGTGACGGAGCTAGGTTCTTCTCCGAGAACGTCGGAGTGGCCATGGCTTCTGGGTATAAGATCCGGCGAAGCTTCACTATTGAGACTAAGGACGGCCGGCAAATGACATCTTTCAAACTCAGATCCACAACGCCGTGCGACGGCGACAATCCTTGGTGTGCGCTCAATGGTCTCTTCTCGGGCAAAGCATGGAACCGGAGAGAGAAAATCAACCTTATAGAGATTAAATCAACTTCTGCAATGGAAAATCAAGATCCATGAGGATTCCGATCACAACCTATAGTCGGAGAACAGGGGCAAGGGTGCGAGATTTCAACTCAGCTTTCCCAGAATGAAGATCGCGACACAATCGGGTCTGTACATATCCAATTGGGTCGGATGCTCCACTGACTTCTTGGACTTTCTTGTGTTGAGCCCTGGATCTTGAAAATCAGGTGAGGGGATCTTTATTATTGGGCCTTCATTCCAAGAAGCATCAAAACGTTGCAGATGTTGACAATGTCAGGACAATTGAAGCACTCATATGGTGGAAATCCAAGAACCACCTTCATGGACTTCTTGGTTATTTGGCCCAAACCAAAACAAAAAACCTAGGCTCATGATACCATGTTAACTAGTATAATTAGAGAGGATAATTAGGAGAAAGAATATGAAGAATGATGTATATTATAAATAGAGCAATATGCTCTTACAAAGAGTAATTGTGATACTAACTTATTAATTAGTATTAGCTAAGCCTATGACCCCCTTTATATAAACTAGGGCCTAACTAACTCTCTAACTAATCAATTATACATTTATATTCTAATAGTAGACGGGAGGCTTCCTAGCATCTTGCCTTTGTATTTTCCAAAATCTATTATTCTGTCTTTGGCTGGGATTATTTGCAGTGATATTGGTTGCTTGGGAGGTGTTTAGCGTCAGAAATAGCATTTCATCGGCAAGAATAACCGATTCCAATTATTAATAGGATTTAGATAGATAGATGTTCGTAAATAAGGGAGATTCATGGAGGAACAAGTAGATGAAATGAAATCTCAAAATTTTGGATGAAGGCTAGAGAGACCTACGGAGCTAAGAGCCTGGGTACAAAGAAAGAGCAAGATGATGTGCCTCTTTGTGAGTGCTTGGATGGACTGAAAGTTCAAGATATAAAGATCATGCCATTGAGAGTATCAGCTTCCGTGCCTATGTAATTTTTAGTTAAATAAAAAAAGTTAATGGTCAAGGTTGACTAATTAATAAGAAGGACAATATTGTTATATTTAGAGACTTTCAAGATGATATTAAGACCCCAAAAACCTCTAAGGCAACATTGTTCTTTCGTACCATATGTTTTTGGGGTAAATTTATCACTTAAGCCTTAAATAACATTCTCACCATTAAATATTAAAAAAGCCAAACATATATACTACGTAACATATAAAAATTAAAATATTGATGTCAACACTGATTACAAATACACGCTGGTAATTATTATATAAAAATATGATTCTTGTTATATAATATATATGTACACAAAATTTTAATTAACAAGCCTGCATTATCTTTAATTTATTATTATATACGTAGATATGATCCAACTTATACGGGTCGTTATATTTTTTTGCCAGACATATTGGTTGTTATATATTATATATATAAGTAGGTTAAGTAATTAATTTTTATATATGTGAACATGGATATTATATATATTTGGAGAAAAATAGGTACTTTAATCTATTATATACATATATGTAAATGGAGGCAATTTTTTTTATTGTTATATTATTCCTATTTATTCACATGTTCAGTTTAATCCAATCAAACGTTTTTATGCTTAATTTTTTTTTTATGACCAACTAAATAAATTCACATAATCATCATTTTATTACATTATATTTCATTGTATTTCCTATCCCATCAACCAAAGGGTTGTAAGTAATGTAAAAAGTATATTCATAAAAATTCAGGCCCAGACAAATAGGGTAGTACTGGATTTCATCTGATCATGGGTTAAACGGTTAACCTTGATTTTTTTTTGGGTTAATTTTGATGAAAGCAAAGTTTTTTGGGGGCAAAGGGGTAAAAAACAAGAAAGAGAAAGAAACCAGTTCGGGCAGGGATACGATTATCTAACTCAGTTGACCAAATGGGCCGCCTAATTCAGGTCTCCAAGTTCTTCTTCTTCACATGCGAGTAGCGACGACTCTCTGGCGTTGAAGTATTGACCAAATTGATCCATCCGCTTGGAGCATCTCTTCCCTCATCGGCACGCCAACAACGCAATGCTCAGATCTGTTTAGCTTAGCGTGTTACTCTTCTCTCCTTTTTCATTGTTTTTCTCAGAGAATTCTCAATAGCCCCTCCGTGGAAGTAAAGGTAACCGTACCCTTGATTGTTTTTGAAAAATACATTTCGTCCTACTTGCGTTCCTTGATTGATCAGTTCTGTCTGTTTTTCGTACTTCTCTTAACGATGATTTCCCCCGCTTATCCGTTGAAGATCGACGCGGAATTCTTCCTAAGTTCCTATGAACCCAGAGTCTTGGTTGTGGTTTTCTAATTAATCGCAGACGTGTGCTTATGTTATAATTGATGCATTTGGGTATTAATTTTGACGACAGGGTAGGGTTTGTTGCGGTCTAATATGTTCTTAGAATATGCGGTTTCATGCTGAGAGGCTAAATCGAACCCTTTAAAAGGCTTATTTTTAATGTGTTCTTCATTCTTTCTATTTGACAGGGCAGCTTGTTTTTCACAAACATGGTATTTTTTTTATACGTTTTTATTTTCTTCAGGCTTTACCCGCGTAAAGTAAGGGGCGACGAATCGTGATTCTTAAAATTGAAACTAGATCTCTGTTTTAAAATGACAATATTATTTTCTGTAATGAAGAAATATCTTGTTCAAATGCGGGTTTCTGTTTGAAAGGTCCGGCCCGGAAGTTGTTGTCTATGATTTTACTCTATTTTGGAGTAGAATAGTAATTTTTTCCCCATCTTATAGCTCATCTGTCATAGTTGTCCCCCCCCCCCCCCCCCCAAAAAAAAAAAAACAAAACAAAAAAAAAAAAGAAAGAAAATCTTTTTTCGTGCAAGTTTTGAAATGAACAAATCTTAGCCATAATTTTATGAATTTCATTATGTAACTTGTGTATCTTTTTCAGATTATTTGAGTTCACCTGAAAGCTTTTTATCTGATTCAAAATCGGATATAAAGTATTTTCTGTAATGGCTAGTCATGGAAAGCGATCCCGCTCTCAGTCTGACTATGATACCAGAGGAAATAAAAAGAGAAATATGGGTGATGATAGAGAGCAGTTTGTAATTGGTCCTGAAGATACTGTGTACCGTTATCTGTGTCCAGTCCGAAAGATCGGCAGTGTTATTGGTAGGGGAGGTGAGATTGTTCGGCAACTGAGGATAGACACCAAATCAAAGATTAGGATTGGTGAGACAGTTCCTGGATGTGAAGAGCGTGTTATTACAATCTACAGCCCCAGTGAGGAGACTAATGCTGCTGAGGATGGGGGCAATTTTGTCACACCAGCTCAGGATGCTCTGTTTAAGGTGCTTGACAGAGTGGTTGCTGAAGAATTTCATGGGGATGAGGATAATGAAGGAGGCCACCAAGTTGTAGCTAAGCTACTTGTACCCTCTGATCAGATTGGTTGTGTTATTGGAAAAGGTGGGACAATAGTTCAGAGCATCCGTGGTGACACTGGTGCCCAGATTCGAATACTAAAGGATGAACATTTACCTAGATGTTCACTGAGCTCTGACGAACTTGTGCAGGTAAAATGAATGAATTTCTCTGTAATCTTTCTGTCTTCTTTCCTTTATATTTTATTTAAAATTAAACACATTTTTCTTTGCTTGCATGGAGACTAAAGATTGACCCACATTATTCATGGCTTGTGAATAGTGTAGTTTGCTATATATTTTATTATGTTGATATACCACTCTGGTCCTATTTATAAGTCCTTTTTGACCAAAAAAATTGGTCTAATTTATTAGTCCTTTTTGACCAAATAAATGAGATTGTGACAATTTTACCCATATTTTGTACCAATGAAAATAGAGAAAGAATAAAGAGTTAAAAGGTAATCATTCATAAATGAGGGTAAAATTGAAAATTTACCCCATAATCATTGAGCTACCTACCTCTCCTTGGTATGTGTGATTTGATCAAAAGGGACTTATAAATAGGACCAGAGTGGTACTGATTAAGAGCATTTCTTATCTTTCTCAATTGTTTGCCCCTAGTTATTCCGATTCCTGTTTCATATGGGTCAGAATTGGATTGTTAATTGCCTAAGAAAGTTGCAAAGCTCTCTCTCTCTCATGCACAGAGGATTGTCTTCCTCAAATTTGTTTTCTTGAAAGCTCTCAGTCATTTTCATCTCTGCAGCTCTAGTTTTAGTTCTACTATGCTGTTTAGGTGTATTACAATATACACTACAATCATCCAGTTTGACCAACATTCATTGTGGCCATTTTAATCTCATTTTTTGTTTATTATAATTTATTTCATAGTGCTTAAAATGGCTAGTGGTTTATTTGCTGTATAGATGACTTTGTCGTACAAGTTGAGCTTTAGTCTATGCATATAATAACTAATTTTCTTCTTTTTCTTGATTTGAGTTACCTGAATATTGTTGGGTAATAATTATATGTTAATGCGTTTCTGTACTGCTTGGATGTGGAACTATAGATTTCTGGGGATCCTGCAGTTGTAAAGAAAGCTCTGTATCAGATTGCAACTCGACTTCATGATAATCCTTCTCGATCTCAGCATCTGCTTGTCTCTGCTATGCATTCTACTGGTGGCTCACTTGTCGGTGCAGCCACAGGAGCACCAATTGTGGGGATAGCTCCTATTATGGGTTCTTATGGACGATATAAAGGTGATGCTGGAGACTGGCAGAGGTCATTGTACTCAGCTCCAAGAGATGAAATATCATCAAAAGAATTTTCAGTTCGCTTGGTTTGTCCAACTGGAAACATTGGAGGTGTGATAGGCAAGGGAGGTGCTATAATAAATCAAATTAGGCAGGATTCTGGGGCAACAATCAAAGTTGATAGTTCAGCAGCCGGAGATGATTGCTTAATCACTATTTCAAAAAAGGAGGTAAAATGTTGACCATTCATTGAGCCTTCTTTCTTTGACTTGATTTCTATTGTATACGTGATAGTTTTAAAATTGTGGTCATTCAGTTCTTCGAAGACACATTTTCTCCAACAATAGAGGCAGCTGTGTGTTTACAACCCCGGTGCAGTGAGAAAGTTGAAAGAGATTCAGGAATCATCGCGTTCACAACCCGTTTGCTGGTGCCAACCTCACGAATCGGTTGCCTTATCGGTAAAGGAGGATCTATCATTACTGAAATGAGGAGGCTTACAAAGGCTAACATCCGCATCTTGTCAAAGGAAAATCTTCCTAAAATTGCATCTGATGATGATGAAATGGTGCAGGTAAGTGCATTATTATAGTTTCATTTGGCTTTTTCCTGGATTTTTTGTGTGAGCAAAGGTTGCTTATTATGTCCTCTTGTTTTGAACGATGTTTATCTTCTTTGTTGATTAGGTTTCTGGAGACCTCGATGTTGCCAAGGATGCTGTTGTGCAGGTCCTCACACGGCTAAGAGCAAATCTTTTTGATAAAGAGGGTGCTGTTCCTGCATTTCTCCCAGTGTTGCCATATCTTCCTGTTTCAGCAGATGGTTCAGACTATGACAATAGAGATAGCAAACGTCATGGACGTGGATCTTTGTATCAAAGTGACTATGGTGGCTCAAATGATTTGGAAGCTGGTGATTCTTTTGGAAGCTATGGCAATTTACAGGTACTTGTCTACCATGAGATTCCAAGAAGATTACATCTGGATGAGTCATAAATTGCATGTTCGACCATTATTTCTTACCCATTTTTTTAATGTAATAATGTTCCAAATATCTATAGCTTGGCAGCAGCAGTGCTTATGGAGCCTATGGAAATTATTCTTTGGGACGGACTAGCATTTCTGGGTAACTAATCTTCCCACATACTCTCTTTCGTGTGATTTTCACTACTCAGATCAATATATGATAATTATTGTGGATTTGTGATCTTATTGTGTAAGGTCTAAAGGGTTTTGTTGAGAGCTATGAAGTGAGCCCCATTTTAAACTCATGTTTTACTCCCTCCGTCTTTGATTATAAAGGCTTTCCTTAATATAAGATCTTTGGTGTATGGCATTAGTTTTTGCTCCAAGTGTCCTATACTTTGATGACCCTTGGCCTTAACTACCTAAACAATCTTCTCACTAACTAAAGAACCTCTAATTGATAAACTTCATTGAGGGTAATTTTAAAATTTTGAAATCATTGAATAATTTTAACTGATTAATCTTCGTAAAGTTGTTTATTGATTTTTACAATGAGGACCAGAGGGAGTATTATTTACAAAAGGTTCTTACATTTGCAAGGTTTGGATTTGTGTCGCGTTTTCTGGTCAATTGATACCCACCTTTTCATTTCATTAAGGGGAAATTGAGTTCTCCTCTGATGGAAAATTCTAGAAGTTTATAGGGGGGTGTATGGTTTTTTTTCTAAAATTTTTTTCAGCTAACGTATTCTTTAGGAAAATATTCTAACCTGAAACTGTTTTATAGGCAGCTGTTTTGTGCCTAAAATATTTTTAAGAGTCATGATTCAGATGAAAACACTTTTTCCATCAAAAAATAGATGGGAGGGGGGACCGAGACTCCTTATTGACCTGGTTCATGTTGTGAAGAGACTTACTGATATTTTATTCCAAGATCTTTAAGCTCATCATGCTGATATTTAGCATCTCCTACCAGGTTGCCTAGTCAGAACAATGTTTCTCGCAGGAGAAACAATGCTTACTAAAACTTGGTTGATGGGTACGTGCAGGTAGACTACAGTTTTTATCCATTTTGTCTTTTATCTGGGAATTGCCTGTGATATAGCCTAGTCACATTTGTATATAAACGTTTGATATCTTAACCTGACCAATATCCCATGTAGAATTCTGATGCACTTCTTTTCCCTTTGTTGCCTTTCCCTTCCCATCCAAACAGCTGAGATTTATGAAGCCCGAAGCCCGCCTACTGCCTTAACCAGAAGACCAGATGAACCAGGGTCTGACAAACTCATGGCCCTCCTTGACGCTTCTACTTAGTGGACCAAACATATGTGGAGACTTAAAATTTGCCATGTCCTTTTTACCATAATTCCCAAGCTTGAAAACTTGTGCTCCCAAGAACCTATACAGTCGCTTACCTTTGTTGCTGCTTTCTCATTCTAATTTACGTCTTTAGAATTAAAAATTCGATGTTGCTATGATCCTTGGGTAGTTATATATTTGTACTGTTGCTTGTGGCTTTTGTTTTCCTAATTGTTCAGCATTGTTTGCAGTATGAACTTTTCGGTTGTTTGAATTTAATGGTGTTGATTCCTGGTAAGTTGTTCTTTGCATCAAATTTTGGTGGAGCCTTGTGTCATCTGTATTGCAGGTGTCAATTTCTTCCCCTATCTATCACTGGAAGCAGGTGACGGTATGTTGCATTATTTGCCTGTGAAACTTCATTGTTAAAAATTGAAGAGAACTTTATTTGTTGAATCAATAATGTTATGAACGTATTGCAACTCGCTCTGCTAGGTAAGACTGAAGTCAAAAGCTAACTTGACTAAGACCGTGTACTGGGAGGCATGTTTTGTCTTTGGTGATCCAGAAATATCCCTGTCTGTTCATCTCTTTCCTGAGTTACTGATACCGTATATTATTTGATGTCTCAAATTATGTACCCGGTGCGTAGTCTTTTTCTGAGCTTAATCAGCATTACAGTTTTTTAGAATTCCATAAGTTTCTCTTTTACATTTAAACAAGTCTTTGATGGATTAAGAGGGTAGGACCACCGAAAGTGCTTGTAGATATCTTCCAGTGTTTTAGGAAGTTGCATAGTATGAATAAAATGTTTCTGTGCCATTTTGATTTCGTGGAAGTAATCTTTGGAGGGACTATGAGCGATTGAAATTCTGCTGTTGATGGGGTAGGCTCACAATATTGTTTTGAAGATTTTATTTTTTATTGTGATTTCCTGACATGCAGCTTTAGCAACACGATATTCAGGTTCTTTGTAACTATGGGCTCTCAGTTTCGCAGCTATTCTTTCTGAATGAGTTTTCATTAGACTGCAAAAATCTAATCTAAAAACGATAACAAAAAATATCAATTCCTTTTGATGTTTTTTTGGTACAAAATTCCTTTTTGAAATTATTACAGTTATTTCCTTTATTGCGAGAATGTGATTTAGAATGGACCGTCGATGTTTCTAATGAGACTAAAAAAAATTATCACAGCTTAGATTTCTTCGTGTTTGGCACTTTTGAGTTCGTCTTTAACCAATAAAACAAATTAATTTTTGACTTTATAAACCATGTTGATATGGCGGCAAGAGAAAGCATGTTATTTATTTTTTTAATTTTTTTGGTGCCTGGTAAGAAGACAATGCACTGATGTGCAAAATCATATAGCCACTACTGCTTCACGTTTTAAGCCAGTATCAACAGCTTTATGAAATATCCGTTAAAAAAAACTTGATGAAATTATCTAGATCCAAGCTTCGCTAATCGAAATGGTTTCAAATAAGATTTATGAACTTCAAAAATTCATTGGGAAACTTCATTATACCGAAGTATTCAAGACGCGTTGTGGCCGGCTACAAATATACCCCATAGGATTTACTCCCTTGGGCTCTTATTATAAAACAAGGAGTTGGTTTTAGTTCTAAATATATTACATAGTTATCATATTTGTCAATCTTTTCCTAATTTATATTATTGATGCTCCCTGAACAATAATCAAGGGGGAGAAGGAAGGAGAAAATTAAAGAAGATAAACAGTGTTTTAGAAAATACATTTTATATTAAGTAACTCAACTAACATCCTTAATTTAATCAAATTAGATAAATATGTCTTATATTAAAGATTAAAAGAGTAATACTTTTCCATTATGCTTCAATGGAAGCAGAAATTAGAGATTTTTTTACATTAAAAGGCAAACACTAACCGTTTAATTTTACTAGTGGGATTGAACTTGCAACTTCTTGGAGAGCTTTCATGCCAATAGGTTACATGATAGAGGTTTTGTTTCTAAATCGGTTGCTCTCCCAAAATTTGCATTTGCATGTGTGGCTATCGTTGAAACCGAATAAAAAATACAATAAAAATGTTTGTGTCTGCAAGAGGATAAGAATCAGAACTTTTTCCCGTGAAAGGCTCACCAGTTTGCCAGAAATAATCGTGGTGTGTTTTCGTACTTTCTTTACGTCCAGTTGTAGCAATTCAAGTCCACCTAACCCAACTGCAACGGACTCAGCTCCAAGTGAATGAATAGTACAAGTCCTAGTGAGAGACTGTGCCGAAAGCTGAGCCTTCTCTTAAATGTTAGATGACCCTCCACAGTATGGTGATCTCATAAGTCATAACCTATTAAGAATGGTTTAATTTCTATTATTTTTATCTTATCATCCCTTATAATCTTTAAATCATGTCCATCCAATTAATCTGATAGATCACAATACTATTTTAATTTTTCTTTCATCTTCCCAATCAACGGCTCAGATGAGTTTATGAAGGATAATAATAAAAAAAGATTACGAGAGGATGTACCTCAATTCAAAATCCAAAATGGGTCGGGTTTATGGGTTTGCACTTTGCAGTTTTCTCTTTTCTTTGGTCAAAAGGATTTGTACTTGCTCAAGCTCTACGTTCCACGTTCAAATATTTATTGGTTCTTTCACCCAAAGCAAAAGTCACATCTTGCAACAAGAATGCTCCAAGTTACTCAACTTTTTCCTGATACCCCTTTTAGACAAAGGACAACAATTGGACAGTTATAGGGCTGTCCCCACTGGCAGAAAACGCTACCCCTCATTAATGCATGTTTTTGCTTTGCTTCCCAAGTTGTATAAACAATCTCTTTATGCGAACCTCAAGTAATTGCATTTCTTTTAGCCTCAATCCCCCATTCGTCTATTCCCTGCCAAACACGGCATTGTAGCCCAATTGGCTTCTTCTTCTCTATCAGTTCACAAATAGAGAGGGGTCTGTTATTGATCTTCGTTTTAATAGGGATTGCTGTTTTCCTCATTGGGGAAAGTTCCTGCTGTAGTAGTATTGTGTTCATGCCAGTGATATACTCTCATTTCATTGGCTACAGTCTACACCACACTATCAGATGATTGTCCACTTCCCCTTGGTAGAAATAGTAACTTTGGGGGTTATTGGTCCTTGAAAATTTCATCAAAAGGTCTAGCATGTGGGAATGAGGTCATGTGATGCAGCCAAGGATGACTTGCCGACAAGCTTTACTATATATGCAATAAAACTGATCGGCAAGTCATCTCTGGCTACATGAAACCCTCATTTTCTCATGCTAGATTTTTGGATGAAAAAGCCCTACCTTCACTTCTGGAGATCATCACATACGCTACCCAGAATCTTTTTGGTACCGACTGATGCAACTGTAAACTGCTTGAAAGTTTAATGGACTTTCATGCCAGCTGAAAAATATGGCTCAATGTACGAAAGTATATAACAGCTAAATATTTAAGCTTTTTAAGTTTCGCCTCAGGTTGATGTAATCAATCTTGCTGAAACTTTGCAGGTCGATGGACTTTGCACCAAGCAGGATTGAAGCAGTGATTACCATTTGCTAAAATTTTCTCAACTTTCGCGTAATATCTCTACATGCAATATTATATCTGTATCATTTCTACTTGTTTTTGTATTATTTTATCTTCATACAGTGCATATATAACTGTCTTCTCTGCTAGGAACACTATTGAAATGATTCCAAGTTGTTAGGCATGCATGGTCTGGTAAGTACTTGTCACTAGTTGTTTCCGCACCTACAAAGCTGTAGTGTAACTGTTTGCGCTCTTGGCTCCCATACAGGTACAAGTTTTCAATACAAGGTGGCACCACATACGAGATCCGTTGCAGTTTTCCGTGATCAATGAATACAACTCACAAGATTAAGTTACCCTTTGTTTTCGAGTACACTTCACTGCTTCAGTGTTGAGTTTGAGACCACAGAATTATTATCCACATCAATTCTCCACAGTGTCATCTGATTGTTCATGCGCTACAGCAGGAAGTTTCTAGCTATAGTACAGGGCTTTATATTCACCTCCCAAAAACAAAAAGAGAGAGAGAGAGAGAGAGTTTATAATACTCCTACTTCTTTTCTCTAAATGTTTTCATGGTCCCCCTCCCAATTTCTCAAGCTGGTTTCATACAGTTTGAACAAGATAGAATACCAGAAAATTGTTCTGGAAAAATCATGGAGACAAGGCATGCCAGAAACCCTGTTCTGGCTCTATTCTAGTTATGCCAAGGTTCTTTGATATTAATGTATTCTATGGCTTCACATGGAACCGTTTTTATTATTTTTAATATGGGAAATAAAAAAGTTCTTTTCTCTTTTAATTTTTTGCTCACATTTCCTAATCTGATTCTGCAAAACCTGCCAAGACTTTTAGACGTTACCTTGTTTGCGTGAACTTTAGAAAATAAAGTAATCAAGATTGGTGTATCTTACTAGTACCAAGAAGGTCAAATTGACCGAGCCTTATTAATCGATATATCACTGATGGGAGACTTCTCAATACATAAAACTCGGAGAATTAGGTTCACATTTGAAATATGAAGCGAATAAACAGCACTTATAATCAATAAGAAACAGATTGGACTTTAGGAGTGCAGAGAAAATTGAGAAAGGTAGAAAGTAAAAATCCAGAAGAGCAAAAAAGGATAAGGAACTAGATATATGGTAGAAAGTAAAAACCCAGAAGAGCAAAAAAGATAAGGAACTAGATATATACAAGACCTTCTCGTACGAGCAAACCAAACATGAGGATGAACAGGCCAAGTGTGATGGATTGAGTTGGGGATATGAAGGTTTGTGAGTATGCAGATAAAGTCAATACTGCACCAACAATTCCAATCAGAAGGGCGATCATGTTCTGGCTCATTTCTTACAGAGAGAAGAAACAAATCAGAGACTCTCGTCTTCTCTTTCTGCAGCGATTTGCTTCTTTCTCTTGATGCAGGAAGATCCCTCCTCTCTCTCGTTTTGATGGAAAAGGACCAATCTTGGAATTCTGTTCTGGTTTTGTGGCAAAAGTCAACTCTTGTTTCACTATCAAAGGGCAGGACGTGCAATATTTAATATAAAATCAATTTAATATAATCCACGTTCATAAATGTTGGCAGGGTCATGATCACTTTTGTCTCTCTACCTGATATTTTAATTTTACATAAAATTTTAATTTTGTCATTTAGTTTTATAAAGTATTTTCTGAATTATTTAACCCTAATATCTGTAATTTTATTTCATTAATAAAAAATGTCAACGTGGCAATCTAAAATGTTGATAAAGCAAGGTAAAATGCTAACATATTAAGTTTAGTTTTCAAAAACAAAAATAATTGGATTAAGATATTATTCAGGATTTTTTTTTAGAGAAAATACCATTTGAACTCCAAAATATAAAATTAGTTATTTCCTCTTAAAATAAATTGTCAATTGCTATTCAATTGTAGTCAATACCTATACTCTAGACAAGAAGATTGATTTAAAATTTTGTAATTTAAATAGTTTTTTAATTTTTTAATTTTTTTTAATAAACCCAGAATGAAATATCACTTAGAAGTAAATTAAATCAAGAAACTGAAGTAGAGTTCGGGATCGCCGCTGGGTTTATCAACAATTAAGATTAGTGTCGACATTTGTGAACAATGATGATCTAAACACATTGCGCCAATCCTATTGTGACTGAACAGTGAAGACATCCTGGGAATATAGACTGGATCCCACAATTCCATCGTCATGTTCCAGTTAATTTCCCAGTCCCAGATAAGGAATATTCAAAAGAAACCTATGAATGTCACAGGCTTCTATAGATTAGATCATATTCAACAAATTGAACCGAGTAGAACATGGGATTCGATGGCATCTAATCGCCAATTTCGCAGCTATATTATGTCTCTTGATCTCAATAAGGTTTTGAATCAAACAAATAATGCATCAGAGCATTGCCATATGCTTCAACTAAACTGTACCCACGATTCTTCTTTACACCACTCTCATCCATCAACTTCCTAACTTTCTCTGCCCCAACCCACTCACCTCTTGAAGCAAACACGTTAGACAACAATACATAGTCACCACTCTCGTCCTTTCTCATTCCAAGAAGCTTTTCGTTCGCCAGTTTTGCCAACCCCACGTTTCCATGAACTCTGCAAGCTCCAAGCAGAGTCCTCCATACTATTGCATTAGGTTCAATCTTCATTGAATCTATGAAATCAAACGCTTCCTTCAATAGTCCAGCACGTCCCAGCATGTCTACCATACAACCATAATGCTTCATATTGGGGTCAATTTTACATTCACTCCTCATATGATCAAAATAGCGATAACCCTCATCAACTTTACCAGCATGGCTGCAAGCTGCCAAGACTCCAACAAAAGTGATCTCGTTTGGTCTGATTGTGGTCCTCTGCATCTCCCTGTACATATCAAGTGTTCCCTCAGCATAGCCATTGAAAGCCAAGCCTCCTATGATTGAGTTCCACGAGGTCACATCTTTGTCTCTAATTGCTCTGAACACTTTAAGCGCCTTTTCTATGCTTCCACACTTGGAATACATATCAATGAGTGCATTCCCAAGTGTTGTGCTCAAGTCTACTGAACACATTTCACAGATGTATCTATGGATATTTTGCCCCATGTCCAAATCTCCTAGTACGGCACAAGCAGATAACAGGCTCAACATGGTCACTTCATCTGGTCGTTCCCCAATTTTTCTCATCTCCTCGAACAGCTCCAATGCCTGCTCATGCGAGCCACAAAGCACGAAACCTGCGATCATTGCATTCCAAGTAACCACGTCTCTCTTTGGAACTTCGTCAAACAGCTTTCTCGCGCTCTCCATCTCGCCTTGCTTAGCATACCCAGTTATCATTACGTTCCAAGAAACTAAATCTCTCACAGGCATTTCATCAAACAGTTGACGCGCAACACTAAGATCCCCTCGCTTGGCATATGCCGCGGTTAGTGCTGACCAGGGAACTACGTCCATCTTTGCGTGATCATCAAAAAGTGCGTTTGCAATCTTCAAGTCTCCACAATTAGCGTGAAAGAATATAAGAGTGTTTCGTACAGATGGATTTGACTGGAACCCGAATTTCACAACCCTTCCGTGAACTGCAGTGCCTGTTTTAACCCAGAAAAGCTTTGTGCAAGCCTTAAGCACGAAGGGGAAAGTGAAGTTATCGGGCTTTATACTTTGATTATCCATTTGGGCATACAGAGCGATGGCCTTTACGGGGTTTGAGCTTTGAGCGGACGCTCTGATCATGGTGTTCCACATGAAAATGTCTGGTTCAGTAATATGGGCAAACACTTGGTGGGCATACTCTATAGTGCCCATAAGTTCCATGGCACTTGTGAAAATGAGTTCTCTGAGGTGTCGAACGTTTGAATTGAAGCCATTGACGATCATGGAAGCGTGGATCTGTCTGAGAGCTCGAAAGTTGGTGCATTTTTGCCATAGACTCGGTCGCCTCTGCCGGTAAATGCCGCTTCTTTTTCTAATCATCAGACTCACCGGCGTTCCCCTCTTTCTAATCCCAAGTATAGCATCAACGCGTGGAGACACGTGGGCGGATGATGAGCGTTAGAGTAAATCGATGGCGCGAAACACATTCATCCGGTGAAAAACAAATGAAACTGTGGAGTACAATTTCCATGCATGAACAAGAACAGAAATTCAATGAATAGAAAAATTAAGTTGTAAGCTTCTTACTTGTCATTGATTTTCCTTGATTATAATCTACAAGTTTTCATTCACTTGCATTTCAAATGAGTTGTAATAGGTGATCCCTTTAACATATCTTTTCAGTTAAATCTTCAACTTGATCTAATAAAATCGAGTGTTTGTTTATTTTAGATTAATCCATCAATGTCAACACTACTAACAATCAATTAACCCGATTCACGGGACAGACTCACTATGGCGAAGGCACCTCCCTACTACCTCCAAATAATTATCATTGCTGCAGAGCTTAATCTAATGATTTATTTTTTTTATTTATTTAATCTAATGATTTATTTTTTTGATACATCATCAATCATCAATATATATATTAAAACGCATCCCTCAAGCCATGGCTTATCATAGGCTCTCCTCACAGAACACTATTCATAAGCCGAAAGAACCCGGTTCATAAGCCGTATAAGCCATCTCTTACAAAAATTAATATCCGGCTCCATGCTAAGCTTACAAAAAAGGCAGTCAGATTTGCATTTCAAAATGCAAAACTCCACCATATTCTTGTGCGCCGAAAGTAATGGTTGAAAGATGTTTTGCCCATGTCAAGTCTGCAATGTCTCATCCATGCATAGGGCTCCGCGCCGTCACGGGAAAGGATAAGAGGAAACAAAAGCTTTTCATTACTGTGAGATTTCCCTCCCTCCGTGCATGTTCACAATTCTACGGCTGTGACCAATGCTCGAGATCATGATTTCAAAAACATTTGCTGCCTCGGTTTGAAATTCAAATCTGCCTTCCCACCTTCAGTTCACTCTCGCTCCGCAGAAAAGGATTAAGAACCAGTGAGATGGTGTGCTCTCCAGCTCCTCTGTCCAAGCTTCATGAAGAAGGTGGCTGCATAGCAACAATCGTCCCTTAAATCCTCTCTGGTTCAAATGGCATCCAAGCTCTCCGAACCGATGACTGACCAGTTCGAACCCCCCCTCTCTACTCGTCGTACTCGCTGGTGATGAAGAAAACCCAGACCAGAGACGGCAAATCTGAGTTCGTCAGAGGCAAAGAGGTAGTTATATGTGTCTCGTGCTGTCAATTTGTCACTGGCTGTTGTCACATATCTGTACCTTCGTGGGTATGAAGATTTGGAGGGAGACGATGATTTGCGGGCGGAGTTTATCTGTTGTTTCTCAGATTATATGAGGATCTCATTCTCTTCATTTCTCCATCCTTTCTTTCCATCCAACCGTTCGAATACTTCATTTTCATCTCTCAAAGTTCATTTTCATCTAAGAATCAACGGGATGAAATAGATCGCGGTTTTGATGCCCTTAAAGACCACATCAAGGTTACCTTTCTTCATTAGCTTATCCCGTTATCTTCCTTTCTTTCATGGGTTTGTTTGGTGCATTTATGAAGAATGACCTTAGAGATTTACATTTTTTCTCATATCGAGATGACACTTCAATTGCCATTTGATTCATTTACCTGTACTTATAAATTAGTCTATGAAATCCTGTAATATATAATTACAAATTTGCTAATATTCTTGCGCAATGAGAAAATTTATGTTCACTCACTTAGATGTTCCATGCCTGAGATGCTATATATTATATTATATGTTCCACTGGGATTTGAAATACTGATTCTCTGGCTATCTCATATGTTCCACTTAGAACTTGCATGATATTTTCTGATTGTAGAAGAGTTTGGTATTGATTCCTAATTAGCCTCAGTGTAGCTACTCAATCTCTTCAGAATATATTGCAATTCAAACCTTGAACTCTCCAAGGCTATTCTCACAGTGACGAGTCATGGAAGCACTCCCCTTGCTCAATGAAGGAAGAAAACCAAAGATTAGTGTGATGCAATTTAAACCTTGCACTCTCAACGTTCCATGTGGTTGCAGTGTATTAGATGTGAAATGCAACCCTGTGGAACCAATTTTTGTGTCTGCAACAGCATCTGGGGGGTCATGATTTAACTATTGTATCTTTAAATCCTTCCAATGGTTTTAAACTAACTGAATGTGGTTGTTGATTCTCTTATTTGACATTTCTTTTTTCCCTCTATTATGTTGTGTATGTCATTATTTGGATTTGTTATCTAAATTGTTCACCTTGCTCATGGAATTGTTCTTGTTAAAACCTTTCAATCTTTATCCTTTCAGTACATTCTAAAAATTGATCATGCTGTTAGTCTTGCCTTTGCAGTGGGGTTTCTAATAACTTGGATAATCTGGGCTTTGCTTCACGACTGTGTGGAACATGAAGACATGGAAAGCCATGGTATGAGCATCTTTCTATGGAGTTCATGTTTTTAGTTTCAAGTAGTGTTTTTATTAGGTCATATATAATTTTTCTATTCATGAAGACAGTTCTTCCCCTTGGAGAAGATCCACCAGCAATTACTTCTCTATGCTTTAATCACAACAGGAAGATCCTAGCAGCTTCTGCTATTGAAAGATTGATTCACATGTTCGGTATCCTTTATTATTTTTTTTCAATTACTCGCCGACATTGATGTAATTTGTAATTCACTTATAAAGCAAAATGTGGTATTTTCCTTGTACTTTAGATAATATATCTGATAGAACTATTCCAGATTGATAGTAAATCACAATAATAATCCACAGAGTGAAAGTCTAATAGATTAAGCTACAAACAGTAATGAAAATGGAAGGAAATAAACTGAATTACATAAACTGAAACAGCAAACCACCTCTAGCATTCGAGAGTTGCAGAGGATAAAAGGGAGGGAGGTGGTTATTCTTTTGTGATGTCAAGTGATGCCAAAAGTATGTTCTAGCAGATTTGTTTTGGTTTAACACTCATTCCTTAAACTGGCAAAAGACATGTCATGTGGTTTACAAATCCCTGGCTGGCCTGCACATGATTCTTCTATCACTTCAAAACATGATGAGACTAGCATTTTCAGCTTAGGCACTGATGGGAAGGCAAGTATTATTAATATAAGCCGTGTACCCTGAAAATAGAGATACTAATTGCCTATTGTTCCTACATTTAAAATGATCTGGTCAGTTTAATTACATGACTTTTTTTTTTGGGTTAGATATTTGAATGGATCTGTAGTAGGTATGTTATAATTTTGATTAATTTTTTATAGACTTCTAATCATTATTATATTTTTTATTTTAAAGAAAGCTTGGAGTTGTATGAATGTTGGATAGATCAATTGATGTACTTCATGATGCCAAGGTCCTACGATTGACTCATCATCTTTTTAAAAGCATGGATGGTCTCAAGGTTGTTTTGGATGATAATGGTTGTGCCAACAAGATCACAACAAAGAATGTTGTGTATAAAGAGATATTTAGGAATTTTAATTGATTAGAAGAAATTGTAGTTTAACATTGTTGAGATTTCATTTTTAATATGTACTCTGAATAAATTTTACAATATTGTTGTTTATTATTGTTGATGTTTCATTTTTAATATGATGTTTTCATGTTCCTTAAAGACAATAAGGTTACTTCACTTAAATAGAAAAATATGTTTAAGTAACCTGTGAAATTTTTTCATCCCGTGCAACGCACAGTACAAGCTCGTTGTACATGCATGAGAACTTTGGCCAAAATCCTAAACTGCAGCTAAGGGTACGGGTATGTTAATGAGCCGGCCCGACTAAATA